>CM040241.1:63069892-63150756 GCA_022545495.1 Chrysanthemum lavandulifolium
TTTACAAAAGTTTCGTAATTTTCCTAAATGTTTTAGTATTTTTAATTAATTAATTAGTGTAAAATAGTTTTTAATTCATAATAAATAAATAAAAACTCAAAAAAATATTCCGATTTTTCCTAAAATTATTTTTAGTCAATTAGAATGTAGGAAAATTGTTTTTACATTCGTAGGACTTTTATTTCACAAATTTTACGTTTTTGCTTGCGCACTCGCGTAATTTTTATACTTAACGTACGTTTTCATTTTAAATCACGTTTTTAGGTAATTTAAGTTTACGTTTTAGTTGAAATAGTTTATTTAAGTTATTTTGTTTTATAAATCATAGAAAAACATCATTTTGCAAATAGTGATAGCGTTTATTTAATATTTTTTATCTTTTTAATTTTCTTTAATTTGCATTTAAGCCTCTGTAATTTATTTACTTTTTCTTTAGTTATAATAATTCAAAAACCTCTTTTCCGTTCAAATCTCTCGATCACTATTCGTTTGGTGATTCATCGCATAGCTCGCTGGGACATAACGACCCGGGGAAACACTATACTCTCCTGATCTTCATTGCATTTGGTTCCAGACTGTTTTAAGTTTGTTACGGTTGGCCATTCACAAGTGGTCAGCTTGTGTGACAAAACTTGACCGTCTGGGAGCGAATCAAATTTTTGGCGCCGCTGCCGGGGAGCTGTGCTAATTATCTTCCGTTTAGCAGTTAGTGATTTGGATATTCACTCCTTGTTTATATCATCTATATATGTTTATATTTTCTTATAAAATCCAAAATCCAAAACATCTTATAAATCAAAAACCCAAAAGATTTTCTTTCCTATTTTTACAAAATATTTATCCAAAACCCAAAATATTCACCTTAACCCTCTTACCCTTTTGATTCTTTATCCCTTTACCCTCATCCATTTGATTCTAACTTCTTCTATTCTCATGGAATCTCTCGACTCGACAGATTTAGGGACGAATTTGAAAAATTCATACTTTATCACAAATGTCAAGAATTCGTGTTGTTCGTGATGATCCATTAATTCTGTGTGGGAAAATGGAGCGAGAAACCGGGGTGACAAAGGACCGGTACTTCCTCCGATAATGGAAGTACTAAATCGTCCAACCTACGGTTATCCAAAGATCTAAACCATAATTGCTCTAAGCCGTCTAAAATTGATCCTAAACTTTCACGATTTATGGTTAAAAGCAAGCATGCGAATTTAGACCGGTGACTAGCAAGAATGACTTGCCTAATCTTCACGTTTCTCAAGAACCGAACCGAGAGACCATAACGGAGTGGTGGAAATTGCTAGCTCTCGAGCACACCACTTGTCCCACCTCGGATTTTCAAAATGTTCTTGAGACTTGATAGTCATTCGGATCACCATGTTGGTTTTTGATTCTTTGAATAAACCGATTCTTTCTCATAACTCTCAAATGAAATCGTTTATTCCTTGTGTCGGTTGTGGTGAACCTCTTTTTGGTTCACCACATCGTTAGTGTGCGTGTGTACAATGTGGTAATGATATTCATAACGGGAGTTGTTTGTTTTGTGGTTCGAGGAATTCATTTGATTATGATCCTAATCCGAACTCATTTAACGACTCCTCAAATTTTCAATTACCCACCACACCGACTTATCTTCATATAATCAACATAATCTTTGTGAATTTTGTGGAGGTCTTCACCAAGGATTTGAGTGTCAATCCGAAACACGTTTTTCTATGAGCAGTTTTCGGTGATGCTCGAACTTTGGTTATGACCAATATCCATATAATCCACCGGTCCGGACTCAACAGATTTCTTGTTGTGAGAACTATGGAGGTCCCAGCCACTCGATTGTCAAATAGGAATCCATTTCCTTGTAACAATCATGACTCTCACAGTTTGACAATTTCCAACCTCCAGCACCATACGGTTCAAACTCCACACGAGCCGTTGTTTCAAGAAATCTCCCAAAATTTTGAAACCGCAATGAAAACACTTGATGATATGTTAGTAACTTTAAGAATCAAGTGAGTGGTGAAAAGACCATGGAGAATTGCTAGCCGAAGAACGAGAGGCTCGCCAATCTAGGGAAGAATTATTAGTCCTAGAGCAAGCGGCTCTAAGGCGTTCCCAATTTCTTAAGGCGACTCTATATGGCGATGGCGAGGAGAGTTTTATCCTTTTAAAGATAATATTTCTCAACCCCTCGGTCGGTTGATATCCCAGAGTTGAGATTCCATCTCAAACAAGCGCTATCACACCAAGCTCCCACTCACTCTCTCGAACATGAGGACGAGCATCTTGACGTTGTTCTGAAAAGGAATCGGACGAATTCATAAAGTCTAGTGTTGAGAACCTTGTCCCAATCCGAGAGAGTCACGGGGAAGTTCGATCATATGTGATTCTCTTTCCCTCTGAGTGTTCAAAGATCATTTTGAAACTTTCTCGGATTTTAGCGAAGATTGTGCTTCTTATGGAAACATCGAGTATGTTGAGGCATCACTTCCACAATCGATCTTGATCATCTTCTTGAGGAGTTCACCGATGAACTCACTCACATCAATCCATTTTCATCGAGAGTAACGATGTTCTCTTTGATTTGAAGCCGATCCGGGAGATCTTGAAAGTCTCCGCATAATGATCGTTCACTCACTTCTCACCCTAACAGTCCAATAGAGAATTTTGATCACTTTGTTCCCGAAACATTCAAAGCTACTTTCACCAATCCTCTATTTGAATTCAACTCTGAATTCACTTTAATTTCTGAGAATCCACTCTTTGATACTCAGACCGAGGAGAGTGATGAGCCCACAATGGAACAAGAGTTCACAATTTCACTTCATGTGAATGATTCTCTTCGTGAAGAGTTCTCCGGTGAACTCTCTCATGACATATCTCCTCCGGAACATGATCATTTCTATTTTGATCTTGAGGATGATATTAGCTCGGAGGAAGGTGTACTCTATCATACGAGTTTGCTTATTAATGATACTACCCTCACCCTTCCTCCCGATATGTCTACATTTGAGGATGAAGAATGGATCTTGATTGTTATCAAAATCTTTCTTCCTTTCCTCAAATATCTTGTGATTCTCTTCATCTTCACTCCTTGGAATGAAGATACTATCTTTGACCCGGCATTTTCATTTATCATTTTTGAGCCGGTTCTATGTATATCTCATCGGTGTGGAACTTTCACGTGCTTCAAATGTTTGTCCAAACATCTTGAATGAAAGTCCGATGGATATTGTCTCTTCCACTTACTTCCCCATGAACAAATTAATTCGGGGTTGAGTCAAGCTAGCGACTCGGTAATCAAAAACAGTAGCTAAACATGGGTTTTCACCCGTGTGTACCACCCTAGTGTGGGGGAGTTACCCCCCGCTGTTGTATATAAGTTTTCAAAAAAAAAAAAAATCCTTTCAAATAATGGCCGTATTATTTCCCTTTTACGTTCTAAGTTTCGGCATAACCGCCGGTACTTTGAATATTGAGGGCAATATTCATTTCTAAGTGTGGGTGAGAATTCTCACGAATTTTATCATGTAATTATACCTTGATTCCCCATTTTGGCCAAATTTTTTTTGGAGTAAGTGTTTTACACTTACTCGACTTATAGTTATCGATCCGCCATGTCTAATAAACAAAAGGATTGGCTAATCCAGAGCAAGCGGCTCTTGGTAAAGATTTATCAAATCCGTTGACGACTTGCAATTTGCCCAAAATTGTATGGTATTATTCACCATATCTTTAATTAGTGAAGAGTTGGCTAGCCCGCAAGTTTATGGCTTGTGGTAAAGGCGATGGAAAAACCATAATTGGTAATCACTCACCAAAGATAATATTGATAATTTATCTAAGAGTTGGCTAGTCCGAAGCAAGCGACTTACGGTAAAGACAAATCAAATCCGTTGGAAGCGGTGGTTTGCTCAAAATCACATGGTTATCGGTGTACTATAGTTCTTACTTGAACTAAAACATTTGGCTACTCCGAGTAATGGCTTTTGGTAAAGAGATTCAAATGCATTAAGTTTTCTCAAAAGATTGCTAGGGACTAGCAATAGTTTAGTGTGGGGATTGATGAGTGTGTAATACTCATCATTTTGGTTAAATCTGAGCGCAAAGCGTTTAAAATGCTCAGAAATGCATCAAAATACTGAAAATATCTCAAAATTGCAATTTATATGTTTTAGATGCAAAATGTTTAAAATCAGATGAAAAATGAGCTAAGTTTGCATAATTGGTAGTTTCAGTCCCCCAAATTTCAAAAGTTGTCAGAAATAGTCCCTGGGCTCTTAATTTCAAAAGAAAAATCACCAAAGGTCCTTTTGGAATCATAAATTGTCATAATTAGCCCTTTGGTGAAAAGTTCCAAAAGTTTTGAGAAATTACAGTTTTGATCCCTGGATTTTTAAAATGATCATGTTTAGTCCTTGGAATTTCACAATTGGCAAAAATGGTCCTTAACTTATTTGAGATTTACAAGTTTAACCCTTGGATTACAACTTCATAATTTTCAGTCTTGGTCCCTACATTTTCAGTTTGGCAATTTTAGCCCCTAAAGTATTAAATGGGTTTATATCTAATCCTAGTCCAAATCCTAAGCCTAACCAAGCCCAACAATCCAACCCGGTCCAATCCCAACCCAAACCCGTCTACCCACGTTTAATAATAAAACCAAACCCGTTTTGGTTTCCCTCCAAAAACCGCCCCTTGTTTTCTTCTTCCTTCAACCTGCTCCTCTGCAAAACTCCAGTCATTCCCATACCCCCTCCACCTTATCACTCCACCAACACCAAACATCCAAGAAACATTAATTGCATCCCCTCCTAACACTCAATCTCTCCCCACTGTCAAAATACCATTTCCCGCCAAAAAAAGCCATCAATGGCTATAAACCACTCAACTCATCCAATGGCTCTAAATTAAAGTGGGAATCACTCAGAACTCAAGTGGGAGCTGTGTTGGTGTATAAAAAGGAAGAAAGAGAGAAGGAAGAGGAGTAGTTAGTTTTTTTTATTTTTCATGTATGTCGTATTTTAATTTCCTGTCAATCTAGTTATTTTCAGTAGTTAAATCATTTGTAATTCTTGTTTTAAATAGTACTCTTATCTTCTACTTAATGCAATTTTCAATTCCTTCTTTAATTCTTGTCAGTTAGTTGTGAAAAGCTTGAATTGATTTGAGTTAGAGTTACTGTTAAGATAAGCTCATATAAGCTCATTAAAGCTGGTATGAGCTTATACATGTTTATGCTTGCTATATTATTCAGTTTTTATAAAAAATTCAAGTTTTTGTTAAAAAGTCAACGAAAGGCAACTGATAAAGCTCATCTTAATTTTAGTGTAATTTGTGTTTAAAAGCTTTTTAGTATAAGTAACTCAGTTTGTAGAAGTCCCTTTCAGTTCAAAATTTCAATGTTTAATGAAAAAGTTTTCTTTAAACATCTGTTTTGGTTACATAAAGGACTGTTTGGTTTGTGGGTCAAAATGGGTCAAAAGAGAGTTTTGACCCATTTTGGGTTTAAAAATCAGTTAAGTCCATACATTTATGTCTGTGTTTAGAGTTGTAAACGAGTTTTACATGGATTCACAACTTTTCAGTTTTAACTGATTTCAAAAGAAAAATATATATATTTGAGTTCCTCAGTTTTTGCATAGCAGTTTAAGCAAGTTTTGGTTGAGATAGAAAATTGGAAAAATAAAAAAATGACTCTTCACCAGCTAGTGTAATTGTAGTTAAAAGGAAAAAATTTAAAAAATTCGTTTACTAGGGCTGCAATTGGGTCAAAGTGGGTCAGTTGGACAGGTTGGTGTTATGTGCAGGGTATTAAGTCCAACTGCAAGATTTTTCTCAGCTTATTAATAAGCTGCACACAGCTTATTAAGGGTATTATTGTGGGGCAAAAGGTAGCCAGCTGGTTTGACTTCAAGTACCCTCAAGATCATAAGCCACCTCACACTCTAGCTTATTCAAGATAAGCTCAAAAGTGCTCCCTTTGGCACTGTTCTGCTTCAATCCCACAACAGCAGCTAAGTTGTTTTGTTTTAAGTGCTTATTAGACTTAAGTTAGCTTATTTATATACTTTAGGATCCCATAGGTTAATCTAGTTTAGGTAGATTATGTTTTAGCCTTTTATAGCTTTTAATTGCTTATTTCATCATTTATCTAGTTTAGGATCCCCCATTAGCTTAGCTTGTTTCAACTGCTTATTTCTTTTTTTTTTGCTTGATTTGTTTGCATAGCTTAAGATAGTCATTGATTATGCATGTTTTGGCTTGTTTCAAAATTAGCTTTAGCTTAATGTAAGTTTTTTTTGTAGCTTGTCTCCTTAACAGCCCCTTAGTTTTTAGTTTAGCCTTAATCCTTCAAATCTGCTTATTTCCCTTTAGTATAGCTTTATTCCTGTTAACCTTAGCTTATTTTAGTTATCTCATATGCATGCTAGCTTATTTGATTGAATGCTGATTGTCTTGCTTATTTTTGTGCTTCATTAGCTGTTAAAGGGGTATTTGGTTGGGTCTGCCCACAGCAGTGGTCAAATAAGCTGTTAAAACAGCTTATTTGAGGTTCTCTCAAGAAAAGTTTTTTACAAAGAATCCTTATTTTGATAAGCTTTTTAAGTCTCAAAAAGAAAATTTCAAAAAAATAAAAATAAAGAACAAAAAGGTGGGGAGGCAGGCTCGAACCTGATACCTCCCACCTTTGGAAGATGCTAAGAGTGTACCTGGAACCATTGCGCCCTGGGGTCTTTCTTGGTTTAGTTTACTCAGTTTAATACATAAGGTAGTTTGAGTAGTTTGGCTTATCTAGCTTATTCGATTTTATCGACTTATCTAAAGAAGGCATTGCGCCCATTTATTTTTCATAGGACCATTAGATCATCTAGTATTTTTACAAAAGTTTAGTAATTTTCCTAAATGTTTTAGTATTTTAATTAATTAATTAGTGTAAAATAGTTTTAATTCATAATAAATAAATAAAACTCAAAAAATATTCCGCTTTTCCTAAAATTATTTTTAGTCAATTAGAATGTAGGAACATTGTTTTACATTCGTGGGACTTTATTCACAAATTTTACGTTTTTGCTTGCGCACTCGCGTAATTTTTATACTTAACGTACGTTTTCATTTTAAATCACGTTTTTAGGTAATTTAAGTTTACGTTTTAGTTGAAATAGTTTATTTAAGTTATTTTGTTTTATAAATCATAGAAAACATCATTTTGCAAATAGTGATAGCGTTTATTTAATATTTTTATCTTTTAATTTTCTTTAATTTGCATTTAAGCCTTTGTAATTTATTTACTTTTCTTTAGTTATAATAATTCAAAAACCTCTTTTCCGTTCAAATCTCTCGATCACTATTCGTTTGGTGATTCATCGCATAGCTCATTGGGACATAACGACCGGGAAACACTATACTCTCGATCTTCATTGCATTTGGTTCGGTTGTTTTAAGTTTGTTACGGTTGGCCATTCACAGTGGTCGACTTGTGTGACAAAACTTGACCGTCGGGGCGAATCAATGCTTACTGTTCATCAAAAGCGATCATCTCCATATTAACAATATTTGGCTTGCTAAACATAGGTTGCATCAAGTGCGAAGAATCGCACTCGTAACTTGATGTTGTCCTTAACAGGTGATAAATCGTTGATATACCCAGAAACAAAGGTTGCCATTGCTTGATTTGATATTCAACGCTTAGGTAAGAAAATGAGGTGTGCATCTTTATCAACACGGAGATCCTTAATTTATACAATGTGTGTGCATACGAAAATTAGGGATCATATGAATCAGAAAACTTATTTTGCATACTCATATTCCCAAAATTAAGATCATTACCAAAAAGAATAAAAAAGGCCCAAATTTTTTTAGGGTTCTTGTTGGACATTATATAAAATCATTAAAATCACTACAAAAATTAACATAAACCAAATAACAATTAAAGCATAAGCGTATTAAACCAAAATAACAATTAAACCAAATAACAATTAAACCAAAATCAAGATACTTACCAAATAAAAATGATGCCGTGATTCAACTATTTTGAGAGGTGATATATGCATTCAAGCATAAGCGTATTGCAAGAAAATTTGATGATTCAAATTTTGATTCAATGGATAAACGCATAATTAAAAGTATTAATTAGTTGCGGTTGTGAGGAACAAAACTCGGTGGATATGAATGTGGATATGAATGTGTGTTGACGGTTATAATGAAAATTGAGAAAGAAGGTTTGGGAAAAATAAGTCACATGATCAGCACATGTTTTTTTTAGGATGCATTTGGGTGTTGTACATTTGTGCTAAATATGAAAGTGTTTTTAATAATAAAATTTAATGGTATGCTTTATGGAGGTGGTACAGTATTTTAGTATATTAGATAGTATAGATAGCATTCTTTAATAATACATAATATTATATGACTACAAAGTTTAGATCAATTTGGCCACTTTGATGACTAACAAATTAATCGCATTAAATGTCATATAATAAATAGAGGTAAATGGATTTAAGAGTAATCAATTTAGATTTAAGACATAAAGGAGTTACAAACAATATTTATTTCAAAATTTTGCAACATCACATTCTTAAAGCAATAATATATGCATTAAATAATAATTAATCAAGTTATTAATAACAAAATAACAAATGATTGTCAATCCATAAATTATAATAATAAACAGTATCATAACGTCATATAATAATCCTCTGCTACTATAAATGTCATGAACATTAACCTTAAAAAAAAGACATAAAGGCTAATGACACAATTAAACAATATAGGTTCATGGATATTAACAAATTATGATTATAATAATTTACGCAACCAGATAATAAATAGTTCTTTCTTTTCCTTAATTCGTTCATATCATAAGCAGATGTAAATTTATGAAAAATTATCATTTCCTATTAATTAACCACCTTTATCAAAAAAAATACTAATACATTTAACTATTATTAATTTATTCTTAATCATCAAAAAGTAACTTTAAAGAATCATGTATCAAATGCATGTACCTTTTAATAAATCTATAATTATTTTACGTTAAAATGCGATTATCATTAATCGAGCGAAAGCTATAGAATAGCAGTAATGTTAGTTTCATGCATACAAAAATATACGAATGGTACTATAATATCTCATAAATAAGTGAGTCACATAAAAAAAAATAACCATAGACATAACATGTCGTAAGTTCAAACGTAAGCACACTTTATATTTATACAAGTCTTCACCATGAGAGAGTAATCTAACATCCATTTATATGCATAAACCAAATAACGCATAACATATAATAAAATGTACAACACAGTAGAGTCTTTATTTTATTTTTTGTCAAAAAGAAAATATTAAGAGTTCAAAATTCTCGAACAATACAAATCATTTATAATATGGATTATTATCAATTCAATAACGATGGCTCTGATACCACATGTAAGCAGTTATATGTGTAAACATTACCATCTAATATTCATGATGAACACATTAATCTATTATGCCACGCGATCTTAGAATATAATAATAACTACATATATAATTAACATGAACAAGTAAAACATACCCGAAGCAGAAGTGGATGTTGACATGATATCGAGAACACCTTAAAGCATAAACTAGTTTCTCTCCCTTGACCCACTTGATTGTAGAGAGCTTGATGGATAGCTAACTTATTCTACTTGTGTATTTTGCGTAGAAAGATGACTAGTCATATATATAGGTTTAAGAGTTAGTTTGTCCATCAATACTAACAAATAAAACGGTCAAGACTTAAAGTACCATTAGAAGCACTCATAATTATATTGAATTCAAATGATTACATAATGAGTATACATTTAAGTATATGTAACCTACAATTCAATATGGGATGATAATGACAATAATAGCATGTCACATTCATACACTAAAACTTTTATCTATTAAATTCATAAAAACATTACATAAATTAAAAACGTAAAACGCACGGAATTAATAATACAAAACGAATTAAAAACATAAACGTTACATAGATAATTAAACACATAAACTAAAAAGGAAGATTCCACCTCGCCTTTATCACCTGCCTTTGCATCTCGACCTCTTTGCGTTGTTCTAGAGTCAAGTTATGCAATGGCTGGAAATAGAAAGCTTCATCTTTTTGAAGTTGCTCCATCTCTTTAAGTCTTTTGAGCTCCACAAACACTTCCATGGTCGATAGCCTTCTGCTATTGAAAGTCTCGGTGGAAGATGTATATTCGTTGACCATCAACCTAGCCAACTCTTCCTCATTCACAAATCCCCGCACTTGCCAATGACGCAGACCCTTTCTTCTTCTGCGCTTTTGCTCGGTCCTTGCCCATTAGACGCTGAACTTCCTGCAAATCCGCATCTTCATCGTCGTCATCTTATGTATTCAAGTCAAAACCACCCTACACAGACTACGACGTGTTGAATCCTAAACTAGAGTCCAAAGACTTGTATCTCTTGCTCTTTCATTGTTTTCTCGCTAAAAAGCTCGGAACTGCCTCTTTTTCCATTTTTCACAATACACCTCCCAGCAATGCACAAGTAAAATTGCTTCTATATTCAACTTCAAATTACAAAAGTGCCGCTTTGAGGTAATCTGCATCTCCGAATCCTCTAATAGGAGGTATGTTATTGTATACACCACAAAGTGTAGCAACTTTTGGACGCAACGTCTGCCATTTTTCATTGACCATATTGTATGTCCGACGTTCGGTTAAAGTACAAATTGCCTTCATGCGCTCTAAAATCACATTCCAAAAACCAGCATCCTTTCTCGCATTACCAATAATGTTATCTTCAAATACACGAACCCAAGCTCTGTACAATACAATTTCTTCTTCAGATGTCCATGCATTAGACCAATTATCATCGGAATCCGAACCCACCTTTTTTTGACGTCTTTTTGCCGCCTTCTTCTTCACAACTGGTGGGGCTTGTTCGACGGGAGACTCCTTACGAACGGGAGCCATAGTTTCTGAATATTGAGGTGAATACATTTCGTCGAGATTAAAGGGAGCAATGGGAGACGTAGGTTAGTTTATATTTGGTTGTGACGACGAACCGCCCGTATGCATTTGTGAGCCGTAATTTTGTTGTCAATTGGAACGTATTTTGAATGTCGTAATTTGGACGCGAGAATTGGCTAAACACGTTTTGTTGGGAGTATTGGCTAAACGCGGTCTGTTGAGGGTATGGGTTTTGGTATGGTTGGTTATGGTAAGGTTGGTGAAAGTGTGATTGTGGTTGGTTGGCTTGTTGGTTTGACGGTGGAGTATTTTCAAGATTGAATGTTCCATCGGGTGTCGAGGGATTGCTTCGGGTAGTATTTTGTTGTTTTCGATTTGTGATTTAAGGAGTGTTGTCCTTAGACATATTGGTAGTAAGTTGAGAAGTAAAATGATATGAGAGAATGAAAGTATATAAAATATGAAGTTGTGTTTAAAAATATATAAATGAGAGGTATTGATAGGAAACAAAATGAGGTAGGTGTTTTTTTTTTTTTTTTTTTTTAATATTAAACGGATACTTTGCTTTTGGGTTCCACATACGCACGATTTCCCAAAGGTTAACACATCACCTTTCGCTGCTCCTTTCTCTTGCTTGCCAACTTCTCACGTCGTTGGCCCAATGCATGTTTACGCGACAAGGTTGCTTCCTAACACTTCACGGAGGTGCCTTGGGGGTAGCCTAAGATTCACAGCTCACGAGTGTCATGTTCCTTCTAATCTTGTTATTTGTTTGTTATGTCATGTGTTATTTCTTAATCTTGTCATTTGAATATTTACCACCGTGCTACCCACCGTCACACACTAAAAAGCACACAACCTAGCCAACAAGAGAGACGAAAGGTAACTTCAGTCACCACTCGGACATTATGCAAAGTGGGTGTTTTTATTATTGATTTGTGAGTGTGTGTAGGGTATTTTGTGAGATATGTTTGAAACGTGAATGGAGTAGTGACCATTCTTGGTGAAATGTAAGGAGAGTAGTGATGTGCTAAATAGTGATGTGACGCTGAGGTGGAAGGTGAGGGAGTGTTAACCATTGCACCTAGTCTTAGATAACGTTGGTTACAAGGAAAATCTTAAATATGTTAGATGATACTAGCAGGGTACCGGCGCGTTGCGGTGACGGGTACTCTGTAATTAAAATTTTCAGCAAATCATACTTTTCGAGTATAAGCTTTTCTTAACAATAATTTTATGAGAACTTTATCTATACTATCTATATAGTAATTTTATGATTAATAGCTTGATTAGATTGTACAATGTGATAAAATGATTGTATATTTGAGTGAGTGGTGATTTAAATAGTATATTAATTGTATGTGTTAATGTATTTGTGCTGTAAATAGTTGTAAATAGCAAAAGTAATACAATTATTTCATTATAAGCAAGTGTCGAATCTTAGTTTTTTAAGCCTTTCATTATAAGCAAATCCCAAATACTTTATAAAGTCGTATAGATAATAGTGGTCCAGCCTGTGTGTGGTTTAGGGTCCATTAATTAGGATTTCTAGATATGTTGCTTTATAAATACGTAATCAATAAACATAATACTTTAAGGAGTTTCATTGTATTACATGGTATTGGAACGGGGTTTGATCCTTAGACCTAAATGGCCATGTTGAGTCGCCTCATATAGGCCACCCTGTTAAACCCTAGCCGTCGTCGTTACCCTTATGAAAAAAATTAAATTTTCATCCAAACACTTACTTGCTTACTGTTTTGGCCATAACTCACAATCCGCTTCGAGTTAACCGACAACGTCAGCGCCAATCTCTTCGTTTTTAATTTCTCCACAAAATCCAATAAAAATGCCACACCAGAAGCCGCCACACATTGCAACAGTAGCCATCGCTGCTAAATTCTTAAAAAAATAATAATAAAATAAAAAATAATAAAATTTGCCTAAATTTGCTTTGATTGTTGCTGCTTCTTGAAGACTATTTTCTGCTCGATGTCGGATGTCTTCATCAACATTAATTATTTGCTTTAATGTTTTTGCTTTGCTAATGCTTTTATTTGCTTTTGTTACTGCTTGAAGAATTTTTTCCGCTTTCGGCCGGATTTCTTCATCAACAAATTATTATTTATTGGATTAGATGATATGATAATGACCCAAGCCTATTTGTGGGTTTGTAGGTACGTTGATTTATAAATATCTAATCAATATACATAATACCTTGGTGGGTTCATTGTTTAACAAAATAAAGAGGCTAACTCGTACTCCATATATCATTATGAAATCCTATGATAATCCTACGATATCATAAACATAAAAAAATTACTTAAGGATCACTAGCATATACTCAATTATTTCATATTATTTGTCTCATTGACTTACACAAAACATTTTCTTCTCAACTAGCTAGTAGTTAAGCTCGTGTGTATAGCAACCACAATATATATAGTCATTAACATACCAACCATCATGGCATATTATACCATTAGCGTATTTGATTAACCTCACAACGTATACTATACCATAACCATCATGGCTTCACTTACTTCTGAAGAACACATCTACGATCGTCTTAAAGAAGTAAAACACTTCGATGAATCAAAAATCGGCGTTAAAGGACTACTAGATTCTGGTATCACCACCATCCCTCGCTTCTTTCATCAACCACCTGAAAATCTCCCAAGCCCACAACCAAAAAACCAACCTCAAGTAACTGTCCCGGTCATAGACTTATCACAAGATAGATCAACCGTTGTTGACGAAATTAGGGGGGCATCTTCAACGCTAGGATTCTTCCAGATAGTTAATCATAGCATTTCGGTAACGTTAATTGAATCTGTGCTTAAGGATATGAAGAATTTCTATGAGCAAACAACGGAGTATAAGATGAAATTTTATAATAGAGAAGTAGAGAAGGGAGTAACATATTCAACTAATATGGACTTGTACAAGTCTAAAGCTGCGAGCTGGAGGGACACCATTCAGGTGCGTAGATTTGAGCTTGTTTTAGTTGGATCGAAGAAACTATTTAAATTGCAGTTAAACTAGTTTTGTCCAGTTATAAATCGAACTAAACGGTAACTAACAATGAGAACCTCAATTCCGTGTTGAAAAATTGTTTGTGTGAATATTAAAGCAACAACATGGATAGTATGAGGATATAGGAATCGGGTGTGTTTTGATCCAAAATCGCCTGATAAGGGTACAATAGGTGATCAAATTAAAATTTTGTAGCACTCTTGGTTGCTTCATAGGAGCAAAAATTTGATTCTTAATTGGATTGATTAATTCTCGTATCCAAATATAGCCTGTATAAATATCATGTAATCTTTTCGCCTAAGCTTCTTGCTAGCTTAACGAAATTGTGGTTTCCAAAAAGAGTGGAACCAACGTGCAAATAGTTATCGGTCATGTATAGTTCAATAAGGATCTAGTGTCTCCATATATATACAATAGGGACGAAACCACACATACTAATTATTACAGTATTTATGATATTGCATCGCATCGGATGAAGGAACCCCTGACCCAGATGCACGCCTGATCATGCTAACCTGATGATTGTTGTTGGGCAGGTGTGGTTGTCACCCATGGAGCCAGCATGGGAGATGGTGCCGGAGATGTGTAGGAAAGCATTGGCAGATTGGGACACGGCAATAACTGGGCTAGCAGAAGAGTTGATGTCAATTTTATGTGAAGGATTGGTTGTAAAAAGTGACAAGTTGAAAGAGTGGTCGTGTTTGGAAGGGAGGTTAAGCATATCGCATTACTATCCTCAATGTCCACAACCCGAGTTCACAGTGGGGCTGACTGCCCACACTGATCCAACTGTGCTTACTGTGCTTGTGCAGAATGAGATTGGTGGGTTATTGCAGGTCAAGTGCGGTGAACAGTGGGTTGAGGTCGAGCCGGTTCCTGGGGCAATTGTGGTCAACATAGGTGATCTACTTCAGGTACTTTTATGTAGAGGTGTCTAAATAGATATGTTATGTAACATACTAACATGCAACGCATGCTACGACCATCTTTTAATGACTTGATCTACACACACAAAAAAAACGAAAAATCGACCCATTTATATGTGGATGGGTAAAAACTGCTACATATACATCCTCTTTGTACGCCATCTACGAATTTCCTTCATGAGAATAATATTCAAAACTATAGCCATATCTAATCATCTCAAAGGGTATAATTTCAATATTGTAGATGATGTCTAACGATATATATAGAAGTGTGGAGCATAGAGTATTGGCAAACAATGTTGAAGGTGCACGTGTTTCTGTTGCTCATCTTTTCAATCCAAGCAACCGTGAGAAGCTATTTGGACCGTTCCCGGAGCTGATATCTGCTGAGAAACCCGCGGTTTACCATGAATTTCTACATGAAGACTTCATGAGAAGGTTTTTAAGCAAGGAGATTGTTGGAAAGTCAAAAATAGATTTCTACAGAATCAATAACACAAAGAATGAATGACATTAATATGGTTATTTTTATGCAAGATATGAACTGGTTTTGTTTTATTTCAAGTCACACTGAATAAAACACAGTTATAAGAATTGAAGGGGTATTAATTTGTATCTCCCAAAGGAATCATGTATTTAGATTAGATAATTAGATAATTCAAATCTATATATTAGTGACTGCATGCATGTTGACATTGCAGTTTTTTAAGTTTAAACATTGACTTAAACACTACTCGTTGTTATATCCAAACTCCCACAATATCAACCATTCACTTACAAATTACAGCATTAGCACCTTCAATCTCATTACCATACCACCTATCATGGCATCAGTTACTACCGAACACAGCTATGATCGTCTCAAAGAAGTGAAGAAATTTGACGAATCAAAAATGGGCGTTAAAGGATTACTAGATACCGGCATTACCACCATCCCACGTTTCTTCCATCAACCACCAGAAAATCTCCCAAGCCAACAACCAAAAAACCATCTTCAGTTAGCTGTCCCAGTCATTGATTTATCGAGAGATAGATCAACTGTTGTTGAGGAAATTAAGAGAGCGTCGTCGACTCTTGGATTTTTTCAGATAGTGAATCATAGTATTCCAGTAACATTGATTAATAGTGTGATTAATGATACAAAGAAGTTTTATGAGCAATCAACTGAGTATAAGATGAAATATTATCAAAGGGACGGGTTCGAAAAGGGAGCAACATATTGCACCAACTTTGACTTGTATCAATCAAAAGCTGCAAGCTGGAGGGACACTATTGAGGTTAGTGGTTTTAACTGCATTGCTATAGAAATCGCCGTTTATATAGCTTCTTGCTACTGTTTATATAAATAACCGTTAAAAAAAACTTAACTGAAAGCAAATTGTTAAGCTAAAAATTTCGATTATTTGCATAGAGTGAAGACTCTTTTGTCAATATAAAATAGCATTTGTTTTCTTAGAATGAAATTGACAAAAAGTTTTGCTAACGACAGCTACAAAGCTGTGAAAAATGCATGATAATTGGACGATTAACTAACTAAATTGAGATATTTCAAACACGTTAATTAATTATAATGGCATGAAACCGCTTTTTTATATAATTGTCTCATAATGCTAATGGTTCTTCTTCAATGTATGTTTCATGTTTGGTGTAGAGATTATGTGAGTTTACTTAAGCTAATAACGCAAGCTCTTACTAGTTACGAGCTTCGTTTGGATGAGAATGAGATGTTTATGAGAGTTATTAGTTATTATACAAGTTCAAGCTCTCATAAGCTTTTACAGTAGGAGCTTTTTAGAAGTAGCTTATTGAAAAAGCTTAAAATTTAATATAACTAATTACATACCATTTTATGTTATACTCCTTCCGTCCCAAAGTTATTCTCCACCGACAAAACTCACATAGATTAAGAAAAATGCATTTATTATTGTTTTGATTTTTGTAAAATGCAGTTAAAGAATGATTTTCACTAAGTTTAGTTGAATTTATTGTGTAATTTATAAGTTATAGATCTAGATCTAGATCTAATTACAGACCAAGTAGCCATTTTTTTAATAATGTATAATGTTTAGTCTCATCTTAATGCATAATTTATGTTTAGGTTACAAATCCAAAAGTTTTTTAAGTATTACATTATTGTTTTATGATTAAATTTGATAATTCTAAGCCGTATGTGTCCTGCGTGATCTTTAATACAAGAAAACAAATACAATTTGAGAGTCGATCGAGAAAGAAACAGAATGTGGATCTTTACCCTAGCTCGTTTAGGGTGTGACGGTCCATATCTCACCTCCTCATACCTTGCTCCGGCAGGATTGGGTATTGTCGTTGTTGTTATTTTGAGAGTCGATCAAGAAACAAAATGTGGATCTTTATCAGATTGTTCAAGCGCCTCGCCTAAAAAGTTCAGTTTTCCGATTTTTCTATTGGGATGAGGGTTTTTAAGTTAGTTTGTTTATCTTTTGAAAACTGCAAATTATTACCATAAAGTATTTAAATTGAGGTTTTTCCTATCTTCTAAGGTCTATTTTGGTTGTGCAGGTGTGGATGTCACCCATGGAGCCAGCATGGGAGGATGTGCCAGAGATGTGTAGGACGGTGTTTGCGGATTGGGACAAGGCCGTGCTGGGTTTAGCAGAAGATTTGATGTCTATTTTATGTGAAGGATTGGGTATAAAAAGTAACAAGTTGAAGGAGTTGTTGTGTTCGGAGGGGAGGTTAATTGTATCTCATTACTATCCCGAGTGTCCACAGCCTGAGCTCACGCTGGGGCTGACTTCCCACACCGATCCATGTGTGTTAACCGTGCTGGTGCAGAATGAGGTTGGGGGGTTATTGCAGATCAAGTGCGGTGAAGATTGGGTTGATGTCGACCCAATTCCTGGTGCCATTGTTATCAACATTGGTGATATGCTTCAGGTATAGAGATGGCAAAATAGGAGTTTATTTGAGATGGCAAATAACACATATCACCTTTGTTATCAACATTGGTGATATGCTTCAGGTATAGAGATGGCAAATAACACATATCACCTTTGTTTAAAATAAATTAATAATGACTTGTTTATTTGAAATATATAAATGTACTTATTTATACCAAAATTATATTTTTAATTTAGACTACACAACTATACAGTAGTGACTTTTAACCCATTTGGCCCTTTTTTATTACAGTAGCTAGTTGTTTTATTTGCCCATTTGACATGTTAAACTAAAACCTAACCAAAACAGATCCACAAAATTAAAACATCTACTTGCTATGCAATATGAGAGTCTTCTAAACGAAATTATATGCAGTAATTGAAATTAATAGTCATGTATGCTTATCTCATAACAGTATTATTTTCAAAATTTCCAGATAATGTCAAACGATGAATACAGAAGTGTGGAACACAGAGAATTGGCAAACAATGTTGAAGGTGCACGTGTTTCTGTTGCTGCTCTTTTCAACCCAAGCAACCGAGAGAAACTATATGGACCATTTCAGGAGATAATATCTGCTGAGAAGCCCGCGCTTTACAAGGAATTTATATGTGCAGACTTCATAAGAAGGTTTTCAACTAAGGAGATTGACGGAAAGAGAAAAATAGATTTCTGTAGAATCGATAACACAAACAAGGGATGACGTTATTTGGTTAGTCGCATACAATAAAACACGGTGATACATTCTTTACAGAAGTCTTCTTATGTTTCATCTCTCTCATGGTCGACCCAACCACTATGGGTTCCAACAGAATGCTTTTGGGCGTTTATGATCACATTTTAAGCATACTACGTTTCTTTTGAAGTTTATGTAATTGCATCTGCAAAATGAGTGACTTTTAAGGTTGATCCAAAGATTAAAATTCTAGAAATAATCATCATACTACTAATTTTAGTTATAATGTTATGAGGAAATAACTTACGAGTCACATGCCCATTCCCCGGGGTTAAGTTGCCTCTCCGTCGGGTTTGCTTGGCACTGCAAACATCTTGTATTTTTTGCAAAATTTAGAAACTTGCATCTGTTATAATTACAAACAAGAGTTAACTTGGTAACGAATACTAATAAGTTAGTGCTATCATTTTAAACTAGTTTACTTGCAATTGTGTTATGTTTTCCTGTTCACATTTTGTTGTAAAGGAAATGACCTGTTTCATAGCTCTATTTTTTTTTCAGAACAAAAGATGAAATTCTAAAACATTTATCATATACATACATTCAACTTCATTAGAGTCAAATAGTCAGGATATACTTCTTGACACCATGGTGAATACTGAATAGTCGAATAGATCAATAGATAGAATCAAGTTTACAGTTTCTATCTGTATTTAAAAAAATAATAAACAACTTAAGTTATTTTGGTTCTATAAAAATCTAATCTTAGTTAGGTTTCACATTTTTTAAGATGTAGATTCAAAACACAAAAAGCATAAGCTTTGCCATAAGCCCATAAGAGGCCACAAAGTAAATCTGTAAGTATACCTTACACATAGCCAATCTCCCTTCTTCAACTGAATATCATCACAACTGTTCCCTGATCTGTCTGATCTTTTATGTAATAGGCCGTTACATCGAATGCATTTGACGTTTTTAACAAAGTTCAAGAACTTGCATCTGCCAGATTTTAGTTTAATCAAAATTATTGTTAAATGAATTAATTATGCATGCACAATAAAATAATGAAACACTTTACTAAATTAAACGTGGCAAGATGGAAGGGCGAGCATCTTGCATAACACTTCAAAACAAGTTTAGATCAAAATGGGCCGCCAAGTAGACCTGTAAACCACCTTTTTGTCCAATCTTTTTACAAACGATTTTTTTTTTTTTTTTCCCTTTGTCCAGCTTTTTTAAAAGAGAAATTCTATTATTACTACACCAACAATTTAAGCCTTTGATTTGAACAGTTTTTTGACGGTTGTATGCTTTAAAAAATAAACTTCGGACAAAGTGCAATTCCCCTTTTAGGTAATTTGACCTGTTTGAAATAGCACACGACCCAAATTGACCCATTCATAAGTAAATGGGTTGAAACTGCGGTGTGTATAAAATAATAGATGTAGAAAAATAGATATTGGTCTTGAATTACTTGGGGCAATTCCAATTGTCTTGGGTTGTAGGATTCGTTGACTGGTGATCTTGCTGTCGAGATGGATTCCAATGAACAGACGGAACCTGTTTTGAAGCTTCAAAATCAAGTTCATCCTTGCCATATTTCAGCATATCTTTTATTAAACTTCTTATTGCTTCCTCCACCTTTTTGTTTATCATTGGTTCGCTACCCTCTGAGCCATTTATATGATCAAGGCTGTACGTGAGTACAAAACGCATAACATCCACAGTCCGACCACTTTCATCTTCACGTGCTTTCACATATGCCCTCTCACAGTTTCCCCTCAAAGTGCAGGAGCTGCAAACCTGTAAAATCCTTCATTATTCAGCAAATCCATTACTTTTGGTATTTTGGGTAAGGGTTGATGTTGCTTAAACCCTTAAAGCACCGTTTTGGCGATTTAACCCCTAAACTTTTTTTTTGTAGCGGCCTCTTCCCTTAACTTGATTTTATGTTATATTTAATTAGCCAACCGCCAACTTTAATTGATTAAACTCCTTACCTCTTTTTTGGGTACTGGAGTACTCCCTAAGTTTTTTAAACTTGCGAAAAAATGACCTCAAAATATTTAAGGTACTAAACCGTAAGAAAACATGTAAAAACTTAACTCTGCTCGTAATTATATAACAGTCACTTGATCCAACATGTGTTTCTCATTCAACATTAAAAAAAAGTTCTAAAAAATTACATACATTTCCTGCGTCGATACCCATGTACGCCCTTAGTCGTTTCCCCGAGTTGACAACTTTCCTATCTACACTCGGACAACCAAACCCCGCAACCATCTCTACATCTCTCCCCGCAAAATACCTGCAAACAAAACGCCACACATTAACCAAACACCTCAAAATCCAAAACATTTCACAGTCATTTCATCAAACACTTTGCGCGCACCCCAAAACACCCGTCACACACCTCATAAGATAAGGCCGATCACGCGCAAAGTTAAGACACGCGGTCCTAACACGATTACTACTCTTCCCATCAACCAATCCATCAAAGTAGCCATTTTTAGTCAGTTTCTTCATTAATTCAACCCATTCGGGCCACGGGTGCGAAATCTCGACACCCGATGGTTCCGGGTCGGTTTTCGAAGGTGGGTTTGGTGGATTGTTGATGGGTTTTGATGGGTTTGGTGATTGAAGGTTTTTACATTCGTCTAATATGAAATTTATAGCTGGATTTGTATGAATATGGGAATTTGGTGTTTTGAATGTTTGTTTCAGGGTTTTAGAGATTTGTTTGAGCATTTTTGTTTGTTTTTATGATCGATTCATATAAATTTAGTTGGCCTTGGCGGGAAGATATCATATGAGAGTTTTGTTGTACCCGAATCATACCTCCCTCTTAAAATAAAATAATTGTTTGAAAAAAAAATTATTATTTTTCACTCATATTTTTACAATTTTATCTATTTTTAAAAATATACAATTAATTTGAGACAACTTAAAATAAAAATGTAGACAATAATATTAGAACACAAAAAGTAATAAATCACTCATCCCAGCAAAATACTTCTCCCAACTAACTTATGGTGCGTTTGTTTTTTAAAAAAAAACTCTTACTAGCCCTCTTACTCTTACCAGTAAGAGGTGGGCAGACGTTTTACTTGTTTGTTGTTTTTATTGAGTAAGACCCAGTTTGACATATAACATCTTACTCAGTAAGAGGTGGGAGACTTGTCTTACTGCCTCTTACTCGTTTTGTAAACTTTATATAATATATTTGATTGTTTATTAACTATGTTATATTTATGATAAAAATTTTGTTTCATATTTACATAAGTTACTTATTATCGCATTGCGTTGGTTTAATAAACAAATTGCAAAAACGAGCACTTAAAATCATTCGGACATTTATACAAAAACAAACAACATTATTTCGTTCAGATTTAAACTTTCTAGTCACCTCTTACCAGTAAGATGTGGTAGTAAGATTCAGACCCAAAACATCTTAATGAAACAAACACACCCTTAATGTATCATTATATTTGCATGTTTTTAACTTTTAAACATATGACATATCTCTTATAGCTATGTTTAGCAAAACTTAAAATCATATTAGCATCTACTATGTTAGGATTAGAAGTGACGATCTTAGTTTTGTAATCGAGTTAATTATGCAAACTAGTTAGTAACTAGTAAAAGCCCAAGGGTGTGGTCCATTAGTGAAAGCCCACAAGGCTTAGAAAGGATATAACACCTCTCCAAGTTGTGGAAAGGGTATGGTTCTCATTCTTATGTGTGTGTAATTTGTGGAAAACTAGAAGGGGGGTTGAAAAGTTTTACCAATTAAAACTTCTTTTTAATTATTTAGATCGACTTATGTCAATCTATTTGGTTGTTTATGTTGGACGTTGATAGATAGATATATAAACGTGTAGTGAAAGATAAAGAGTAAGCACATCACCACGACACAAGTTATTTATAGTGGTTCGGCTACAAGGACACCTTCCTTGCCTACTCCACTCCCGAATCACCTACTCGAGTTCGTAAGCACTACACAAACTCCTTATGGCGGAGAAGCCAGCGTCGCAACCTTTTTCCGGTACAAAGCTAAATACCGAGTTCCTTCACACCAAGGCGAACCACACCTAACACAACGTCGCCTACCCTTTATACGGTGCTAGGCTAACCACTGAGTTCTTTCACATCAAGGAGAACTAATCCTATCACAACGTCGCCTACCCTTTATTAGGTACTAGGCTAAGCACCTAGTATCATTACTATGGAGGAACTACTACCCTTCACAACACAACACCTCATATCAAGGAGATCAACTCCTTGTTACACCATCATCAAGGATATCACCATCCTTGGAAATAAGTAAATACTTATATGTATAACGATGCACCTCATCGATTATACGACCTAGGCATTCTTCCCAAATGCGACTTGATTTGATTCTTCGGCATCCTTTCACTAATGCCTTTGACACAACGCTTGGCACCCTTCACTAATGCCTTCGTCTTGACAACTTTAGCATTCTTCACTTAATGCTTTGACACGGATGATCAGCACCTTTCACTAATGCTTTCATCTTGACACTTTCGGCATTCTTCACTAATGCCTTCAACCCAACATCTATAGAGAAAGGAAGAACTATCAACAAGAGAACCTTAGTTGTCTTGATGATGACGAAGCATGACAACTCATGGACTTGAGCTTGCACATCTTCAAGAAGTGGTGATCTCACCTTTAAGAGGAACCTGAAGATCACACAAAACAAAGACAAACTACATAGATCACTTGGATCGATGTTAGAGGTTATAATACTTGGGAAAGTATGTGTGTAAAGTCCACATAGAAAGGGAGAAATGGCTCTCTTTTATAGAAAATTCTCTCTTGTTCCCGGATCCCACGGATCCCTACCACAAGGATCCGGCTAGCACAAAGCCGGGGATCCGTGGAGCAGCTCCTCTTTGCCCATGGGTATTTTTGGTTATGGGTCATGGGTCATGGGTTATGGGTTGATCCATGGTTTTCTTTCTAGATACAATGAACTTGGTTAAGTGGTATATATAAAACCATGGATTATGGGTCAATACCATTTGCTAGTTTTTACTCATTTAGTATATACTTGTTTTGACCCATTTTGTATATACTTGTTTTTACCCATTTTAGTATACTTAGTTTAAGTATATGCTAACCCAATATATAAACACTAGTTGTTGTACATATGTATCTAAATCATAAAATCACTTATACTTGTTTTAGTGTTTTATGTGAAAACGTAAGTGTGTTAGGAAACTATTAACTCAAACTATTTACGTATTCTATTTGTTTCGTTAAAATGATTTTACGTTTGTTATCGACAAAACATTAGAAGATCGTAAAATATAAATAAACGTTTTTATGGCTTATTTGTAAATCTCCCCGTTTTTGTTGATGACAAAACATAAAATTATTTTAAGAAAAACTAAAATTCGTAGTAGGTTTGAATTAGTTTTTACTTTCTTCTCCCCTTTTTTGTCGAAACAAAAAGTGTTAAAAGAAACTGACACAATTTTTATAAGAAAAGATATGTAAAAATGTAAAGAGAGCAAGTGACGGGAATGGTACTCGTCTTAACTCCCCCTTGACGAGTCCATCCCTTTAAAAGGGAGTCAAGGTCATGACGTAAAATAAACTAATTGTGTTTGCAATTATGTTTGCAAATGGTTCGTCTAAGTGACGAAAACTTGCTCCCCCTTGAAGATTGCAAAGTTGCAATGGGGTGTCATGAAGTATAGTCCAAAATCGGATTAAGTTGCAAATGTTTTTGCAATTTTGTTTGACACAAAGCTCCCCCTAGCTTTATGGTGTCAAAGTCTTCATGTGTTATTTTGAAAATCTACAAAGTAAGGTTAGAAAACAAGAGTATAGTGCATAATTTCCTGCAAATAAAACTCAAGTTAGTAGAAATTTGTGCTTCTTTTCCACGGATCCCGCGGTTCCCTTCTTGGAGGGATCCGGCTAGGCATTTTGTAGGGATCCGCTGTCGGTGACAGTTTCTTGACGGTGAAGATGTGTCAAACAATGCTAGTGTGGAGATAATATATGTGTACAATACAGAGCACAACGCACAAAATAATCATAGCATATAAATGTTCATTCAATAAAACAAGAGATAGCCAAACAAATCTCTAAAACTAAGAGAATGAACTAGGACATACAAGTACCACTAAATACTAACTAGTTACTAGACTTAAAATGCTACAATGTGCTTGATTCTAGGGATGAGTGGACTTGTTGATTTGATCCATGTTGGGTCTATTATAGATTTGATGATACAAAACAAGAAGAATGAAACATGAAGGACTTAAAGTGACAAGAAGGGAAACTACAAAAAGATGGAGAATTTGGAAGATTCTTGAAGATATGCTTAAAAGATTATTTAGTTTCCTAATTGTATTGTTTCCTAATTATATTACGATTCCTCTTGTAAACCCTAGATGTCTTTAGTATATAAAGAGACATAGGGTCATTAGTTTTAGTACGTACGTACAAGATGTAGACGTCTAAAGGTGTGTGTGTGTGGAAACCTAGGCGTAGGGATTGGGAAAACGCCTAGGGTTTAGTGGTTTAGTTAGTTAGTGTTAAAGATCAAGTCTTTGATCTTTATTATTGTTTAGTTAGTTTATGATAATGAAAAACCTTGTTCATTATAACGTTAATTCTTATTGAATATTCCGCTTTCGTTATTATGTGTTCCTAGATATAATATTAGACCTCGTCTAAGAGCTTACAACGATCTTCACAATTGGTATCAGAGCCTGGGGCTCGTGATATCTAGGATCTATAAGGTTTTATGTGTCGAAGAATGATGGAAAATAAGAAAAAATTCGGAACTCAAATTTTCGTATTTTTATACAGCACTGTTTTGTAACGATCATAACTTTTTCGTTAACTGTTAGATCGGGACGAAATTTTGGGTGGATGTTCTCTATATATCAATCTAACTTTCCACTGGAGGGATTTTCGATCTGAGCTTGTATGCAAAAGATATTAACTGTCGAATATGGCTGCTGAAGAGTTTTTGATGTCGATTTTATTGAACAGATGGGTCGATGTGATTTCTGTTTTGAATGCCTGGTAACGAAGTCAACGAATTAATGTGAGTACCTCGTACGAATTAATTCACGTGGGACTCTATTTTTGTGTTGTTCTCATCATAATATTACTCGATCATGCTTTTCATTGGTTCATACAAATTGAATTCACGTGGGCCTTGTTTTTTTCATATCAGTGGCTAATTTTTTGGTGAATGGTCTATTTAAATTAATACATCACGTGGGCTTTAATGTTCTATTGGTCAAAGTAATCGATGGAGATTTATATACAATTAGTTGATATTGTACTGATTGTTAGTGACGTATGGTATTGTGGTATGAGGCTATATTAAACAGGCAAGTGACCCACTTGGGAATCAATCGCTATGGTCAAATCTGATACTAATTCATCGGTCCATACAAGAAGAATATTTGATCCCGTGATGTTCGGTATTGATTGGTCGAACGAATGAGGTTACCTGATATTATTTTTATTGGTGATTAGTTTTATCTAATATTCTAATGTCATGTATTTGGTGGGGACAATGATTCAATTCACCCTTTCATGTCTTTTGTTACGCATTGGATGATCGTATGATATTAATTGGTGGGAACTATAGAGATAGCGTTGATTGGTCGCTTATGTTGATTTGTTTTGTTTTATACGATATCATATGGACATGATTCAAAGTCTTGGTGTTTATTGAAAGTCTTGCATACTCATGTTTGAAATCTTGCTTGGCGCAATCTTGCTTTTCGATTCTTGAAAGTCTGACAGAAAAGCGTCACTAATTGCAATAGTGACGGGTTGGTGACAATTTGTGACAGATTATGTGTCGCTAACGACTTTAATGACTTTGGGACATAAAAGTGTTGCTAATAGGACTGATTTGGAATTAAGGGGAAGTCGAGCATATTGTTACGGTTTTTGGATATCACACACACAGGAGATTGGTCACACAGACAAGGAGTTTAGTGATTTGTTCTTAAAAGGATTTAAAAAGGCTCGTTTTGGAGATTTATTGAAGAATTGATTACGAAGAGGATTATTTATCACTTATTTGAAGGTGAAGTGGAATTACTTGGTTTGTGTTCTTATCATCTAGCTTGATGAATCTAGCAATGTGTGATTTTTCTTATGATGCTCTATGCACACATTGTCTATCACTTGAAGGAGTTACATTGTAGTGCTCAGTGTCTCATACTAGTTGAGGATTCTTTTCAAGGGATTGCGGTCTACTTATATTGGTGGTTCGTATAAGTATGGAGTTCCGTGGATAGTCTGATTTAAGACACAAGTTTGGGAAATTCTACTTCTTCATCAAATTCGTTATACTCGGTTTTCTTCACAAGTGATCATTACATAAAGCCTCTGATTTTGAAGAATCAAGAAGATGGTTAACATATGGTTTTAGGGAAGCTTATTGTTAAAGTTTAACCATCTACATGCATCACTCAAGGGAAGTGTTTGATTTTACTATTGTTGATCATTATTACTACTGCTAGTTGAAGTTTCTACTGTTTTGGATCCATTTTTCCTATGGTGCGTAATGGTGGGTGATTTGAAGCATTGGAAGTCTTAGATTGGAAGTATGATATTGGTTCGTGGTGGTCAAGATCATTATTTGCATACGTTCCCTATTTGGATAATAACAAAAAGGGGAAGAGATGTTTGAGTGGCATGGCATGGATTAAGGGGAAGACAAAGGAAGATTGTTTCATTTATGGTGAGATGTCTTTATCTCAACTTCTGCTACTTCGTCTAGGGAAGTTCGTACAAGAATCGTGTTTGTTTTGTCATCATCAAATAGGGGAAGATTGTTGGGTCTATTATAGATTTGATGATACAAAACAAGAAGAATGAAACATGAAGGACTTAAAGTGACAAGAAGGGAAACTACAAAAAGATGGAGAATTTGGAAGATTCTAGAAGATATGCTTAAAAGATTATTTAGTTTCCTAATTGTATTGTTTCCTAATTATATTATGATTCCTCTTGTAAACCCTAGATGTCTTTAGTATATAAAGAGACATAGGGTCATTAGTTTTAATGCGTGCGTACAAGATGTAGGCGTCTAAAGGTGTGTGTGTGTGGAAACCTAGGCGTAGGGATTGGGAAAACACCTAGGGTTTAGTGGTTTAGTTAGTTAGTGTTAAAGATCAAGTCTTTGATCTTTATTATTGTTTAGTTAGTTTATGATAATGAAAAACCTTGTTCATTATAACGTTAATTCTTATTGAATATTCCGCTTTCGTTATTATGTGTTCTTAGATATAATATTAGACCTCGTCTAAGAGCTTACAACGATCTTCACAATCCAACTTTGCAAGAGGATGATTAAACATGAAATGTATCTCATTTCGTACTTCTTGAACAAGTCCTTTAGTGTTTAGACAATTTGGACAATTATTGTCTTGGTTTGAACCCGGAGGGAAATAGATATTTTGAGGGGGCTCAATGTGTGTTTGCGGGTCTTCATTTTGAGAAGTAGGAAGAGGTTCTAAAAATGAGGGTGGTAATGGAACTTCTTCCATATGATCAAGGTTGTTCCTTGTCTCCCATGATGGGCTAGTTGGTGTTGTAGGTGGTTACTGATTCAATGAAAAGGTTGATGAATGGGAGGTTCTTGGTGGCGAATGGAACAATGAATAGATGTTTGGGTGAGGGAGGGGCTCATTCAAGGAGTGTAGTCCATGCTCAATGAATGATGGTTTTGATGGCTTGCTAGAACTAGTCAAGTTTGGTTTTGAGCTAGAGGATCCTTTCTCTAGTCCGAAAGGTTTGATGCTAATCCTTGCGGTTCTCTTAGCCTTTGTTGGATGAGTTTGATGAGATGAGGTTCTAGTATCATTATCTCTAATGGGAGATGTTTCGGTGGAAGAGATTTCATGGATCATTTGACCCTTTCTTTTGGATGATCCTAAGGTTGAGGAGTTGTTGCTAGGAGCCTTAGTCATGGTGATGATGATGCTAATGTGAGCTTCTAATTGCTGATTTTTGAAAGGGAATTGAGGATGATGCCTTAAACCTAAGGTTGTTTGGTTTATAAAGAATAATTTGAATTAGGAAATTAAATTCTTGGCCACTTAGAAGACTAAGCATGCTCTTGAGGTTTTGATCAACTCTAGGAGGACAATTAATGTATGCTAAAAGTGGTTAGAGAACCAAAAGGTGACTTGAATTTGAATATAGAAGTCGATTTATGCTTTACGCATCTACGGATCTGCGGATCCTCTCGTGAGGATCCGCTTTGGTTAAAGACACAGGATCCGGCTATCGAGACGAGGTTTAGGTGAAATCATTATACTTTTGTAAGGTTTACTATTAATGGATTTCGAGATTTTGACTTAATTTTGAAGTCTTTAGTTGTTGGATATCTCAAATCCTCAACCATAACAAGTAATGGTGCTTAATGATGGTTTTGACTAAGAAAATTGACCTTGGGTAGTCTAACTATATGTTTGACAAGGATTCCATTTAATTTGATGTGGAGAAATGGTGATAACAAGTCCTAGAAGTCAGATGATGTCCTAAAAGGAATTTACTAAAATCTTCAAAAGTAAAAAGAAATGAAAAACTAATTTTTTAGCCTAATTTTGAGTCAAAGATGATTGAGATCAATTTGCTAAAATTGAAGGATAGACCAAACTAAGTGCTATCAAACGTGATAGATAATGTGTGAGTGTTGGAGCGGAATTATGGTGAGTTTTGACTAGTTGATAAATCAAAAAATATTTCGAAAATATATCCTAGATAAGCCATGGATGAGAGTGAGGTTTTCAACTATTTGAGGAAGACTTAGTTGGCTCTAGTATCTTACGTTTGACTTTGTTTGAAGTGATCTAGTAGACTATTTTGATGTAGCCAAATATGTATTGCATATCAGATGCCACGGATCCCGCGGTTCCCTTATGGGAGGGATCCGGCTAGTTCAAAAGTTGGGATCCGCCAGCTGCGGATCGAGCTTTTCGGAAATGTGCAACTTTGCACTTTATAGTAAATGCTTTTCCTAGTTGTTTCTATAGGGACTAGATGCAAGAACACAACTAATATAATGTATATCAAGGTACGAAGAGCTAAAATTCCTAGAATGAGTGACGACGACCACTCAAGGGGTCGTAAAATCTCATTTTCCAAATACCTAAGTTAGGATTGTTTAGTGCCAAGATATGGCGATACCACATACTACGAGCATAGTTAAGTGTTACAAGCCATTGTTTGAAATTGTTCAACGTACATTTGGGTCTTAAGACCTTACCTCACTCATCCTCCATTCTATCTCTTTTTCTTCAAGAAGTTGGCAAAGCACTTGAAGATTCCTTTGGTTGGTTGCCATTCGGGTGATGCACTAGGAACATCCGGCAATTGGTTGATATACTCCAAAGGATCGAGTTCGGTATTTCCGAGTGGGTTGCTACTTTCTTCACCTTCTCTTGGTCTCTCCCTTTCTTCCGAGGAATCCGTGGGTGGGTAAGGCCTCTTCCCATCTACCATAAACCTCGTGGTTCTTCCCTCGGTCAGTGGTACCATAACCTTGTTGCAAAAGCTATGGTCATAGGTTTTTGGAGAAGGATCTAATGCGAAGATGAATTTAGCAAGTCGGGTTAGGAGCATTGCATACGGAAGCACCATCTTGTACATGCTTCTTACACTTGCCATTCTCTTGACCATGTAGTAGGCAATGTTGAAGCGAGTCTCGGTCACAAGACAATAGATCATGAAGCTTAGACATGCGTTGGGGTGATCCTTGTTTCCTACTAGACACACCATATTCTCCCTTATCACATCTTCCCATTTTCTATACAACGGATACATCTCCGAAAGCTCCATTTGGAAAGGATCCCTATAGATCAGTTTCGACTTCCTAGTCACCCTTGATGGGGATGCTCTTGGCATAAACACGGTGTCCCTTACCTCTGTTGCTTCCGGGATTGTTGCGTGATAAATGTCGTGATGATCAACCATAGAGTGTATCTCCTCCAATGACCACTCATTAGAATACTTGCAAACACCATCATATGGAACCCCTATTATTCTTCCAAGCTCCTCAAGTGAAAGAGTGTACTCATGTCCATTTATGGTGAATTCAATTGAGATGGACCCATCATCATTTCTAATTATACCCATAGTCTTGTAGAACTCAAGCACAAAGACCGGGCAAATTTGCTCGTTTATATCCAATAAACAATCAAACCCAATAGTTCCAAATACTTCCTCATGTCGGTATTTGCAAGAAATGATGGATCAACAACTCTACCTTCATGAAAGAGTCTCCTTTCAAGCAACTTAAAGGCTTTCCTATCGTCCGGACTTAATCCATTTTCCTATGGTACATGGGTATGTAGTGGCGAAAGTCTTGGTAATCTTGTTGCTTGTTGCTTGGCATGATGTTCCTAAACAACACACCCACAACGTGGTGTTAATTGTGAATAGTAACCTAGAGGGTTTGATCACAATTTTTCTCTCATCATCTTTGTTGAGTTCAAGAAATGTGTTTAATTTGTATTAACAATGTTAATTCTTTGATTTAGATTATCTTAGAAAACAATGTGGTGACAAATTATGGTAAATCCATTTGAACCCAACTCTTAAAGATGAAGAAATTGTAATTCTAAGAATTAAGGAATTAAATTAACAATGTAGTGAAGATTATACTTACACAAGTGATTGTTAAACTCGAGAAGAATGATCAATTTGCTCCTATGAACAGTACCTGAGTTTTTGTTCGTGAGTCTTTGAGGTGAGGATGAATGTGGAACATCCACGGTGATCATTTTTAGCTTATCTGTCTTACATTGCACGGATCCCGGATCCTCTCATTTGGGATCCGGCTAGTATAAGCGAAGGGATCCGCATGAATGACAAAAGTCGGCTCAAACATTCCTTGATAACTTTGGTTTGGGAGTTCTAAAACGCCTAGTGTTTTGATGTTAAGGCTCTAAAACTTGTGGTTTGAGGTTTTGAAGATTAAGTACTATTCCTATTAGACGATGTTCCCCTTTTTAAGAATTAGTCATAATTCTTGGGAAGCTTTTCAAACATTATAATAAAATCTCATTTTATCATAATATAAGACGTTTCACATGGATATTTATTAACATAGATGAAGTGTCAATAAATCCTTTGTGATGAATAATGATTGAGATTATCGAATAACCAAGATATCATTATTACAGGTTGGTAATGTAGTCTATACAAATAAGTCGAAGAATACTATTTAGATAATGACTATAGTATGAATAACTACTAGAACAATTACTAATAAATCATGCAACTAAGATTTTAATAATAACAATAAAGGTAAGTAATTAAAGATCATACATTTGCTAAATATTCTTTTTAAGAAAAGAAGAATTTAGATGTTTTGTGATTTTCTTGGAATCTCCAGATTTATGTTGTAAGAATACTAAACATTCTTTTTGCGAAAAGAAATGTTTAGATAAATTCTTTATGATATTCTTGGTAACTCCAAATCCAAGTATGGATAATGCTTAAAAAAATGTTAGAACATTCTATCATTGTCCAACAATAAACAATATAATAATTTTTGAAATATGACAAAAATAATCCTTCTTTGTAGTTTTCAAACATACATGGATCGTATCAAGTCTTTTAAAGTACAACATATTTTAAGAAACTTGGTAACGAAGCTCTGATGCCAATTGTGGAAAACTAGAAGGGGGTTGAATAGTTTTACCAATTAAAACTTCTTTTTAATTATTTAGATCGACTTATGTCAATCTATTTGGTTGTTTATGTTGGACGATGATAGATAGATATATAAACGTGTAGTGAAAGATAAAGAGTAAGAAGCACATCACCACGACACAAGTTATTTATAGTGGTTCGGCTACAAGGACACCTTCCTTTCCCTACTCCACTCCCCGAGTCACCTAATCGAGAGTTCGTAAGCACTACACCAACTCCTTATGGCGGAGAAGCTTTCACAACGTCGCTTAACCTTTTTCCGGTACAAAGCTAAATAGCGAGTTCCTTCACACCAAGGCGAACCACACCTAACACAACGTCGCCTACCCTTTATATGGTGCTAGGCTAACCACCAAGTTCTTTCACATCAAGGAGAACTAATCCTATCACAACGTTGCCTACCCTTTATTAGGTACTAGGCTAAGCACCTAGTTCCAATACTATGGAGGAACTACTACCCTTCACAACACAACACCTAATATCAAGGAGATCAACTCCTTGTTACACCATCATCAAGGATATCACCATCCTTGGAAATAAGTAAATACTTATATGTATAATGATGCACCTCATCGATTATACGACCTAGGCATTCTTCCCAAATGCGACTTGATTTAATTCTTCGGCATCCTTTCACTAATTCCTTTGACACAACGCTTGGCACCCTTCACTAATGCCTTCGTCTTGACAACTTTAGCATTCTTCACTTAATTCTTTGACACGGATGATGAGCACCTTTCACTAATGCTTTCATCTTGACACTTTCGGCATTCTTCACTAATGCCTTCAACCCAACATCTATAGAGAAAGGAAGAACTATCAACAAGAGAACCTTAGTTGTCTTGATGATGACGAAGCATGACAACTCATGGACTTGAGCTTGCACATCTTCAAGAAGTGATGATCTCGCCTTTAAGAGGAACCTAGAAGATCACACAAAAACAAAAGACAAACTACATAGATCACTTGGATCTGAGGTTAGAGGGTTATAATACTTGGGGAAAGTATGTGTGTAAAAGTCCACATAGAAAGGGAGAAATGGCTCTCTATTTATAGAGACAATTCTCTACTGTTCTCCGGATCCCACGGATCCCTACCACAAGGGATCCGGCTAGCACAAAGCCAGGGATTTTTGGGAATTATACGTTTGATTTGATAAGACAAAAAGAATGAAACAAGAGGGACTTAATACGACAAGAAGGAAACCTACAAAAAGATGGAAGGACTTGCTTGCAAAGAAGATTTATTATTTAGTCGGTGAGATTTGTAAACCCTAATCCTCTAGTATATAAAGAGGACATGGGTGTATGTTTAATATACATGTCTTCCAAGATGTAGTCGACTTAAAGGTGTGTGTGTGTCCTAGGCGTATAGTCTTGTAAACGCCTAGGTTATTAGTTTAGTTATCTAGACGTGTTCCTATAAACGTCTAAGATTAGTTAGTGTTAGTGATTGAAAACCTTGTTCAATAACAAAGAATTGATTAGTTTATTCCGCTGTGCATATTATTAATATTTGTTATTGATCCCTAGCTGAGCTTATAAACGATCTTCACAATTGGTATCAGAGCTTGGGGAGCTCGTTACCTAGGGATTCACAAGGTTTTCTTGGCAAAAAAAATATGAAGAAAATCGATTTTTTGCAAAATTCGCAACTTTTCTGCAGCACAGTTTTCAAGAGGGTATAACTTTTTACTGAACCGTTGGATCGGGCTAAAATTCGAACTAGAGCTTCTTGGTATATCTATCTTTAATCTCACCGAAGGGATTGTCAATTAGACCTCTCAATCAAAAGTTATAAGCTCTCGAAGTCTGCTGCTGAAACTAAAAATGTTCGTAAGGTTACTACAACACTATTTTGTAACGATCATAACTTTTTCGTTAACCGTTGGATCATAACGAAGTTTTAGGTGGATGTTCTCTATATGATAATCTAATTTTCCACCGGAGGGATTGTGGATTTGAGCTTTTATGTGAAAGATATATCTTTGTCGAGTTGGTCGCAAAGAGAGTTTTCAAAGTCTTCTTTGTGTGTTTCAAAATCTTGTTAGGATTTATCAAAATCTTGCTCTTTGATTAAAATCTTCTTGTTTATGTTCAAAGTACTGCTCTTTTGGTCAAAGTACTGCTGATTTCACAAAGTACTATTCGAGGTTTCAAAGTACTGCCCGTATAGGTTGAAAGTATTGTTCGTTGTTTTAAAGTACTGCTAGTTTTGATTGATATCTGATAGAACGAATTGTTTTTGGTTCTAGTATGGTTCTGAATTTGAGGGGAAGTTCAGATGGTTTGAAGGATATCGAATGACACACACAAGAGTTTTGGTTTACACACACAAGATTGGAAATTTGTTCTTAAACGTTTTCTAATGGCTCATTCTTATTTGCTAAATTGATTACGAAGAAAGGTTTTTATCTCCTATTTGATGATGAAGTGGAGTTTCTTGGATAAGTGTTTTATTATACCTTTTAGATGGAGGTAACTTGTTCGTGCTTCAATGATTATTACAAAGAATTGACATAACACTTAAAGGAGTGACGTTATTGTGCTCGATGATTATCGTCGAAGATTGAGGTCTCCACATACATAGGTATCGTTCAATGTCATCTATAGTGCAAGATATAAGATACAAGTTTGGGTTATTTTACTTCTTCATCAAGTTGGTTATACTTAGTTTTCTTCACAAGTGATCATTACAAAAAGCTTACAGATTTGAAGAATCATTTGATGTTCATGCACCACTCAAGGGGAAGTGTTTGATTTTTACTACTATTGATTAGTATTACTACTGATGGTTTAGATTTCTACTGTTTCAAGTTCATTTTTAGTTGCGGAAAACTTCATGGAGGGTAATTTGAAACATTGGAAGGATGAATTAGATGTGTGGTATTGATTTGTGGTGGTCAAGATCAAGTTTGCATAAGTTCCCTATTTGGATAATAACAAAAAGGGGAAGAGATGTTTGAGTGGCATGGCATGGATTAAGGGGAAGACAAAGGAAGACATACTTGTTTCATTCATGGTGAGATCCCTGATCTCAATTTCTCTACTTCGTCTAGGGAAATTCGTTCAAGAATGGTTTTGTCATTATCAACTAGGGGAAGATTGTTGGGAATTATACGTTTGATTTGATAAGACAAAAAGAATGAAACAAGAGGGACTTAATACGACAAGAAGGAAACCTACAAAAAGATGGAAGGACTTGCTTGCAAAAGAAGATTTATTATTTAGTCAGTAGAGATTTGTAAACCCTAATCCTCTAGTATATAAAGAGGACATGGGGTGTATGTTTAATATACATGTCTTCCAAGATGTAGTTGACTTAAAGGTGTGTGTGTGTCCTAGGCGTATAGTCTTGTAAACGCCTAGGTTATTAGTTTAGTTATCTAGACGTGTTCCTATAAACGTCTAAGATTAGTTAGTGTTAGTGATTGAAAACCTTGTTCAATAACAAAGAATTGATTAGTTTATTCCGCTGTGCATATTATTAATCTTTGTTATTGATCCCTAGCTGAGCTTATAAACGATCTTCACAGGGATCCGTGGAACGCTCCTCTTTGCCCATGGGTATTTTTGGTTATGGATCATGGGTCATGGGTTATGGGTTGATCCATGGTTTTCTTTCTAGATACAATGAACTTGGTTAAGTGGTATATATAAAACCATGGGTTATGGGTCAATACCATTTGCTAGTTTTTACTCATTTAGTATATACTTGTTTTTACCCATTTTGTATATACTTGTTTTTACCTATTTTAGTATACTTAGTTTAAGTATATGCTAACCCAATATGTAAACACTAGTTGTTGTACATATGTATCTAAATCATAAAATCACTTATACTTGTTTTAGTGTTTTATGTGAAAACGTAAGTGTGTTAGAAAACTATTAACTCAAACTATTTACGTATTCTATTTGTTTCGTTAAAATGATTTTACGTTTGTTATCGACAAAACATTAGAAGATCGTAAAATATAAATAAACGTTTTTATGGCTTATTTGTATTAACATAATTTAATATCTATCACACCTTTTTTGTTTTCACCTTCTCTCTAAACTTTTTCTCTCTCTAGTTTTTAGTAAAACCTTCCATAAGTGTGCTTTTTTTTTTTAATATATAATTGGGATCTTACAATTGGTATCAGAGTTTGTACATGATAGTGAATTGATTTTGGTGTCGAAAATGATATAAGATATTCGTATTCTTCAAACCAGAAACTATTCGAGTACTTTTCGTGTATTGATTTTCTCGTGAAAACAGTTAAAGCTTACAATTTTCTTACGCTTTTATCTTTCTTATAAGTCTTTTAATGGTTTAAAAACACAAAAATATCAACCTTTAAAGATTTTTGTCGAATAAGTGTACGTGAACCACTTTTTAGAAAAGAATCGAGTGATTTATTGGCTGAAAGTGTTAAAGTTGGTATTTTTGTGATAGATTTGGCCTATAGAATAGATATTTAGTAGAAAATTAGGTGAGAAAATACGGGATAAATAGTTTTTGGTTGATTTAGGTTGGAAAGTTACACAAAATGTTTCTCGAAAATTTGCAATCTTTAAAATTTTTTGAAACATTCAAGTTTTCTCGAAACTGACGTGGTTGTACTTTTAGGTTGAGACTCCACTACCCAGGTGACATGATTTCGAGTAAAAGTTTCGAGTAATTTAGATTTCAAGTAATTTTATAACTTTGAATAATTTTAGGTTTCGAGTAAAAAGTTTCGAGAAATCCTACATGTCATTATGACTTAGTTGAGACTCCATTATATTTGACACGTGGCTTCGAGTAATTTAGATATCGAAAACTTTGAGAATTTCAAGTAATTTCTAGACTTTATAAGGCAAGACTATTTTCTTCGTTAAATTAATAGTTTCGAGTAATTTCTTCTTTAAGAGGCCTATTAGTACTTTCGAGAACCTTAATACCTAACTAATAGATTGTACAACTTTCGAGAAATTTTGAAAATTTCGAGTAATTTCTCCATTTTTATAGAAAAGGAACCTAACAACCTAGAAATAAAACTTTCAAGAAATTTCATTTGAAACCAAAATCAAAAACAATTGTCAGTCTAAAAGCTCCAAATTCAAGTTCATTCACACATCATTAAATGTCACTCATTTTTTAACTGTTCTTTCAAATATGCTCAGGAGTTATAAAATGATACATGAAACCGATGTAAAAACTAAAGAAATAGTATAAAATAGATTACCAAGGAGAATATGACTTATTGAATATGATTCATTTACATGAAAGTAACCAGACTTCATTTACTACTAACGTTTTCATGGCAGATATTCAAAAGGCTACTTCAGACACCGATGTTGAATGCAGACCTTCTTATGATTAAGATACAATAGCTGAGGTAAAAGATCATGATGTTGTGGTGGCATATAATCCATTTGGTCAAGAGCAACAACACTATGTACTACTCGTTTCCATTACTGAGTCATATTTGGAAAAACAAAATGATAGCAATATTGTATATGTGACTCCAGGAATGAGTCCTACTTTGATTGTACAATTAACCTTGATACATTTGTGGTTAATACATATTTTGTTGTGCAGGTATGAATAGTGGATTTTGGTATTGTGGGTTTGGATATTGTGTTCTGTAAACAAACGATGAGGCTCGAAAGCTTACTGGTGGTGTAGGACCGAGACGAAATTTTAATTGAGTGTTTGGATGTTTTGTTGTCGACGTTGTTTTGGGGTTTTAGCTTTTGGAGTGTTTTAAGACATTTTGTAGAAGATGATAATCAAAATAAATACAAAATGAAAGAAAATATTAAAAAAGAATAAGAAGTTGGGTATAAAATGATAATCAATAAAGGTATTTCTAGGTAAATAAAATAATAAATTTTAATTTTTTTTTTCTAAAATGTGATTGTCTGATAAGGGCCTATAAAAATAATTGGTTCTTGTTCGGTGGTGTTCACCACCATACCACTGCCAAAACCCCCACCATTGTGCGTGATAGTGAGTTGCTTATATGAGGACCGCGAGCAAAAGGATGAAGTTGGTGGTGAAGGACCACCCTCCATAGAACTAGTCTAACAAGTTGTGATAAGCAATCTCGGAGATTCAAACACAACATGCAGTTGTCATAACTTTATTTGTTTTATCTTTGTGAAACTCATGGTTACCAATGGAATATTATTCTTACGAGTTAAACATGTGTTTGTGAGTATTCAAAAAAATAAATTTGGTTTAGACATGATACAGATCCGAAGTTGGAAAAGTGAGGGAAACTGTCTAACACGTCGACTTACTTAGGCTGCCCCCAGTAAGCAGACTTAATCGACTCTTGCGATCGATTACAAGTCGATCGCCGTACTGGGCCCTTCAATTTTTACCAAACTTGGTCGTGATGCCGATCGATTGAAAAATGGGTGCATTTAATATTTAAACCATTGTGTAACGGTTTGAAATGTAAAAAAAATTGAACTAGTTTGAAATGTGTAACAGCTTGTACCGTTTGAAAAAAAATAAATAAATTTAAACTACCTTATAAACACACAACATATTTACAAACTTAATCTACAAATCTCACAATCCTCTCTATTCAAAATGTCTAAGAAAACACCACAACTAAAAGGCCAAAAATCCCGATCGGCACAAAACATCTTGCAATTAACACCGGATCCGAATTTTCGGTTAACCGGTGTCTCACCAACCGTCAATTTCCGACCCGCTACTTTTGATTATCAATCGCAACAACCTCCACAACAACAAACTAACAATCCATTTTTTATAAAACTTCCTATGAATCGTCCATTTGTTCCACCGTATCAAAACAACCAACAACAACAACAAAGCCACTTCCGTCGAAGCCAACAATCTATGTATGGCTCACCCGAATCGGTGTATCGTCCAACAATGGATTCATCAACGTCTTCTTATTCAAATTATCAAACATTATTCTTCGGTTAACCGTATGAATCATGATGTTTGTGATTTTGAAGAACTATTATACAACAATCCAAACTTTTATGTGGGAACTGGTTCGGGTTATCCGGCTGAAGGTTATCCGAGTCAAGAGTATCACGGTTCGGCTCAAGGTTTGGCTCATGGATCGTATCACGATCCGGTTACAAATGATGACGACGACAACACTATTTCGGAAGAGATGTCACTGGTCAAACCGAATAAACGAGCTACAAAGGCTAAGAAGAAGATTGTTGAGAAAGAAACCAAGAATGATTCGTCACTTTGGACACGCGAAGAAAAGATCGCGTTGTGCAATGCTTGGTGTGATACGTCCGAGAATAGCATAACAGGAAACAACCAAAATGTTCAAAAAAGAGGTTGGTGCCGACAAAACATACAACTCGATTATTACTAAGTGGAAAAATAGAATTCGTCCTAGAGTTGGTCAGTTTTGTGCCATTTACGACAAAGCTTATAGGAATTATGAAAGTGGTGAGAATGACCTCACTGTTTACAAACGAGCGTGTGAATAATACCAAATAGTGTATAATCATGTGTTTATATTGGAGCATTGTTGGAAAATTTTGAAGGACCATGAAGTTTGGAAGGATAATGAGATGCTGGCTTTTTTAAGCCAAGATGCGGGTCGAAAAAAAAGCAAGGACTTCTGAAACCGACTCGGATGTGCATGAGCGACAACTGGTCGTGATGCCGCTAAGAAAAATAAGAAGAAATCGTCGGAGAGTTCCAAGTCTAGCTATATGGAAGATGTGGCCGAGAAATGGATAACCATTAAGTCCATGGAATTGGGAAAGAAGAAGGAGCTGGCAGACGGATACTACAACTTGAAGAAGAAAGAAATGGAGCAAAGGCAAAAGGAGTTGGAGCTGGAGCTGGAGCTGGAGCAAAAGAAAGCGGAAATGGATGACAAAAGATTGGCACTAGAACAACAAAAACTTGAATTTGAGCGAGAAAAGAAATATGAAAAAGACATCATATTCATTCGCACACCAATCGACCCATCTTTGCACGCACTTCTGACGACAAAAATGCAGAAATCAAAGATTCGATCAAAGCACGCCACAACCTAGATTATTAGTTTTAATAAGTGTTGTAATGTTTTAATAAGTGTTGTAATGTTTTATTTTATTAGAATTATTATGTAACGTTTAATTATTAATAAAATTTTAGTTTGTGTTAAAAATGTTTTTTTTTTTTTTTTTTTTTTTTTTATAAAGAAAATTGATCATGGTCGCCTGAAGATCGCTGGAGAGAGAAAGCTGACGTGGTAGTGAAAATGGAGAGGATTGACCCTCCTTACTGGAGGCAGCCTTAGGTGTCTATACCATTACTCGCGACTTTTTTGTGTCAAAGTTTATCGATCTTGTCAGACATATGTTCAAAAAGTTGTAAGGGCCGGGTGTAATTGATGGTGGTGCACCACCAACCACCATCACGATGCGTCCCCCTTGCACCCTCCAACCGAGTGAGGTAAGGGAACTTTTTTTAGTTTTGTTTTGTTTTTTGTTTTTTTTTTTTTTTGTATAAAGTGAGATATTTTATTGTTTGGTTTCGTGGTGAGTTTGATGAATGATGACGTGAAGATGATGAATTTAGTGACCATTACCTCTAATCTAATGTTAAGATAAAACTACGCTTCAAGACATCCAATTTTCTACTTAAACATAAATGACATTTTTCTTGCTCATAAGTTGTTATCTTGGCATGTTCTGAGTGCCATGATTGCTTTTTAATGAAAGTTAACATTGCAACCAAACCTAACATGGCCGTTGTTATACTTATACATAAGCATGATGTCAAAGGTTTAGGTTGAGATTAGACGTGTATACACCATGATCACAAACTTTGAATAGGTTAGGCACCCTCAAGATTTGCAAACATATGAAAATAACAAGATTTGCAAAGTGATTTTCACTAACAGAAAATGTATACGTGTAACATACAAATGGATTTATGGACCAAGTTTGATGGAAATCCAATATTCCATGTTCTAGACACGTTAAAACATGACACATCACACGTGACACAAAGGAATCAATGATAGTGACGTGGTCATACGCGGAACTAATTTGACAAAACATTGACCCACCAAAACATGTAGAATGAGTCAATGAGTTCATGGTTTCATACTTCATATAAGGTGCGTTTGGATAAGCTTGTTAGTTGTTTTATTGCTTTATAAACTAGTCGACATTTAAGAAAATTCCTTACAGACTTAGTTTAATGTTCTATGAACTTATTGTTGTGGGATAATGGTTAGTATAAATCTCTTAAACTCAAGTTAATAAGCTTATAAATCTAGTAAAGTGCGATTAGCCTAAATATTCAAAACAAAATAGGCCAAGTATATTGTGACCAGGGGCGGAATTCTTCAGGGGCAAGGGAAGGTTCCGGTCTTCTCAAAACTTGCGGCAACTATTATAAATATTATAGGTTTTATGGGTAATTTAGTTGATAATACAAACAAATCTCCGATTTTGCCCTCTCAAAATAAATGATCAAGTTCCGCCACTGATTGTGACATGCCTATAGCTATTGGTGGCTAATAAGTGAAATTTTTTAAAGTGTCAAGGTTGGAAAATATGGTTACCTAAGAAAATATTGAGTTCGGATCAAGACGGTTTCAGTCTTTGTTAACCATCCGACATATCCTAATATACATGATCGTGAAGGTTGGCAAACCAAAATTACACAGTTAACAGATTTTTCTGATATTTTTGGTCTAGTTGCCAATTCAAACTTGAACACAAGGGAACACTATAAAACAATGACAAAATAGTACTAAAGAAAAAACATGATAATACCCTTTGAACATTACTAGTCCAACACTCCAAAAGGTGTCAAAATTCGAAGACATAATGGTCAATTTCAATATATAGTGGTATCAAAAACTGTAGACAGAGGCGGCCTTTGAATTAATTTGGTGTCTCAATATTGACTCCAAACTTAAATAAAGTAAAATAAAATTTAACCTTTTCAAAACTATCAAAAGTTTTACGGACATTTTAAATATTAATATTATTTTATTTTTTTTTAAATTTTGAAGAATAAAATAATCATTTTACATTGCATAATAGTCACAAAATACACACAGTAATTGAAATTGAAAGTTCAATACATATAATAAGAATAAAAATAATTCAGTACACACGACAACTAAAAGTAGCAAGATATATTTTTAAGCAATTACTCCCTCCGTCCCATATTAACTGTCCATTTTGAATTTTCTAGGTCTTTCATTTCTAACTTTGACTTTAAATATTTTTAATTGTGTTATATAATACTTGATGCAAAATATATGAATAGATTGAATTTTAAATGTATTTTCTATTGGTATAATTTTTATTAAATATTATATAACACAAATAAAAATATTTAATGTCAAAGTTAAGAAAGAAAGACTTAAAAAGTCAAAACAGCACACTTAATATGAGACGGAATTAATATGAGACGGAGGTAACAACTCTTATAAATATGACTTATTTGATCGACATATTAAGTAGCAATGATGTTAAAAATCATGACGTACTAAACAAAACAAGTAAAAGTTAAAAGTTAAAAACCAAACAAGTAAACTTAAAGTTTGGTAAACCATACATAAAAAAGCAAAGAATAATAATGGTTGTTGGTGGCTATTCACCAAAGATACGGCTACTTTTCTAATTCAATACATAAGTTTAACATTAATTATTTGAAACTAAATACACGTAATGACATAATGAAATTATTTTTTCAAGCAAATCATATCATAAACCAAAACACGATTTTACACTAATAGAAACGATAATTTTTTGTTTCCACGCAATAGTAGCTCAATAGCAAATGACATGTAATGTAAAATCGTAATCTCAATCTTCGAGTTTTTTCTATCTTTCTAATAAGATGGTTTCATAGATATAGCCGGGAAATCAACTTACTTTTCAATTTATCTCTTTTGTTAAAAACACAAAGTTGTGATTAACAAGATGTATTTTATTACACGGTCAAAAATAAATACTACCTCCGTCCCATAATAATTGTCCACTTGGACTTTTCTAAGTCTTTTTCATTCAACTTTGACCATAAATATTTTTATTTGTATTATATAATACTTGATAGAAAAATATATGAATAGATTGGGTTTTAAATGTATTTTCATTTGGTATAATTTTCATCAAGTATTATGAAACACAAATAAAAATATTAATGGTCAAAGTTGAACAAGAAAAACTCAAAAAATTTAAAGTGGACAATTATTATGGGACGGAGGGAGTAGTTATTTTAACAATTCCCAAAAAAATGAGTGAAATTCCTAAAAAAACATGATTCAAGTTTTTACCATGAATTGAAGTAGAAATCAATCTTTTAACCACGTACTTAAAAGTTGTTGTTAGTAAAACCGGATTATCTTTAAAAAGTAATATGTTTATATTATCTAGAAAATTGAAGAAATATTCAATCGCTTACCTTATAAGAAGGTCCAAATCAGTCATTCATTCCTATCCATAAAGAAAGTCAACAAAACAAAAATAAAAAATTCCAAAATTTCCTAGCAAATAAAATCAAACCAAGTGTCACTTTTTCACTTGCCAAAACCAAGTATAAATACCCATAATTTCAATATGAAAAAAAACCACAACGTCCACAAAACACGTACCTAAGAAACCAAAACATATTACAAGTTTACAACAAGAACATGTCAACAACAAACAACAACTATCGTGACATGGCTGATCAAGAACACTATGATTTCGAGACCGGTGTATCAAGTACGAGTACCGTTGCGATTCATAGTCAAGTTAAGAAAATAAAACAAGAGCTAGAGAAAACCAAACATATCGAGAAATCAGAGATCATATCGGTTTTACGAGAGTTCTCGAAGTCGGAGAAGCGTTGTCGATCGCCGTTAGGGATTGCGGACCGGCCTATCTCTGTTGGAAGATCATAGAATGCGAGTTTTGTAAAAAAAGAAAAAAAGAATTGTTTGTGTGCTTATTGCGTTTTATTATAGCAGATGACAGTTTTGTTTTTAAAAACTGTTATCTGCTATAATTATATGCGCGTGAAATAAGTTGTTTTAAATATGCAAGTCGGAAGTGCTTATTTAAAACGGCTTACTTAATAAGCACATAGACAATTTTAATACATAAGATGACTACTTAACTTCATATTTGTGTTTTTTTTCTTTTCTTTTTTGTTTGTGGTTCTGAAGGATTTTGATCTTTAGATGTATATATATTGTTGAAATAGATAAAACATAGTTTATTACTGTGCATGGTATTTCATCTGTTTTGTACCGAAAGTAAATTTTGATTGGTTGTTATTTTTATTTTTCTTCTTTTTCTTTTTTGGTAATAAATGGAAATTGTTACAACCATTTTATTACTGTAACTGTGCATCTATACATGTAAATATTCATAGGTAAATTTATTAGTTTAAGACTCAGCCATCCATTTGAGACGTAAGTGACTTTATAAATATTTAGTGACCAGGCACAACAAACTGTAGCCCAAAGTAAGGTGATCTACTAGGCTCAAAAAAAATATGTTGGCGTAGAAATTGACCCAGCTTATGGTGTTAAAGTCTTAAAGACACACCGTGCCAAACCGAAAATGAACGGTCTTTTTTTAATATGGTTTTCGGTTCAAAACCGAACCAAACTAGAGTTCGAAGAAGTTTTATGAATTAAGGACAAAAAATAAATCGACTACTAGACTACAATTAGTCTTCACCGAAACAAAAATCATAGATAATTTTAAAATGTAAGCTTCTAGTAATAATGAAGATTCTTGTGTAAGTACTGAAATTTCTGGACTATGGTAGGCCCATGGGTCACAGATTAATTAGAGTTAGCTAATGGGCTTTCAAGGTACTTACTACTAAGGTATCAAAAAAAAAAAAAAAAAAAAAAACTGTCTTTTGTTGATGTGGTTGGTGGGTAAATTTGTATCAAGTTGGAGCAAGGTGGCAGTTGCATTATCGGCGGCAGGAAGTCAGTATTAGTAGCGTCCAAGTATATGCTTGCGACAACTAATAGCGTGAATGGTGCTAAGTAGCCCAAACCTTCCTTTTGGTTTAATCTAGTAGGCGTATGACACAATGCTAGCTAGGGTGGACCTAAATATGCTATGTGAACACTCTTGAGACTTGGTTAGTGAAATATAACCAAGCACATTTTGGACCGAAGTTCGTTCTTTGTGATATGTAGGAGACCAACTTCCAACTATAATGGATTTGATCAATGAATATCACTAGTAGCTAGTTCGATGCATCCACGAAGCTTAACTGGCAACTCTCCCCTATCATCGACCGAAAGTCCCTTAGTTAAGAGCAACTCATAAAACACTTGGACAACTCTTAGCTAATCGAATTGAGTGTCTGGTATTAATTGTAGGGCGATAGTATCTCCTTGGGCGCAATACAGAAGTTCTCAATTGGCATTGATCGGCCTACAATTTATGCTCCTTGTAGATATATGACCCTAAAATGAGATAAATAAAAGTCGCTGGTTATTGGCGGCGTTAGGTCATTCTTAGACGGAATCATACAGACTCTTGTGTTATTTCTTACATGTCTATGCCTTGTGTGTGCACAGGTGAATCCATATTACATGTTCCTGGATTCGCAATCTAGTTCTTACGTGTCCCTTCGTTGTTTCCATAAGTTTAGAACTTTGTTGTATCCATTAATTCACAATCCAACATAAGCTATTAGCAAATGCTCAATCCATATATTTTGGTGCTAAGTTTTATCTACCATACTTGAGATACAATGAACCATTTGTGTAGTCATGAACCCCAACAACCTCTTTTAAAACATCTATAGTAGATTAAATATCCCTATATTTATATAACGTCAGTAATTACTGATAATAGATGTGAGCCAAGATTGTTAGCATACTGTATTATACTAACGATTATATAACAGGAAAATATTTGCTCTATAGGTCAGCTTCTCATATAATAGGAAAATATGTGCCCTACCGGTAAGCCAAGCCTTCCGCTACAAATCATCAAGTACCACATTGAAGTGATCAGACGCAACATACTTCTCCACAACATGCGGGAGTAACTCTTTGATTATGGCTTCAAGCTCCGACTCCGCAGTCTCAGCCCTCTCAGTTAACACATCTAATTCTTCTCGAAGACTAGCAACAACATCATGATGAGTAGAATCCTTCTCATCATAGGATCGACAATGACGAAGGGCAGCCTCCAGTTCCCCCTTCATATGAGAAATCTCTGAATCATCATGGTGGGATGAAAAAGCTTCAGCCTGAAGACTATGGATACGGGTACTCAAAAGATGTCCCGTCATAGCAAAATGGAGTGCCTGAGCATAGGGATGGTAAAAAAAACCCAAACCCGACGGGGAAACCCGAAACCTGAACTTTTTGGGGCGGGGCGTGCTTATTGAGTTTTGGGGCCTTAACGGGGATTCTTATCGGATTTGGGGCGGGGACGGGACACACCATCCCCACCCCGCCCTGCCCCAAAATATATGTATATACATAAAATATTGTGTTAGTATTTGCGTACTAAAATGTAATTCTCTAATTTTTGTTAGTTTTTATCTTTGTAATATTTCAAATTGTAATGATAGAAGCTTGTTTTGTGTAATAATATTCTAAAAAAGTTTTGAATTATTCCAATACTTAATTTATTATTAATAGGATCTCAATTCTTCAAGTTATTTCATAAAATTATATTGTTAATAATGTAAAAATAAGAGTAAACAGAAAAGACACAAGTATGATGGAGCATCACGCTAAATAAAGACAACCCGATAAGACCCTAATAGGGAATGAGGCGGGTTTGAGGGTGCATCTTGACCCAACGGGGCGCCCCGATAAGATCCCCAATGGGGATTGGGGTCGATTTGGGGATGACTTTTGTAATCGGGTTTGGGGATGGGATAGTCACCTGCCCCTAAACCCGCCCCATTGCCATTCTTACTTGAACATCAAATAAATCGGACGAAACCTCTGGAGATAGTTGTCTAAGCTTTTCATGAACCTCTGGAGTGACCAATCCAGATAAACGACGGCGAGCAGTGGTGACTTCCAAAAGACCTACAAGAATACTGCAAAGAATGTAGATACTGGCGAGACATGTTCAAGGAGAATTATAATAGTTAATTGCAATGACTTACTTGGCAGAGATGAGTTATTATTTGTCGAGGCATAATGAATACCAATAGCAGCAGAGGAGGAGGCTCCCCGACGGGAAGGTTGACTTGCAGCATCGCTCCTTGACCTTTTGGAACCAACTTGGGATGGAGGGGTCGACGAATCGGAAACTTCTTTCCCCCTGCTAGAAGAAGCTCTTTGATGCAGTCCAAACGTGACATGTGGAGGATTGACATACGGATTTATTCTCCTCCCTACCAACCCTATTGGCACTCAGGATAGCTTGAACCATCACCATATCGCCATCAACGGGGTTTGTTGATGACGAAGGAAACTCAGCAGCGGGTTTCGTCAAAGAAAATAGAAAAGGTACTTGGATGATCACGGATGAAGTTTCTCAAAGCCATATCTGGAAGGTACACATCGTTCAATGGCGAGACAAAGATATGTTTGGCGTTAAAATAATAACAAAGCTGGTGAAGATATTTTACCTGGAAACGAAGGAACTGTTGCAGAGGAAATACTAACTAGCGAAAAGGTAAAAAAAAGGTTATGCATGGATGGCACAAAGTCCTTATATAAGTTGAAAAGTAATCTTAACCGTCCACGTGCAAAGCGGCGAAGTAAACCGGATTTGAATTACGGATAAAATTTTGATTTGATAGCTCCTGATGCAGGATTTCTGACCAGGTTTTAATACTTATAATGTTACTCGTCTACCTATGGTCTACCTTATGCACTAACGGGCAAAGAACCCGATCGTGTGTAGTGTAATATTTGGCAAAGCCGAGTTCGTCCCAAGAGCTATGTGAATGGATCCTAACTTAAGTCTAATGTCACGTTTTAAAGGGGTTTTGAATTTTTTTTTTATTAATTAAACTAAATAACAGAAATGAAATGCTGAAATTAAATTAAGATGAAATCAATAGGGAGAAAGTGTACTAGCCTAGTTGTTCATCCTATCATGCAATGACTATGTTCTCTAATTAAGCCTTCTATCGCTTCAAGTGGGGCATAAGATTCACTAGACTTCTATGGTCAATTCGCCTTGCCTATCTCCCTAGAATCCTCTCCGGAACCAAAGACTCTTTCTTTGTAGTAAGTGGAGGTACGATAGACTAGTTTAATGTCACACCCCGTCAAAGGCGGAAACATGAGATGTAATTGAGAAAGGCACATTGTATAACATCATAGATTCATACCTCATGTTTATTACAATAATAGTTTACAACTTTTACAGACGATCCTTGTCTCAAATATGATAGAAAACATGTCTCTTTTGAAGTCTTGTTGTCTTGAAAACATAGTAGCAAAATGTCAAATAGTCTGACTCCAATAAACGTGCCTTCAAATACCTTAATAATGATCCACTAGAAAATGATACTAGAAAACATCAACATAATGTTGGTGAGCTCGTAGGTTTGAAAGTAAACCACAAAGCTGTAAACAATGTAAAGTAGGACAATAGTGAGAGTGATAACATATTTCACGCACATTATTAAAAACAGTACTAGTGTCGCGCCAACTGAACCAATAGTGTTTCTCATACATGTAATCAATACCGTGTGGGAGCTACCCCGATAGATCTATCAACTAGCCCTCAACATAGAGTTAACAGTTGCGCGGTCATGAACTCACAAAACAAAACATTTCACAACATATAATTGTATCATCACACATATATGTCCAAATCAAGTAAAATAGTAGGTCACAGCAAAAAAAACATTTGAAAAGCCTTGAATACCATTTCCACCCCAAGGTAAAACATATTAAAAAGTGGGGCTACGAGAACTCACCTTGGCCAAAGAAGGACAAGGTAGCACACACAGTATCAAGAAATAAGGCACAACGGTACACGATCGGCACAACCTAAATATATAATATATCTCAGAAAATGTCCCGTAAAGATATTATAATGCATATGAGTTTTCAAAAGATAAAGTGTTTTAGTTTTCGTGGAATACTCGTATTGATGCTTGTAAAAAGATTTTAGTATTAACGTTTCGTGTGGTGGTAAGAAAGTATATGCTCAAAGTAAAACTCACGCCAAAATGAACAGAAGTCGGAAAAATAACAAAAGGAAAACGAGAAAAGGATAAAAGGATCAAAAATGAGAAAAGAAATAGTCAATGATCAGTTTTGGTGTTTACCTCATAATCCCAAATAGTTGGTAAAGGCGTTATATATTAGGGAAGAGGTTGTATGATTTCTAAAAAGGTTTATGAAGTTTACAAGTTATAATTGTTTAAGTTATAAAAGGTTTTTATAAAATTTAGACATAATGTGTCCGTTTATATAATGTTCCCAAGTCATCATGACTTTTGAATAAACCAAATTTTAATTGCAATAGTTCATAAGTTTTATTTATCGTTATCATTCGCGTAGTTATTAGTGTCGGGTTTATTGACTATTTTGTGTTCGTTCGGGTCCTAATATATTAAATTCTTTATGAGTCTAATATATTATTTCGTCTCAAGTACAAAATCGTCCAATAAGTCCATCAGCTAATACCGTTAATCCAATAACGATCCAATTGTCAAGTTCCATCCAAACATAAGGTATGATAAGTATTTTCAAGTCAAAAAATCAGTATCAATCCCAAGTAATAGTTCCAATATGCATCCGAACGTATCATTGATCACCAAAGTTAAACAATAATATAACGTTAGTATGATATTTGATGTCAGAAAAATATTAACTATATACTATATTTAAAATTAGAATTGAAATTAAAACATAAATCAAACTAATCCCAAAAGGGTTTGCGGCCCATTCAAAAATTAAACCAAAGGGGCTAAAGCCCAAATAACAAATCCCATAATAACGTAAACACAAAATCTGAATACATACACCAAGGATACACTTATATTTATAGAAATGCAAACACACCTCTCGTAAAACTCGTTAACCCCGAAACGAGAAACAATGCCCTCAACACCTACGTGGTGTCTTGAGCCGAGACAAAAACAAAACAATTGACACACAACGAGACATTCTTGTGTCTCGTGAAGCAAACCGAACCAAGTAACACCACTTGTTGGTGCCCTTAGTCGGACCAACGCGCATCACGCAATACCACTAGGGTGGTTCCCTTTTTTGTTCGAACACAACTACTACACAAATAAGCTCATCCAGCAAAAACGCGTCTAAACACTTTGTTAATACAAATAAGCCGTAAAAACGTTTATTTATATTTTACGATCTTCTAATGTTTTGTCGATAACAAACGTAAAATCATATTAACGAAACAAATAAAATACGTAAATGGTTTGAACTAATAGTTTCTAACATATTCACATTTTCACATAAAACACTAAAACAAGTATAAGTGATTTTATGATTTAGTATTACATATGTACAACAACTAGTGTTTATATATTTGGGTAAATATACACATAACTAGTATGTAGTATATTGGGTAATGTAAATGGGTAGAAACTTAAATATTAGATCCATTGACCAAATACATTGAATGTAGTTGGGTAAAAACAAGTATACACTAAATGGGTAAAAACTAGCAAATGGTATTGACCCATAACCCATGGTTTTATATATACCACTTGACTAAGTTCATTGTACTCTTAATACTAGCAAATGGTATTGACCCATAACCCATGGTTTTATATATACCACTTGACTAAGTTCATTGTACCCTTAATACTAGCAAATGGTATTGACCCATAACCCATGATTTTATATATACCACTTGACCAAGTTCATTGTATCCTTAAGATACATTGTATCTAGAAAAAAAACCATGGATCAACCCATAACCCATGACCCATAACCAAAAATACCCATGGGAAAGAGGAGTTCCACGGATCCTGGCGTTGTGCTAGCGGATCCCAGTGGAAGGATCCGTGGGATCCGGGAACGAGAGAATTTTCTCTATAAATGAGAGCCATTTCTTCCTTTCTATTCATCCCTTTACACACATACTTCCCCAGTATTCTAACCTCTAACCTCATATCCAAGAGATCTATGTAGCTTTTCTCTTTTGTTTTGTGTGATCTTCTAGGTTCCTCTTAAAGGAAAGATCACCACATCTTGAAGACGTGCAAGCTCAAGTCCATGAGTTGCCATGCTTCGTCATCATCAAGACAACGAAGGTTCTCTTGTTGATAGATCTACCTTTCTCCATTGATGTTGGGTTGAAGGCATTAGTGAAGAATGCCGAAAGTGTCAAGATGAAAGCATTAGTGAAAGGTGCTCATCATCCGTGTCAAAGCATTAGTGAAGAACGCTAAAGGTGTCAAGACGAAGGCATTAGTGAAGGGTGCCAAGCGTTGTGTCAAAGGTATTAGTGAAGGATGCCGATGAATCTAATCAAGTAGCATTTGGGAAGAATGCCTAGGTCGTATAATCGATGAGGTGCATCGTTATACATATATGTATTTGTTTATATACAAGGATGGTGATATCCTTGATGGTGTTGTAACAAGGAGTAGATCTCCTTGAGATTAGGTGTTGTGTCGTGAAGGTGTAGTTCACTGGGTGTGAAAGAACTAGGTACTTAGCCTAGTACCTAATAAAGGGTAGGCGACGTTGTGAAGGATTAGTTCTCTAAGGTGTGAAAGAACTCGGTGGTTAGCCTAGCACCGTATAAAGGGTAAGCGATGTTGTGTTAGGTGTGGTTCGCCTTGGTGTGAAAGAACTCGGTATTTAGCTTTGTCTGGGAAAAGGTTAAGCGACGTTGTGAAGGCTTCTCCGCCATAAGGAGTTGGTGTAGTGTTTACGAACTCTCGAGTAGGTGACTCGGGGGTGGAGTAGGCAAGGAAGGTGTCCTTGTAGCCGAACCACTATAAATACTTGTGTCGTGGTGATGTGCTTCTTACTCTTTATCTTTCATTACACATTTATATATCTATCTATCAACGTCCAACATAGACAACCAAATAGATTGACATAAGTCGATCTAAATATTTAAAAGGAAGTTTTAAATTGGTAAAACTATTCAACCCCCTTCTAGTTTTCCACAATTGGCATCGAGCTTCGTTACCAAGTTTTTTTGTATATTGTACTTTGAAAACTTGATACGATCTGTATGTTTGAAAACTACAAAGAAGGAATTTTAAAAAAAGTCATGTTTTATAAATCATCATATGTTGGATAGTGATAGATCATTCTAACATTTTCTTTGAGAAGTCTTCATACTAGGATTTGGGTATCTTAGAAGATCATGAAGTATTTCGCGTCTATGGCTTCTAAAACCATAAAAGGGAATATAGCAAAGGATTGGGGTATCTTAGAAGATCATGAAGTATTTCGTCTATGGTTTCTAAAACCATAAAAGGGATATAGCAAAGGTATGTTTTCTTAGTTACATTTTTTTTCAAAAGCGTGCTAAATTGCTTGTGGACAAAATTGTGATATATGCTTTTATCTTATAATAAGCATAATATGAAAAGTGTTTTAGTGATTTTTTTTTTGAAGTTTTGTTGTTAGATATCTTGTTAATCAAGCTTGAATAAGCGTAAAATGGGTAATATAACTTCACTAAAAAGTCTACAAAGACTAAACCTTTTAGGTCGGGTCAAAGCGTACATTTTGTAATTACGTGTCGATCCGCGGATCCCTCGAGTTACACTGGGCGGATCCTCAAGCAAGGGATCCGTGGGATCATGAGTCTGAAGACGCTTTTATGCAATTTCAAAATTCATAACTTTTAACCGTAAGTCGTTAGAAGTCGTGCCACCTATCGTTTTAAGGGTATTCGAGTCTACTTTCATTTAAAAATGATTTCATAAACTGATTCAAAACAATAATTTACAGAATCATTGATTAATAATAGAAAGTCATTTTTCGATCATAACTTTTGCACAAACTTTTGATCTAATTGGAGACAGATGTTTTCGCTTTTGAATAACAATGTATCCTCTATTGAAATTAAGGTTTTGATCATATTTATAAATATAAAATAAACTAATCAAGCTTGGTATACATGTTTATATTTAACACAAAGCGATGAAAAGAACTTTCGTATGCTATGCTAAATGATAAATTGTCTTCTTTGCATTACTTGATTATTTGCTTATCTCAAATAGCTTTTGTGCTTGTTTGATTGAATAGCATATGTGGTCTCCTTACCTTGCTATTCATTCTATTGTTTGTCAATTTAGTAATATTCTACTAATCAATGTGCTATTTGAAGGAGTGTTTGGGATAACATCTAGTTGTGTCGAAAATGTTAGTTTAGATACTTAAATAAGTCATATAGGTTGAAAAATGTTTAAAACATATAACACACTAAATGGATTTTTTTTGGTTTGTCATGTGTGCAACATAAATGTTTTATGTGCTTATATGATTTCTTTTGTTCTTGTATCGTTTTCTAAAAACAACAAGAATGTACATCGGATCATAACCCACACTTGTGTTGATGATGTACTCTCCCATTTTCCTTTTCATGATCGCTCTCCAAGCTTCATAGTAGGATTGACAACTTGATTATTTCATCAGATATACTCAAGTAAATTATTTTGCAACGCAAATATAATTGTTTATATCCGAAAGTCCAAACTCAAAGCTTTCCAACAACATATGTTGAACTAGCTCTTCCAACCATTTTTTGTTGTTTACCATATGGACAACTTTTAAACTTATTTTTAACATGACACCTTCGTTACCTTAGTTGTCTCAAGTATAATATTAAGCGAAGCAAAGTATCATCATTGTTACTCTTGATAGGCCATTGTAGGAATATAAATTTTCCTAACTTGAGAATGAATCTTGGAGAACTTATTGCACTATAAACTCAATTTGACCTAACGGTTGAATTGCTTCCTTGATAAGTTGGGTATGTGGAATCGCCTGTAAAATGGTTGTGTTTAGCCGTAATTGAGCACCACTAGTAATAGTCTCATATTCATTCTCTCACTTGGGAAATTTATACTCCTATGTTTTCCTAAAGTAAGTTTACAATGGAAATACTTTGCATTGTCTTAGGATTACTAATCAAACAAGTTGTAAAATTAATTTTCCTTTAGTTAATCACAACCACTTGCCTCATCAAGCGATTATCTTGCTTTGATTGAGAAGAGCTACATGACTTCATGGACGAAGTTCATTGTATGCTAATCACCATCCGTAATGACTATACATAGTTCATTGCTTCCGTTGGCCAAAACAACCCTATTGTCTTGAACACCATCATTTACTCTGCACGCCATTGTTAATACAAATGGTTTACTAATCTAGATCGTAAATCTATTTTGAGTTTCTTGAATAGTGCTTGTTAAGTTTGATAAACCTCTTTGTTATTTGTGAGCTCGATCTCATTTGATATATTAGTGTTAGAACCTCTTAAACTTGAAATATGATGCATTGTCAAAGTCATTGCATACCTTTTGTAAAGGTTCTGCTTAGCAGATAGACGGATCCCAAAAGTTGTGCTTGACGGATCCCTACTCTTAGGGAACCGTGGGATCCGGCAAACAGAAAATGCAATTGCAATCATTGTATTTCAATCATGTCCTTAGAACACCTCACACTAAGCTAAACATAGTGTCTTAAGGCAAAATTAAGTCCTTATCAAGTTAAGTAGATCCTTTCCTACTTAACTCACCTAGATCACACTCTAAGACGCTTGTAGATCTATCATTTTCACTTTAATCCATTACTCTTCCGCTCTCTATGATCACTCATCATTCTCACATGATCCCTCACATCTAGCATTAGAAATCTTTTGATTATGGCAAAATTGATCATAAATCATCCTTACCTCAAAATTGATCAAAGTTGATCAAATTCTAGTTTTCCAATCTCAAAGCCTTTAGGATATTTTCAAAACACTATCCCAAGTCACAACCTGATCTCTAGGATCATTTAGCTTCAATTGACACTCTCATCTTTAGTGTCATCCTTGCTCATTCATTGGTACTCATGAAAGTTCCAATTTCTTCCATAAAAAGCAATCATTTGCTATAACACTCATCATTCTAGTGTACCCTCATCTTAGGAACTTAGGAGGACTGAAACACTCAAAGTAATATAGATCTTAGATCTTAGAAACATCATTTCCACTCTTTCATAGCTGCTGAGAGCCGGATCCCTAGGATTAGCCTAAACGGATCCCTATGAGGAGGGAACCGTGGGATCCGGATGACAGTCTATGTCAAATCTTGCTAAAATAATCATTTCAACTCATCTTTCTAACTCAAACACTCCATCTCATCTTAAAAGAGTTCCTAGATCAGTACAAACTCTGAAGTTGACTCTTGTGCATGCTAATCATCACATTCTAAAGGATATTAGAGACTTAAGTCTTGAATGCACTTGTTAAATCCTTCCCTTTATAAGTCATCTTGCTAGAATCCCTTAGTCATCGAACACAACATAATTCTTAGCATTTAGAAACCTTTTCCTTAGTCATTTCATCATGAGGAAAGCTCCTAGTGCTAACTCATCCAACCAAGAACCACCTAGAAACTTTCTCGTGTTGTACACGAAATTTCCTCAACCGAATCATCTCCGGTTAAACCCACAAATGGTAGGATTTCCCATCTACCGAATCATCATCCGTAAGAGATAATAGTGCTAGAATCTCACCTCAACAAACCCAATCAACAATTGCCAATAGAACCGCAATAATTAGCATTAAACCTTTTAGGTTAGAAAAGGGATCATCAATCTCTAAACCAAACGTACCTAGTTCTAGCAAAACGTCTAAACCTTCATTCCTAGAGCATGGACTACACTCCTTCACCGAGCCTCTCTCTCACCCAAATCTCTTTTCATTAGAGCATTCACCACCGAGAACTTCCCAATCACCAACTAGTCCATCGTTGGAAACAAGGAACCACCAAGGACTTGATCATATTAAGGAATTTCCCTTACCACCACTCTGATTCCTAGTAGAACCTCATCCTAAATTACTCAATGTACCTCCATCATCATTTGTAGAACCTCCTCAAAATATCATGTTCCTAATCAAGACAATAATTGCTCTAATTGTCTAATCACCCAAGGACTTGTTCAAGAAGTACGAAATGAGTTGCATTTCATGTTTAATTATCTTCTTGAAAGATTGGACCAAATCAACAAGTCTACTCATCCCTAGACTCAAGCACATTGTTGCCTCTTATGCTTTGGTCACTTATTAGTTTTAGTAGAATATGGCTAAATCATTCTTTTAGTTTTTAGAGATTTGTTGATCATCTCTTATGTTTTATTGAATGATAGTTTACTTGCCATATTGCATTGAGTATATGTTTGTTGGCTGAATACATATCTCATTTTGATGTTAACATTACTTGTTACATCACCATTCTTGAATTTAATCATCGACTATACGGATCCCTCAAAATTGCCTAGACGGATTCCTACTAGGAGGGAACCGGGATCCGTGAGACGAAAAACTATTTTTCTACTAACTTGGATCACATATGCAGAAATTGTGCATTATACTTGTTTTCTAAACTTTGTTTTGTAGTTATTCAATCTACACTTGAAGCATTTGACACCCTAAAGCTAGGGGAGCTTTGTGTCAAAACAATACATTGCAAATTACTTGCAATATTAGGAATACATTTCTCAACATCCCTTTGCAAAATTGCAATCATCAAGGGGAGCACATTCGTCACTTAGATTTAAATATTTTGCAAACTTAGTTGCAAACAAACTAGCTTAGTATTACTTTCTTGGCGCCTTACATAGGGATGGACTCGTCAAGGGGAGTAAAGACGAGATCCGTTCCGTTCCTTGCTCTATATATTTTTCTTTCACATGTTTTTCCTAAAAATAATATGTTAGTTTCCTTTCAAGCTCTTTTGTTTCGACAAAAGGGGAGAAGAAAGTAAAACTACAAATTCAAACTTTTACAATTTTAGCTTTTCCTTAAAATAATTTTATGTTTTGTCATCAACAAAAGGGAGATTGTTAATACAAATAAGCCGTAAAACGTTTATTTATATTTTACGATCTTCTAATGTTTTGTCGATAACAAACGTAAAATCATATTAACGAAACAAATAAAATACGTAAATGGTTTGAACTAATAGTTTCTAACATATTCACATTTTCACATAAAACACTAAAACAAGTATAAGTGATTTTATGATTTAGTATTACATATGTACAACAACTAGTGTTTACATATTTGGGTAAATATACACATAACTAGTATGTAGTATATTGGATAATGTAAATGGGTAGAAACTTAAGTGTTAGATCCATTGACCAAATACATTGAATGTAGTTGGGTAAAAACAAGTATACACTAAATGGGTAAAAACTAGCAAATGGTATTGACCCATAACCCATGGTTTTATATATACCACTTGCTAAGTTCATTGTACTCTTAATACTAGCAAATGGTATTGACCCATAACCCATGGTTTTATATATACCACTTGACTAAGTTCATTGTACCCTTAATACTAGCAAATGGTATTGACCCATAACCCATGGTTTTATATATACCACTTGACCAAGTTCATTGTATCCTTAAGATACATTGTATCTAGAAAGAAAACCATGGATCAACCCATAACCCATGACCCATAACCAAAAATACCCATGGGCAAAGAGGCGTTCCACGGATCCTCAGCGTTGTGCTAGCGGATCCCAGTGGAAGGGATCCGTGGGATCCGGGAACGAGAGAGAATTTTCTTTATAAATAGAGAGCCATTTCTTCCTTTCTATTCATCCCTTTACACATACTTCCCCAAGTATTCTAACCTCTAACCTCATATCCAAGAGATCTATGTAGCTTTTCTCTTTTGTTTTTGTGTGATCTTCTAGGTTCCTCTTAAAGGAAAGATCACCACATCTTGAAGACGTGCAAGCTCAAGTCCATGAGTTGCCATGCTTCGTCATCATCAAGACAACGAAGGTTCTCTTGTTAATAGATCTACCTTTCTCCATTGATGTTGGGTTGAAGGCATTAGTGAAGAATGCCGAAAGTGTCAAGATGAAAGCATTAGTGAAAGGTGCTCATCATCCGTGTCAAAGCATTAGTGAAGAATGCTAAAGGTGTCAAGACGAAGGCATTAGTGAAGGGTGCCAAGCGTTGTGTCAAAGGTATTAGTGAAGGATGCCGATGAATCTAATCAAGTAGCATTTGGGAAGAATGCCTAGGTCGTATAATCGATGAGGTGCATCGTTATACATATATGTATTTGTTTATATACAAGGATGGTGATATCCTTGATGGTGTTGTAACAAGGAGTAGATCTCCTTGAGATTAGGTGTTGTGTCGTGAAGGTGTAGTTCACCTAAGGTGTGAAAGAACTAGGTACTTAGCCTAGTACCTAATAAAGGGTAGGCGACGTTGTGAATGATTAGTTCTCCTAAGGTGTGAAAGAACTCGTGGTTAGCCTAGCACCGTATAAAGGGTAGGCGACATTGTGTTAGGTGTGGTTCGCCTTGGTGTGAAAGAACTCGGTATTTAGCTTTGTACCGGAAAAAGGTTAAGCGGCGTTGTGAAGGCTTCTCCGTCATAAGGAGTTGGTGTAGTGTTTACGAACTCTCGAGTAGGTGACTCGGGGGTGGAGTAGGCAAGGAAGGTGTCCTTGTAGCGAACCACTATAAATACTTGTGTCGTGGTGATGTGCTTCTTACTCTTTATCTTTCATTACACATTTATATATCTATCTATCAACGTCCAACATAGACAACCAAATAGATTGACATAAGTCGATCTAAATATTTAAAAGGAAGTTTTAAATTGGTAAAACTATTCAACCCCCCCTTCTTGTTTTCCACACACTTTTCTAATATACGAATACATGACCAAATCAAACAGATCACACCATATTATCAAAATAAATTTAAGTCGAGACAACAGTAGCAAAATAAGTCAAGTCCGTGACCCTATGCGGGTCACGTCTTACACCCTTATCGGGTTTAAACTTAAACCGAGATCAAACAACATCGAGAACGTCTATAACAAGCAAAAATCAATCTAACAACAAAACCATTAAATGATCTGGGTCGACCCGACCCGTTTGGGTTGACCCGATCTGTAACAGATCCGGAACAAACACCCCTTTCTACCTTGTTTTAACCACACGATTTTATCAAGAACGTTTTTATTGTTGTTTTAACCCACGAAAACTTTATTAAACGTTTTTAGTAATTGTTTTTTCGTCAAAAGAAAACAAAAGTGGGTTTGAGGTTTTTGACATACCAAGTGGATGAGAAGAAGAGGGAGAGACACGGTGATAGTGACGGAGGAGACAAAATAACGACTAAAACAACAAACCCTATGCGAACCTTTTGCTCTAACCCTCAACGAGCACCTTTGGTCTTCTATCTCGGCTCTTGATGGTGGGGTGGAGATGGTTGTTGTGATGGGGTAGTGGCCAGAGGTGGCGCCGGCGATGTGGAGAGAGGGGAGGAAGATAGTGACTGCACAAAGATTTTATGTATGTATTAGGGTTTGGAACCCTAAGTGATAATAATAAAAAAACTTATACTAGAACAAGGATCGAATGTGTAAATATCCAACCTCAGGGGGAAGATGTAAAAATTAAGTCCAGGGACCATTTCTGACATTTTTATAATATTTCGTAATATTGGAGTTCGGGACTCGTTTGGGCTCAATAATGAACGATTTCGGACACGAAATTACACCATTGCGTTTGAAATAGTTTTTCCACAAAAAATGATTATTTACACGACTAGTATCTCATAAATGTTACGAAAATCATATTAAAACGTTTATTAAGTTACGGTTGTGCCGGTACGCATTGTGTGTTGGTTTTTACGTTTCATGAGATAACCTCTCGTCTTCAAATCAAATGGGATCCAAAAAGCTCGAAAATATATAATAGGTAATAATAAATAAAATTTATTATTACAATAAGTTTGATAAATCATCTTCTGTCAAAAATGGTTTTGAGTTTTATAAACAAGTATTACCCCGAAATGCCGGTTGCTACAGTCTACCCCCGTTAAAAGAATTTTTTCCTCAAAATTCAGCTACTATGACTGCCAAAAAGGTGCGGGTACTCAAGTCTCGCTTGGTCCTTTCATTCCCAAGTAACTCATGTCCATGGTCTAAGTTCCAACAAACTTATAATTAGAATCTTGTCTCATCTAAGTTGCTCAACTTCCTTAACGAGGGTTTTCAGTTGGCTCTTCCACAACACGGAATAAATCATCAAGCTGAGATCTTATGGGGTGATGACTAGTTGATTACCAGCTAGGCTTTACTTATGGTTCCTTACACGCTAATCGCTAAAATTCATGGGTTACTCGTAAATCCATATGACCAATTCCTGCTAACGAAACTGCTTGTCTAGTGCAAACGATCCAGTCACCTATATTATAATCAACAGGACCAATGCTTGTACGTAGAGCCCAATGAAGATCAAGGTCATAGCGAAGGAATCTAGAAGTCAAATCAGGTCTTGAGTACGGCGGCCACCACTTATGCGGCAAGGTCAAATGCTACTAATAGCCTTAACTTATGATAAGTTTATCCAAGTTCGTCCTTCCGAGGGTAGCAAAATACGCAGTCTAAAGGTAACTACCGAGTGGTTAGTTTTGATGAAGTAAACTTTCTCATCCCCGAGCAAAATCATCAAAGCCTTAAGCAAATTTTCATGTAGCTTGAGTTGAACTTCAACTTACATTAGCTTAATCTCACGACTCATTAGAAAAGAACTGTTATGAGATTAGGTCACGCATCAAGTTGTTGAGATAGCAAAATTTAACGTTTTCGATGATTTGGCTCAATTTTGGGATTGCAAACGCATCATCAGGTATCTGTAGCTAAGTTTGACGAGTTTAGCGAAGAAGATAAGGGATACTTTCGAGGTAATTGTGTCAATTAGAGAAAATTCATAACGGGGATGGGAAGAAGTTTTGTCTCCGAGGTTACATAGGTAGGCTTTGAAGGAGGTTTTCCTAATCTTGGAGAGACATGATGAATTAGGTGTATGTAAGGAATCTTCGCCATTTTATGATGTATTTCAGAACATCAAGTATCTATCGAGGGGAGGAGGATCATTCATTCCCTGCCAGGTCTTTATCGGGATCCAAAGTGATTTGTAGGATTTGTAGTGCCAAATTTTTTGTACGCGCAGTAGAGAGAGCTAATGTTGAAGAATGAAAACACGTCATTTGAAGTTAGACCTAGTTGCATGAAATGAAGTATGAATAGAACACGGTAGTGTAGATTTGGCACGAGCACTTGATACTAATGTAGTCGATCAAGTCGCTTATCGTGAGGCTGCACCACTTAGTTAACTTGTGGGAATTGTGGTCTCCATGGACTCACGGGGGTCGATGTATTCGTCAAAAGGAGGTGAACTATGTTACAGGTTGCTATTGAAAAGATAAACATAACAAAAAAATGGAGAATCTAAGGAAAAGGACGAGCTTTTAAAGCAATGGGTAAGGAAAGTAAGGGTAGCATCGTGTGTTGTGTCAGATATCTTTCTCGTCTATAACATACTTGCTTTCGTCTGACGTTTAGTCCCAAAAAGGATGCTTGGTAACTCCTTCATACTATCGTGTAAATTGCGAATCAACGAAATCAAGTAAAGTGCTAGTTGTAAAATTTGTAGGCGGAGAAAATTTTTATTACTGAAGGAATCATTGATGGTATTCTAGGTGGCATTGATGGGAAGAAAATGTTGTGGGATAGATTACAGTATAGTCAGGTGGATTTGTTGTAGCTATGGGGAGGGAATTATTGACCAAAAAAACTTGGGGGAAGAAAATCATGCGTGATAGAAAAATTATTAAGGCTACATCTCCGAATGAAAGAACGCTCGCCGTCTACATAGATTGAAGAAGTAAAATGAAGGCTTCCTAATGTAAAGAAAGTTTGTTCCAAGGCAAATAAAGAAAATGAGGGGGAATATCCAACTCGTGGCGCGGAGTTGGCATTCATAGTTTTGAAGTAACATCATAAAGACGATGTTTATATGGTAGGAAGTGTCATATCCGCACAAATCACAAGAGTCTCATGCACATGTTTCGTAATGAAGTTCTCATACTCATGCAAAAGTGTGAACGGGGTTAGTAAAGAGTTTTGATGTTGGTATCCTTACCATGTAGAGAAAACTTGTTGACGTAATCATCCAAAAGGAAAGGAGTAGAATCCAATAGAGTTCGATAAAGGAGGATAGAGATCATTAACAGTCTCACAGCGGATGAAAAACTTTTGATGAAAAATCCCTTGGTGTGAAAACATCAGGGAAGAACGTGTCGTTAGGTGTGCAAGAATAGTTGAAAACGATGGTCCGCGAATCAAAATTTCTAAGGACAAAACCTATTGTCAACGATCTGGAATGCCCGAAGATTATTACTAGGTGAAACTCTTAAGTCCAAGTGCTCAGTTTGTCTAGGAAGAAACAAGATGTATGATGACTCGAAATTGTTTCCATGTGGATACTACATCGAGAGATGTTGGTCTTGTTACAAGTGAAGACCAAAGATCTTATGGTCCGATGCAACTTCTTGATATCCAAATGTAAGAACGAAGTCATGTTCCAATGTGACTAAGTTATCTAGGACTCCGAAAACCACGTTATCTTTTAAGTAATTGCACACTGACTGTTTAGCCTAACGCGATTCGATCATCACTAGAGTCTTATCTTCTAGAATGAGTAGGAAAGTTATAATTCGAAGGAATAGTGTCAAGGCGCGGCACACTGCTACTGACAGTCTCAGACAGAGGTGTTCGATTCAATTCTAAGGTCACATAAAATGTAGGCATTGGGATTGTTCTCGAGGTTTGTCCACATATGGTGCGTGTTCCCTCTTGGGGGCATGGTTTTTGGAATTGTTAGCATCATTTATTTGAGTAAGACATTATAAAACTTTGACCATGAATGTATTTTGGAGCAACTTTGTTTGAAGTTTTTCGACAGTTATAGCCATGTGAAAAGATATGTGTGCAAAAATTTGAAGTTTGAAATAGCGATTTTTCATGTATGGTTTGGATTTTGATTTTCAAGAAAAATTGACATTTGGAAAAACATCTAAGATGATTTTTGATTTTTTTATACTAAAATAATCGAACCATTTAGAATTACAAATTTATTTTAAAACATTTTAAAATGACTTTGACCATCAACTAAATTTTTGTTTTAGAGAAACATTATAACACGGTCCGATTAATGAGGATTACCATATCATCATAATTTATAAAGTTCACAAGGAAACCTTTCATTTGTAGAAAATTTTGACCAATCAGAATTCGAGTTATCTAAATCAGTACCATCTCTAGAACACGAACACTAGGGCGAACATCGTTATCATAGTCAACACAAACAACTCAATTAACAAAATGAAGGTCACTGCTTCTCATGAGTCCTATTATTTCCCTTGTAGTCCCCAAGGTCCTAATCATGGGACTAAACCATAAACGTGTCCATTTTGATTGGTGGGTTGCTTCCTAAGGCAACTATTGATGTCATCCGACTCATCGGCTTATAGTGCGGTGTATTCAGGCTTTCCCATAATATGAGGGTAGTGGGAGACGATGCATGTGACATGATGGCATAGGGCATTACCAGAAAAATCATGTATCCAAAATAGTTTTCAAATAGTACCAAATTATCAACCATCTTTAACGTTAAACCGAGTAACGACTTGAACCTAACTTAATTTCACAACTCATCAAACAAGAACTGTCATGAAATTAAGTTAAGTGTCGTTAAAAGGCTTAACGTCTTTGATGATAAACAAATCCTAAAATAGTGTTTCTAAATTAATATGACCCAAAATAGTTCTCAAGATAGCATATCAATATAATGCATTTTCAAAATGGCGAAACCAATGTTGACCTTCCAAAATTGTATAGCGTATCCAAAATAAAGTATACAAAATAGTCTAACCAAAATAACGTTTTCAAAATAACATATCAATATATATTTAGCAAAATATATAATATGAGTTCTGTTTGCGCCTAGGGATAAATAATATCAAACGCACACGAGTATAGGGAATGGTACAGGAAATACTCTAACTCAAACCAAATCAAACTATATCATATCAACTTAACTCAAATCACATCATAACATGTCGGATCAAATCAAACAGTATCAAACCCAATCAAAGCACTTAATTACGCAATTTCAAGTTCATATATTGCCCTAAAAGCTAAAAGCTTCAGCACATAGAAGGCAGGGCAACATCATCACAAATACACATAACACATAGGGCAGTTGCACATACGTAGACCAATGCATTTTCAGGTGATCTAGACTCCAACTCCAACCAAACACGATCTAAGGTAACTACCCCCATTATTCCATGATCGCTCCTGAAGTAGGCATAGTTGATCAGGCTATGCGTAATTTAGGAAAAATGATGGAATGCTCTGGCTAATATACTCGTACCATGTTTGGGGTTTTATAAAACTTTAGTTTGGTTATAGTTGAGGTTTTTATTTTAGAAAACCGATATTCTCTATAACCTTAGGCTTTGATACCAATCTGTCACACCCCGTCAAAGGCCGAAACACGAGATGTAACTGAGAAAGGCACATTGCATAACATAATAGCTTCATACCTCATATTTATTACAATAATAGTTTTAAAACTTTTACAAACCGATCCTTGTCTCAAATATGATAGAAAAACATGTCTCTTTTGAAATCTTGTTGTCTTGAAAACATAGTAGCAAAATGTCAAATAGTCTGACTCCAATAAACGTGCCTTCAAATACCTTAATAATGATCCACCTGAAAATGGTACTATAAAATGTCAACATAATGTTGCTGAGCTCGTAGGTTTTAAAGTAAACCACGAAGCTGTGAACAATGTAAAGTAGGACAATAGTGAGAGTGATAACAAATTTCAAGCACATTATTGTAAACAGTACTAGTGTTGCGCTAAATGAACCTATAGTGTTTCTCATACATGTAACCAATACCGCGTGGGGAGCTACCCTGATAGATCTATCAACTAGTGGGCCCTCAGCAGAGAGTTAACAGTTGCGCAATCATGAACTCACAAAATAAAATATTTCACAGCATATAATCACATCATCACACATATATGTCCAAAATCATGTAAAACAGTAGGTTACAACATAAAAACATTTGAAAAGCATTGAGTACCATTTCCACCCCAAGGTTAAACATGTTAAAAAGTGGGGCTACGAGAACTCACCTTAGCTAAAGAAGGACAAGGTAGCACACACAGTATCAAGAAATAAGGCATAGCGGTACACGATCGACACAACCTAAATATATAATATATCTCAGAAAATGTCCCGTAAAGATATTATAATGCATATGAGTTTTCAAAAGACAAAGTGTTTTAGTTTTCGTGGAATACTCGTATTGATGCTTGTAAAAAGAGTTTAGTATTAATGTTTCGCGTGGTGGTAAGAAAGTATAGACTCAAAGTAAAACTCACGCCAAAACGAATAGAAGTCGGAAAAGTAACAAAAGGACAACGAGAAAAGGATAAAAGGTTCAAAAATAAAAGAATAGTCAATGATCAGTTTCGGTGTTTACCCCATAATCCCAAATAGTTGGTAAATGCATTATATATTAGGGAAGAGGTTGTATGATTTCTAAAAAGGTTTATGATGTTTACAAGTTATAATTGTTTAAGTTATAAAAGGTTTTTATAAAATTTGGACATATGCGTCCGTTTGTATAATGTTCCCAAGTCATCAAGACTTTTGAATAAACCAAATTTTAGTTACAATATTTCATAAGTTTTATTTATCGTTATCATTCGCGTAGTTATTAGTGTTGGGTTTATTGACTATTTTGTGTTCATTCGAGTCCTAATATATTAAATTTTTTACTAGTCTAATATATTATTCCGTCTCAAGTACAAAATCGTCCAATAAGTCCATCGGCTAATACCGTAAATCCAATAACGATCTAATTGTCAATTTCCATCCAAACATAAGGTATGATAAGTATTTTCATGTCCAAAAATCAGTATCAATCCCAAGTAATAATTCCAATGTGCATCCGAATGTAACTTTGATCACCAAAGTTAAAACAATAATATAACGTTAGTACGACGTTCATGTCAGAGAAATATTAACTATATACTAAAATTTTAAACTTAAAACCAAATTAAAACATAAATCAAACTAATCCCAAGAGGGTTTGCGGCCCATTCAAAAATTAAACCAACATCTAAAGGGGCTACAACCCAAATAACAAATCCCATAATAACGTAAACACAAAATCTGAATACATACACCAAGGATACACTTATATTTACATAAATGCAAACACACCTCTCGTAAAATTCGCTAACCCAAAACGAGCAACAATGCCCTCGACACCTACGTGGTGTCTTGAGCCGAATTCTTTCCGGCCAAACTGTAACCAATGATCCCCAATATGGAATGTTAATGGAGGGAAATCAGACGAGATGTTAGAAAAATATACCTAATGTTGCAAAACATAATGCATCAGAAGGCAGTCATTATCGCAAGACTTTATATCCAACCATGGACCAAAAACTGTTTTCCTAAACAACCTTTTGAGGTTATCATTCTTCGACAAAATGAGTTTAATTTCTGAAAGCAACTTCAATGTAGAACGAACTGCGATTTTACAATCGTACAACCTTAATTTACTCATACCGAATTATACATTAAAATTAATTAGCGATTTCAGGGTTCTATGAAATTAGATGTGTTGTAAATACTGTTTGTTAATTTAACAATGGTAGAAGAAGATGTTTGAGTGTATGTGCGTGAGTTTTGTGTGACTATGTGTGTCAGGATTTTTTTTTAAATTAAATCAAAACTAAAATACACCGTTGGCCCCTAAACTTGGCAGGACGCATCGCGATGGGACAAAACTCGCCCTTTTCATCGGCACAGGTCCAAACCTTGGCCATTAAATGCCAGAATTGTCCCTTGACCAATAACGCTTATGTCAACGTCTCTTTTTTGTTAGTTATTGGAGGGTATTATAGTCCATACACATTTATAACTCAACTTAGTTAATTCTGAGAAACGCTTTAACGTATACCATCTTGATCGTTTCCCTCCTTCTTCACACAACCCTCACACACACTTTAACAATGGCAGACAAGGAGCTAACTTTTACAGATGTAACTGATGAGATGGTAAAATATGTGAAGGCAAAATATGGGGATACTTGGTTAAAAGAAGATGAAATGTTTGATGATTTATGCAGATTTGCGAAAGAATCTCAAGTGATGAAAGGTTAGTCGGGTTTTTTTTGTATTTGTGTTATTGCCATTTTAAGGGGGAGCATAAATAACTCCGATTTATTTGATGTAAACGAGCGAAGGTCGAATCATCAAAAGAGGATTATAGCAAGCTAAAGGTATCCGACGATATGGTTGACTATGCCATGGCTACTTATGGAATAAGTGGGATATAGGAGATGACATTCTTGATGTGATACTTGAAGACTTGTGGGAAAAATATGGGAATAAGGAGTCCGAGAAAGGTTAGACTTTAGAGTTAATGTTTACAAGCTAAGAAAGTTGTAATGGGTCAACTCGATTATTTCATTTTGTCTATCTTTCCGGATACTAACGTGAAAGGAAATGAAGTTGATGTCATCATTATTTCGCACACATCGATGATGAGTGTGGGAACATGTCTTCTAAGACCACTAATTTGAAAGGTTCCACTTAGAAGCTTCCAAGGCGTCCAAGGCTTCCGCTCCGAAAGTTGTACTTGGTCTTGTGGCGGTGTGGGATGCTCCAAGCACAAATAGGAATGAGTGGTATGTGCCTCCCCTAAGGACCTCAAGTCTCCCCATGAATAAAAAGCCTCCCATCAAGAAGTTCACTGTTATTTTAGTTGTTGATGTAATGAAGATGTATATTTTTTGGTTGATGATGGTTACTGAAAACGATAGTTGTTAACATGTATATTTTGCTTCATATGGTGTAATTAGGTGGTGGTGTAGGTATATTTTGGATATGTTATTTTCATTTTGTGGTTTGCACTTGTATATCCAGTTTAGGTGGGTGCTTGGGAAAACCCATTTTGACTTATAAGGTCAACAAACCAAATTATTAGAGGAACCACACCGAATTGTTAGTATTTAAAATCTCTTTTGTTTGACTTATAAAGTCAATGATTCAAATTGTATCCAAAATTCAATTATTATAACAAAAGAATCACACATATCGGTTAAGCTACATTTAGATCGAAAGACAACATAGCATTTCTTGCTAGGAATTCAACTGCGTTAAATGACTAGTAGGTGATCCATTTGGTCTTTCGATTGCGCTTGGTTCAACTGGTGTTTCTATTGAGCGTTCTCCATTTGGTCTTTCGATTGCAGTGCTTCACGTGGTGTTTGTCTTGGCGCCTACACTTGCTATTTCGGTTGTAGGTGGTTCACTTTCTTCTTCATCGCCAAGGATGCACCAACAATAGTAGGTGCGAAAATATAGACCCATCACATATCCACCACTATCTCCTGTGGTTGTGTTTTCCTGGTAACACCATCGCTACCAATATAAGATGTGTTTCCCTTATCTCAAGGCACACTAGACAAACATACCACATGAAAGCTCTATAAGGTGGACGCCTAGCAAAAAGGTCAATCCAAATTGCTTTCCCTTTGAACCCAACATCGATGCATACCATTTGACAACCATTTTCTACATCCATGGTGATAATATGTTGGTATGATAAACAATTCTTGACTTAAGATGTATTATATAAGTAGAAGGGAGTTGTGGTTGTTGAACAAGTAGATAAGGAGTAAAGACAACATAAATTCTTACAAGCTAGTCAACTTATAAAGTCAACAAAAAAACAAAACATGTTCAAACATAATATTGTCGATATTACAAATGGCTAGAAGAGTATAAGCCTACAACCTTCGAAAACTCATTGGAATTTGTGCCATTCGGGCGTGAATTTTATCCAAGACATATGGATGTCTTGGATATAAGTCTTCCATGACACTCCATAGTAAGTTGCCTCATACTCTGCATCTTCAAGCCAATTTTCCTCTCCCATTCCTCTTCAATTCTTTTGTACATTCTCTCTCTTCCAAAAACTGTTGGAATGCTTCTTCATCCAACCTGGACTGCTCTTCATCTTCCTCCAAATTTGTGTGTTCTTCTTCTTGCTCATAAAGAGCATCATAAAACTCTTGTTCCATAGTCTTTCTTATATCGTCTTCATCCATCCACTACAAAAGTAATACATTTGCACATCAACTAGAATGTAAATACACTAGAACAATCGTTATGCAAATGAAAATTAAATGAATACCTGTTGCCTTCTGCCATCACAATGCCTTTTTCTACCTCAAACCTTAGTTTCCTTTGTTGGTTTTGGTACACGATCCTTGTGATGACTAGACTTATTATGTCCAACAGTTTGACAATTGGAGCATTTAATGCATTTTACGAGCTCTAGATTTACCCATTTTGAAACAATTTCTCTGAAAGGGTTGGGTTTATGTATATGAATTCAAATTTGTGGTAAAATGTGAGAATAAAGTGCTTGCTATAAGTTAATGCAAGACATGATAGGGGACTAAAACCTATGTCCCCTATACTCTAAATCTGTTTGAGCAAGGACCATAGTTCTACCAACACCCAATACAATCAAACCCGATATAACAACTCTCTTAGACGAATACAACAATTAACAACATAATTAACAAATTAAAACACTAGAACATAACATATAGATTCATTAACTTCATATTAAACATTAAATATTCAAGACATATTTTCCAAAAAAAAAAGGAAAACATAACCATAGCATTTCCTTCTCAACACTTCCTAAGATCATCAAGGAAGTTGTTCTGTCACACACACGCGAGTGTGTCGACAGATCATCATCCTTATCTCCAACGCCTTCAAGACATTAGCCTTTTGCACATTGCGAAGATCCTCGATAACCTTGTAGTTCATCACCGTAGTTCGAAAGCCTTGATCTCGAGATGTATTCTTGGGTTTCCTTCATACCCGAATCAAGTCGATCAAAGTGTTTTGGAGTCCCTTAGCAATTTTGATGTCCTTATCATTTTCTCTCGATAAAAGAGAGAAATCGAGTCAAACATGTAGTCAGAGTTCGAAGCTTTGGCGAGTTCTTCAAGTAGTGGGAAGTCAGCCATTGGGAGGTTGTTGAGATTTTCTTAGGATATGTTTCTTGTGATTGTTGGTATGCAATTGGTATAGTGTGTTAACCAATAAATACCAAAAACAACTGCACATTCCAAATTCAGGGACTAATTGTGAAGTTAGTAAACAGAGAAAAAGTCAAGTTTGTGTGAGAAAAAATACGCGGGAATTTTAAGTGCAAAAAACGGTTAACTGGCCAAATTGAGGGACCAAGTGTGACATTTTAAACCTACTACCCTGCAACTTGAGCTTTTGCCTTCCTTGATACGCTTATACACAATTAATGTGTTGGGAATCACCAAAAGAACCCAACTAACAAGATCCGAAACCATAAAAACTATCATAATAACCTGACCTAATTAACAAAACCCAATCAAAACGAAACCTAACATACATCCACACTCACGTCTTCAAACACACATCTAGTCAAACCCATTCTTAAAAAACAAAAAGTAAGAATGTAGGATGAAGCATATTCGTCTCCACTTTTAAGGATGTGAAGGAAGAAGAAGAAGGTGAGGTCTGTTCGAATCCACTATAATGGGGTTTTGATTATAGCCCACTCGGTATGAGCGAGGTTCATTAATTAATATGTGCCTTTACCAATGATAGGGATATATTTAGTTCAAGCCTTGATAATGTGTTATCGAGATTAATGAACAAAATGGGCGTTGTTTTTCGTGATCCTAAACAATCCCTAGAAAATGGTTTGCATTTGATTCATACGATGTTGATGTTCATACTTTGTTTGGAATGGTTGAAACAAATGAGTCGTTGATATCTTCGTAGCCCACAAGCCCCAAAAGTTAGCACAATTTTACTTAAAAACATCGGTTTGAAGTTGTGGGTTGGGTAGAGCAGGATGCTAACTTTAGGATGCTTAGTCAAACACCTTTTAGGACTAGACGTCAATGGCAGGGGATAGATAAGAAAAAAATGCAGGGGAGTGGAACCAGGACACCAAGAGTGAAAGGTGGTGTTGTTATCAAAGACGAATAAGGGGTTGTAGCTAAAAAAAAGGACAAAATTAAAGGAAAAGGAAAAGGAAAGATGGTTGATGAAGATGAGGTTTTGCCCAGAAAAAAGGGAGAGAAGTTGTTCAAGAATTTAAGCGAGGTTTAGATGGGAAGGGGAAGGCCAAAATGGTTGAGTTTGCAGGGTTTGATGTTGAGAACTTGTCTGGTTTTGACTTGGAGGGGAAGGCTGAAAGGGTTGGTGGTGCTGCTGCAGATGTTTCAAGCGGTGTTAAGACACCCTTTCGGAGCAAAGAAAAGATTACAAATCTGCGTCCTAGCAATTGTTAGCCCAAAGGCGACCCTAGGTGATGTTTCGTTGATGAATACCATGTCATGTGTTAAATTCCATTAATTCAGTAACACTACAGTTCATAACTTATATGTTTGTAGTTTGCATACTTGTTTTTGCAGACAAGGTGGCGTGACATCATCAATTTAGGGTTCATGTTTTGTCGGTTCAACAGTTTACGGATATCAATCACAATTGTAGATCATTTGAAGATTCAAGATTGAATGTTTTGAAGTTGGGCCCAAATTCATCTTTTATATTTTGTAACGTGTCAAGATATTAACATGTATCGACAATGACTCAGTAGTATCGCTTATGTTCCATTTCATCAAACACAGTATATAGTTGATCGTTATAAGTCAACTAGCTAAGTTGATAATGTATAAATTTGTTTGTTAATCTGGGTAAATTTCATGAGCTATTACTTTCTTTACCAGTTGACTTTTATGAAATCATACTTAAGTGGTGAGGACTCAGGTACACTGATATTATTTGTTCAAACAACATCCCTTTTTTGTTTGGTGGAATAGTTCTTGAGTTAGAAGTAACTAAGTTGAGTTATAAATGTGTATGGACTATAATACCCTCCAATAACTAACAGAAAAGAGACGTTGACATAGGCGTTATTGTTCAAGGGACGATTCTGGCATTTAATGGCCAAGGTTTGGACCTGTGGCGATGAAAAGAGTGAGTTTTGTCCCATCGCGATGCGTCCTGCCAAGTTTAGGGACCAACGGTGTATTTTAGTCTTAAATCAATGTAAAATGACCAAAATATCCTCGTGTATAAATACAAGTTGCCCAAAACATATAAAGTTGGCCAAAACAAATTTAGTTACCTAAAAAACAATACCTTACGATATATGGCATATACTTTCAACATATGTACTTGTGTCATAGGGTTGTTGGACACGTGACGGCCCCTGATTGGGTCCAAAAAAATCGCTACGCAACTGGTCCAAATTAAACACGCCAAAAAAAAAAAAAAAAACCCAAAAAGTAAATTACCTCGAGGCAACTGAGACATTCCTAACATTATCCCTGAAAATAATTTTTTTATAAGGCTAGCCCCACCCCAGTAAGTCGATCGAGGCCCCCTCGATCGATTAGAGGATCGATTCCCCTTGTTGTGTAGCCATTCGATCGCCAAGATAAGGAGCTCACTTGGTCGTCTGGTCGATCGAATCCACAAAGCTTTTGTTTCAAAAATATTACCGTTTTTAATGCAACGGTTCTAAAAAAATAAAAATAAATTAACCTTTATATATACACAATACAAACACACTTCAATCCACAAATCTATTTCACACAATTCAAACTCAAAATACTTCTCAACACAAGATTTAATATGGCTTGCCGTCTCCCCCATTCCGTTGAAGATATGCAAGTGTACGTTCAAAATCAATGCAATAACGACGATGAGGCTCGAAAAAACGCTATTATAAGCGTCATCAAATTGTTTGACCGCGGCGCGGAGAAGGAACATATGAGAGAAAACTACAAGACTTGCAACGACATTACGCCGAACGAAAAGCGTGATCGACAAATTTTGAAAGATCAAGCCATGAGATCGCGAGGTTCTTGACAGTTGTGGCGGTGTGTTCGAAGATAACGGACAACGTCGGACCAAAATCAATTGGAGCTATCGGAGAACAAAACGATGGTGTAGGTGCATCAACTTCGACTCACCAACTTCGAAAGCACGGGAACCTCTGCTGACGTGGAAGATTTGCCGCTTTGATGGATTCTGGGTTCTCGTCTTCATAAATATGACTCTGCATCTGGGGATTCAGATTAGATTTATGATTTATGTTTTCGATCGTTTTATATTTAATATATTATTGTTTTTATTTCGTATCGTTTTTATTTATGTAACGTTTTAATTATTAATGAAATTTTATTTTGTGTTAAAAATATTTAAAAAAAAATAATAATAATAATAAATAAAAAAAATGAAATTGGTAGCCTTTACTATGACACCTAATCATCAGCACCATCACCGTCATCTCCAAACCTGCACCTGCCCAATCTATTTTCCCAAACATACCCTAAGCCCATTTAACCCGCGCTAACACACAACCATCAAGCTAACCCATTTATTAATTTAATATATTAAGTCAGATGCCAGTTTCACTTTACCTCACTCACCGGAAATGGCTTCCCGCCAGCCACCGTTCTTCTACCACATCTTAATGAACCCCTCTGCACCTCACCTGGTATACTTCATTTTTTATATTCTTTTATAAAACCCATTAATAAAAATGTATACTTTTTTTTTGCAGCAATTGCCAGAAAAATTTGTCAAAAAGCACTTAAGAAACAAAATCTTGAAAGACCCAATACTCAAAAGTGCAAATGGAGGCTATTCATGGAAACTAAAAATGAAGAAATTTGATGATGATCATACTTTTTGTTTTGTTGATGGATGGAGTAAAGTAGTTAAGGATGTTGGTTTGTTATTTGGTGAGTTTTTATTGTTTAGATATGTTGGTTATAGTGTTTTCTCAATGCATGTTTATAGTGTTAATGGTTGTGAAAAGATTTTGGTTCCTAAGGTTAAGGTTCAGGTTCCTAGGACTAATAAGGTTGATGTTAGTGTTGAGGATGAGGTTGTTTTTGATGATGATGATGATGTGGAGGATGAGGTGGAAGATGAGGATGATGATGTGGAGTATAAGGTGAGGGATGACGTGGAAGAAGAAGACGATGATGTGGAGGATGACGAGGATGATGACGTGGATGAGGATGACGATGATGTTGAGTTTGGTGATGAGGACGATGGTGAGGATGAGGACGTTGATGTGGATGTTGATGGCAATGACGGAGATCCTTTCTTTATAATGACTAGCTCCAAAAGGAACAAATATAAGTTGGTAAGATTTGTTTTATCACATTTTGAATCTCAACGAGTGTTTGATTTAGGTTGTTTTTTCGGTTTATTGAGCATTTTTGGAGCATACGAGCTTTTCAATATGAGCATATAGCTTATTTAAGTTTATAAGCTCGTGAGTAGAAAAATTGAGCTTATTCACTTTTCAGAAGTTCACCAAGGCCATACGCCGAAAAAAATAAAATAGTGAGTTTTGGATAACACTTGATATGGTTAATTGCATAGTATTTATTTACTCTGTCAGGTATATGAGCATAAAGTTTTGAATAGTGCTAATTGCTAAAAGTGGTCACATTGACTTAAAGTGGTCACATTTTCGTTTCCTCTCAAAACTGCTAAAATTGATTACATTGGCTAAAAGTTGTCGCATTTTAGCTTCCTCTAAACTGCTAAAAGTGGTCACATTTGCTTATGTAATTTGCTGAATGGAAAATCAATAGTTTTAAATTATATGGTGTTTAAAGTCACTTCCTTTATAAAACAACAGAAGAAATAAGCAGGTTTAAAAACTTAAAAGATCGCCCTAAACTTAAATACATTGCTTAGAATCGTTTGCCATAGTGGGTGCTTAAGATTCACTATATTTACGTCTTTATATACAGCACGGAGTATAAGGGGGGTGTTTGGCTTAGTTTATTATTCCGGCTTATGGGCTTGTTTGAAATTAAAAAAGACATAAGCCTATGTTTTTCGGCTTATAAGCTTATCAAGTTGAGCTTATGGTCTTAAATAAGCCAGAAAAGAGGCTTGCGAGCATTTCCATAATCAAATAAGGGGGTGTTTGGGTAAGCTTAATCTCAATAGCTTATACATTCCCAAGAATCCCCATTTGAGAAGCTTATGCTTAATAGTTTATTTCCCTCCTAAAAAGTTATAAGCTCATAGAAATAAGCTTATCCGAACACCTCCAAAGAGCTTAAAAGCTTTTTAAAAACACAATAAGCTATTAATCCCCTGAAATAAGCTTTCACCCAACAGCCCCGAACCCATAAGCCTAAAAAGTAAGTGAATTTAAACTTCCCCCAGCTTGATTATATGTAGCTGCATATATTTCTTATAGAATAAGTAAATAAACAGTTTTAATAACACCTCTAATTCAGCTTTTATTTGTTTGCACGTGAATATAAGTAGCGGTTTCCGCTAGAACTTGTAGCATTGACAAAGATAAATACCAAAGAAACCATAACCTTAAAAAATGATGACGGATATGAGAAGGAAATGCCCGTGCGTTCTGATAAACAAAACAAGTCGAAAAGTTACTACGTGACTGAGGGGTGGAAAGAATTTCAGCGAAGTAATGATATATCCGAAGGTGATGAATGTGTATTTAAGTTCATCACAAGTGAAGATAAATTATGTCTAGCAAAAGTCACCAAGAAAAAAACTCGGTCGACGGAAGTCCATAATGATGATATGGACGATGATGATGATGGTATGGATGAGGAGGGTAAGGCTGAAGCTGCTAAAGATGATTTTATTGTTGACGGTGATGATATCTTCGATGATGATGGTATGGATGAGGAGGGTGAGGGTGAAGACGTTAAACTTGTTGATAATGATGACGAGGATGATAGTGTTGATGGTGATGAGGGAGATCCTTCCTTCATATTCACCAGCTCAAACACCAACCAGTATACGTTGGTAAGCACATATTATTTTGATTGTTTAGTCTTAATTATGTTGATTTTCGCCTATAAAAGTTGCACTTGATATTTGAAAGGGTTAATTGATTGCATGCTGTTCTTTTAAGCAGCAACAAATAAGTGGTATTAAAAGCTAAATTCCAAACGCTCCTTAAAAATGTGTATAGATTGCATAATAGTAAGTAAGTATCAGTTTACATATATTTAAGTGCTTTTTTATAGTAATGAGTAAATAAGCGGACAAACACTTTAATAAACAATTCCAAATGCTCCTTAAAAAACTAAAAACAAGTAAACAGTTTTATAAAGAAACAAGAAACACCTCTAATTCATTTTTTTTTTTTTTTGAATGCTGTTACTATTAGTCGTTCTCGAAAGATTTTGTAGCATTAGCCGGAATCAATACCAAAAAAACCATAACCTTGAAGAATCTTGATGGATATGAGAAGGAATTGCCCGTGCGATCCCATAAACGAAACCGGTTGACACATTACTACTTGGCTGCGGGGTGGAAGGAGTTCCAACGAAATACTAATATATCGGATGGTGATAAATTTGTATTTAAGTTCATTACAACTGAAGATAAATTTTGTGTAGCAAAAATCACCAAGAAAAAACTCGGCAAGGCTCCTCCTCCAGCCGCTGAAGCTCCAGTGACGGAGTTGATGATGGTATGGATGAGGATGAAGATGTTGAACTTTTGATCATGGGAATCCTTCCTTTGTGGCGACTATTACTCCTACCCACAACCATGTGCTGGTAAGATTTATAGTCAAATCTCACTTATTCTGATATCAGCTTTACTATATGTAAATGATCATGAATTGTGATGAACTTAAAATTGAGAATGAACGTCAACAAATAAGTAGCTTTCACAACTAATAAAACGCTCCTAAGATAACTGCATTGCTTAAATAGTTTTGCTTTACAGAGTTTATATAGTGGAGAAATAGGTAGATAGCAATTTGATTATATTTAGGTTCGTATTTCATGTAGAATAAGCAAATAATCAGCTTTAAAGAACAATCATGAAACGCCTCTAAATTTAATTTTTATTTATTTTGCATGTATTAGCGCATGCCGTCAGACTTTGGGCAGTTGGCTGGATTTGATACCAAAAAAACCTTAATGTTAAAAGGTCTTGATGGATATGAGAAGGAAATTCCCCTGCTAGTTGATCAAAAACGGTACTACGTGGGGAAGGGGTGGAAGGATATCTTGCAAAGTACTAGTATCTCAGAAGGCGATAAATGTGTATTTAAATTTATCACAAGTGAAGATAAACTGTGTCTAGCAAAAATCATTAAGAAAGAAACTCAGGCAGGGCCGCAGCTGCCAGCCGCCGAAGCTCAGGAGGTGGACGTCAATGATGATGACGCTGAAGATGATGATGGTATGGATGATGAGGATGTGGAGGATGATAATGATAAGGATGAGAATGATGATGTTGAACCTGCTGATGATGTGGATCCTTTCTTTGTGGTGGATATTACTACAAGCCACAAATCTATGCTGGTGAGATTTATGATCACACTACTTTTTCTAAAGATTCTATCGTACAAGGAGCGTGTTTTGGATTGCACTTATAAGGGTATACTCAAAGTAAGTGATACTGGTGATATCTACTTTGTTAAACTGCTGATTTTAAAAGCAAATAAACAGTTTTGAATAATACTTAGGAGGTGTATGGATTAGCTACTTTTTCTGGATTATGGGCCAATTTGATATTGGAAAAGCGCATAAGCTCACTTTTTCCGGCTTATTATGTGTATGGCTTATGTAAGTCCATGCACTCACATTGATAAGCTCATAAGATGAAAAAGTGGGCTTATGAGCATATTTAGATTCAAATATAACCTATAAGCCTGGAAAATAAGCCAATCCAAACACCCTCTTAGTTTTGAATTGATTTCTTTAAGAAACATCAAACATATAAGCTACTTTAAAAACATAAGAACACCCCTGTAATAGTACCACAATGAGCGCCTCTAATTCATTTTTATCCTTTTGCATGTTGATATTAGCTGTGCCACCAGAGTTTGTGGAGTTGGCCGGAATAGATGGCAAGAAAAACATAAAAATAAAATGTCCTGATGGAAATGAGAGGCAAATGGTATTACGACCGGTCAAACAAGGCCACTCGACACGGTACTGCTTGTCAATGGGGTGGCCAGCTTTCAAGCGAAGTAATAATATATCGGAAGGTGATGAATGTGTATTTAAGTACATTACAAGTGAAGATAAAATGTGTCTAGAAAAAATCACCAAGAAAGAAACTCTGGCAACAGAAGTTGACGATGATGATTTGAAAGTCGATGGTATTGATGATAAGGATGCGGAGGTTAATAATATTAAGGTTGATGATGAAAATGTCAAGCTTGTTGATGATGGTATGGATGATGAGGATGTAAATGGTGATGATAATAAGGACGAGGATGAAAATGTCGAACTTGTGGACGATGGCATGGATGTAGATGCTGATGATAATAAGGCTGAGGATAAAGATGTCGAACTTGTTGATGGAAATCCTTTCTTTGTGGTGACTATTACTCCAACGAACCACAAGTCAAAGCTGGTAAGATTCTAGCCCATAAAAAGTGTTTCGAATTGCACTAAATCTGCTGCTGATTTGAACTGTTGATTTTAGAAGCAATAAAACAGTTTTGGATAATTCTTAGTAGGTGTATGGATTAGCTTATTTTCCGGGCTTATTTGAAATTGGAAAAGCTCATAAACAGTATAAGCCCGGAAAATAAGCGAATCCAAACACCCCCTTAGTTAAAATTTGATTTCTTCAAATACCATCAAACATAGAAGCAGTTATAAAAACTAAAAAATACCTCTAATGTGTTTTTATATTTCCGCATGTTGAAATTAGCGGCTGCCGACAGATTTTGTAGCGTTGGCTGGGATAGAGTCCAAAGAAAACATAATAATGAAAAGCCTTGACGAAAATGAGACTCAAATGTCTATACGGACGGACAAAAGATTCCGCTTGACACAGTACCACTTGTCAGTGGGATGGCCTGCTTTTAAGCAAACTAATAATATATCGGATGGTGATGAATGTGTATTTAAGTTCATTACAAGTGAAGATAAAATGTGTCTAGCCAAAGTCACAAAGGAAAAAACTTCGGCAAGGCTGCCACCACTAGCTGTCGGCACTCCGCCAACAGAAGTTGATGATAATGATTTGAATGTTGATGATGGTATGGATGGTAAGGATGTGGTGGTCGATGATAATAAGGATGAGGATGAAAATGTCGAACATGTTGATGACGGGGATCCTTTCTTTCGGGTGACTATTACTGCAAACCACAAGTCAATTCTGGTAAGATATATAATTACATTTTTTTATTACTAAGAACTTGTTAATAAGATACTTAAGTAATAAGTAACGCCTCTTCATTTTATTCTTTTTGTATGTTGATATTAGCGGCTGCCAACGGTTTTTGTGGGATTGGCCGGGATAAATACCAAGAAAAACATAATAGTAAAAAGTCTTGACGGAGATGAGAGTCAAATGGCTGTACGGTCTGACAGACGATTCAACTCGCTACAGTACCACTTGGCAAAGGGATGGGAGGCTTTCACGCAACGTAATAATTTATCACAAGGTGATGAATGTGTATTTAAGTACATCACAATTGAAGATAAAATGTGTCTAGCAAACATTATAAAAACTTCGGCGACGGAAGTTGATCCGGATCCTTACTTTGTGGTGACTATGACTCCATGCCACAAGTCGATGCTGGTAAGGTTTATAATCACATTATTTTTCTAAAGATTCTAGCTTACAATGACTGTGTACGGGATTGCACTTTAAAGGGTTTATAGCATGCTTATATTTACTTTAGAACAGGTAGATATTGCACACTCAAGATATACTAAAACGTGTATCGAAATTTTCATTACTTTATTGACACCCGGTCAGGAAAAAAGAGGGAAAACTATGATACTTTGTTTTGAAATCGTTTTCTAAGCAGCTTTAAAAACAAGAAACACCTCTAATCAAATTTGATCTCTTTGCATGTTGATATTTAGTGGCTGCCGACAGATTTTGTGAGGTTGGCCGGAATAGATACCAAGGAAAACATAATAGTAAAAAGTCTTGACGGAAATGAGACGCAAATGGCCTTACGTCCGTGTCTGTGCAAAAAAAAAGAACAGATGATACGCTACCGCTTGTCGATGGGGTGGCCGGCTTTCAAGCGAAGTAATAATATATCGCAAGGTGATGAATGTGTGTTCAAGTACATTACAAGTGAAGATAAAATGTGTCTAGCCAAAGTCACCAAGGAAAAAACTCAGACCAGGCTACCACCAGTCACCGCCATTAAAATGACAGCAGCAGAAACTGTTAAAATGAGGAGCCGGCGGCCGCCACCAGTTGAGATTACGGTAGCGGAAGCTGTGAAGAGGAAGAGAGGGCAGCCACCACCATCGTCACCATGAGTGACTAAAGATATGAAGAGGAAAAAGGGGCCACGGGCCGCGTGTACATAGTGCTGATGTTGAAGGAATAGATGAAGGTGTTGAGGTGAGAAAGAAGCCACGTGGAAGGCCAGCTAAGTGACTGCGGGAAGGCACGTCGACAAAAATGATGATTATTGGACCAACACAAGTGGTAACTTCTTCTTTTGAATTTTCAGTTAATGTGTATTTAATGTAGACTAATGTAAGTATGGATGAAAGCAAGCTAGGAATATAA
>CM040241.1:63150856-63192760 GCA_022545495.1 Chrysanthemum lavandulifolium
TATTATCAAAACAGAGGCTTTCATTTCGGAATAGAATCATCGAAAGAATGTCACTATCCTTAATGGGATAGGAGATGAAATAGGTTTTCTTCGAAAGCCTCGATTTTAGAAATGAGAATACCGACATTCAATAATGTTGCTCAAGAGCTTCATCTTTGATTTCAGTGTCGCCATTTATCATTCTCTTCTTCTAAGCTAACAAGCTTTAAGGTGAATCTTCCATATAAATGATGTCTCCACAAGATAACGAATCATCATCATCGAATCGGAGAACATCTCAACATGATCATTTTGGAAGACAAGAGGAGGAGGGATATCACACATGATCAAGAATTCCCCGTGACTCTCTTGGGATTGGGACAAGGTCCTCAACACTAGACTTTATGAATTCGTCCGATTCCTTTTCGTGAACAGTGTCAAGATGCTCGCCCCCATAATAAGAGAGTGAGTGTGAATCTCGGTGTCATAGCAATTGTTTGAGATGGAATCTCAACCGCGGATATCAACCGATCGAGGAGTTGAGAAGTATTATCTTTAAAAGGATAAAACTCTCCTCATCATCATCATAAAGAGCCGCCTTGAGAAATTGGGAACGCCTTTAGTCGCTTGCTCTAGGATTAATAATTCTTCCCTAGATTTGCGAGCCTCTCGCTCTTCCTCGCTCTTCGGCCAAGAATTCTCCTATGGTCTTTTCACCACTCACTTGATTCTTAAAGTTTTGAATCATATCATCAAGTGTTTTCATTGTGGTTTCAAAATCTGGGAGATTTCGAGACAACGGCCGTGGAGTTTGAATCGTATGGTACTGCTGGAGGTTGGAAATTGTCAAACATGTGAAAGTCATGATTGTTACAAGGAACCGGGTTCCCTATTTGACAATCGAATGAAATGGGGACCTCCACAAAGAATCACAACAAGAAATTGTTGAGTTTGGACAGTGAATTATATGGATATTGGTCACAACCAAAGTTTCGAGCATCACCGAAAACCTGCTCATAAACAAATGTGTTTCCGGATCGACACTCAAACCCTCAAAGTAGGACCTCCACAAAATTCACAACAAAGATTGTTGACCATATGAAGATAAGTCGGGCTGTGGTGGGTAATTGAAAAATTTGGGGGTCATAAATGAGTTCGATTAGAACATAATCAAATGAATTCCTCGAACCACAAAACAAACAACTCCCGCTATGAATATCATTACCACATTGTACACACGTACACCAACGATAGGGTGAACCAAAGAGAGGCTCACCACAACCGACACAAGGAATAAATGATTGCATTTGAGAGTTATGAAGAGGAATCGGTTTATTCAAAGAATCAACAAAACCAACATGGTGATCCGAATGACTATCAAGTCTCAAGAACATTCAAAAATCGGAGGTGGGACAAGTGGTGTGCTCGAGAGCTAGCAATTTCCACCGCCTGCTATGGTCTCGGTTCCGGTTCTCGAGAAACGTGAAGATTAGGCAAGTCATTCTTGCTAGTCACCGTGTTTGAATGGGTTCATCGTAATCAATTCTAATTCTCGACCTTTTTCATCTGGGCTTGAATTTGTTCGATTAGATTACGGCTCCATCTTCAAAGAAAGTGTCCTCGTAATCCCGTGGGTGCTTGGGGTAGCTCCGACGCTTGAACCGGTTTGTCAAGATTAGAATGTATTTCAGGTTGTGCGGGTGGTCTAAATAACTTTGAAAAGAATTTTGATGGATAATTCGCACGAATTGCAAAATTCGCTTGAACTAGGCCCTCCACACCGCACACACATTTGTGACGATGATGTTGACGATTGTCGACATAAGAATTAAACATATAGAGGATTAAAGAAATAGAATTAAACGGTATTGAGGTTAAAGAAGAATAGAATCAAACGGTACAAGAGGGTAAGAGAAATAGAATCATACTGGACAAGAGGAACGAGAAGAATATTTTGGTTTTTATTTTTCAAAACGGTAACTTCACGAGGAAGGTTCTTCAAGTCACTAATCGCAAGAACTTCACGATATTGTCGCAACACACCTCCCCAGCAAGCGCCCAAAATTTGATTCGCTGTGAAGTGAGCGGTGAAAACAAACACAATATCAACGATATCAAAATATCCAGAAATTCGACAAATCGACCCTTTAAGAAAAAGGTCAACGTGCTAAACCTCACGGGTGTGATAAAGTGATACCGGCAAGAGGTTTCCGGTCGGTCCCAACGAGGTGTGAAATTGACAGATCGCTGAGTTTCGTGATTATGGACTTGAATTGGTTTCAATGATGGATTTTGATTATACTACAAATTAAAGAACGAAATGAAAATAAAGCATGTAAAACTAAGAGAACACTAAATAAACTACGACTAAGCCTAAGAAACAATAAAACAACGCTAAATTACATCCTAGGGTTCCAAAATGCAAAAACGCTAAAAAACGGGAACACACCGAGCCTAAAACGTAAAACTTTTGCAATTTAAAGGCTACGGGTGTAAAACCAATTTTCCTACATTCTAAATGACTAAAAATAATTTTAGGAAAAAGCCGGGTATTTTTTCGACTTTTAAATTATTTATTATGATTTAAAAACTAATTTAATCTAATTTAATTATAAAAAATACTAAACTAATTTGAAAAATTCTGAAAATTTAATGGAAAATACATTAAACTAAACTGATTGTAGGAAAAATAAAAAAGATGGGCACTACTTTACGAAATAAGCACTTAAAAAGCTAAATAAGCTACTTAGTTAAACCTGCTTGTGTAGTTAAGTATTAAATGGTGCAAATATAAACCGAACAAAGACCCTAGGCGCTTGGTTATGAGGTGGTTGGGTTTGTGAGCTAAAGGTCCTGTGTTCAATCGTGCTATGCACCTTTTGCTATTATTATTTTTTTTTTTCAAATTTTCTTTTACAACTTAATTATAAGATCAAAATAAGAACTTTTGTAAAACAATTTTTGCCAAACCTTGGAATAAGCAGTTTTACAACTGCTTATTCACCGCAGCTTGAGATGTACGAAATAAACAAACACACCTTACCAGATTTTAAGCATAAAAAAGCATACAATAAGCAATCCAAACATGGGAATAAGCACTCTTATCGAGTAATCAGACTTAAAGTAAGTCAGAAGGACGAAAATTAGCTAATCCTAAAAGGAAATAAGCAGCTAAGCTTTAGGAGATCTTAAGTAAAATGGTAGTTAAGCATAAAAATCAAAGGATAAGCTATTCTACAAACTAAAATGAGCACTAAATAGGCTGGAAACTAACTACACTAATCTATGTTATCTAAACAAGCACTAAAGATTCCTAAATAAGCTGATGGGAGCACTAAAAAGCACAAAAATAAGCTGGAACAGTGGGACTGCAGTGGGGTGCTGAACAGGTACTGATGTGGTTTGAGCAGATTTCAAGTGCTATTTTAAGCTAACCTAAAGCTAAACTAAGGGCAAGTAAGCTAAATACATATTGAAGTGGGTATGCTAGGATGTAAGAAAATTGATTTGGAAAAGTTTTGACTTAAAATAAGTCGAAAGATCAAACAAAGCAAATTACAAACTGCTTAAGCTAAAGGTGATGTAGACAGATGAGCTTTTTTTTTTTTTTTCAAAACTAAACTTAAACTTGTTAAATCAATAACACTACTTTCAAATCTACTTTAAATTTAAAACCACTTTGACTTGTAAAGTCAAAGTGGTAGAAACCTGCTTTTGACCTCAAAAAGCTTAAACCAAACACCCTTTTACGAGGTGTTAAAGCTTAAAACCGGTTTAAAAACTCGAAACTTGGTTTTTCTTTGTAAAACTAACTTAACACCTTAAAAGGGAACTTATGAATGAGACAAGAATGAATAATAAGCAATAAGCTAATAAGCCTTAAAGTGCTTATTAGCAAGAATAAGCAATATGGTAAAACTAAAGACTTTTTTTCATTAACTAAAAGATAAATTACAATATAAAAATGTAAACTAAATTTTAAACCGACTAAATCCTAAAAATCCTAATGCCTTATCAAATGGCTACAAGTGCTCTATTTATACTACTCTACTTAGGTCTTCAAGTCTTCAACCTTGTGCTTTTTGAACTAATCCAAGCCTTCCAACCTAGGTATAGATGAGAACGAATCGAGCCCTCGTCGAGGCTTTATGAAGCTGGGATTGCCACTGGAGGAGGGGGGAATTGGTAGTGGGTTAGGGAATCGTGGGAAACCGGGTAAAAGGTTGAAGGTGGTCTGGGTTTGATGCGTTGGGTAAAAGGGATGAAGGAGTGGAGTGTTCTGGGGTCAGTGAAAAGGGTTAGGTATCTAGGTTTTCCGGGAGAATGGTAAAGGTTGTGTGGGCGGAAATGGAGAAGAAGGTGTATTAGTTGACCGGGTCGTGGGTTTGACCGGTATTTGTTTGGATCGACCGGTAGGATTGGGTTGGACCAAGTTGTATTTGGGCCTAAGTCAAGTTAGACTAAGGATTAGCCATAAACCATGTAATACTTTTAAGGACCAAAAGTGTAACATCCGAAAATCCAAGGATTACTCATGTAAATTTCGAAAATGCTTTCAAGGACCAATCTTGTGAATTTCAAATAAGTTGAGGATTATTTTTGCCAAATGTGAAATTCCAAGGACTAAAATTGTATTTTTCCAAAATTTATCAAAAGGATCGGCTTTGACAAGTTTGAATTACCAAAGGACTAAAAATGTTTATTTTCCAATTTAAAGTTTCCAGGGTAAATTCATCATTCTTTGAAATTCCAGGACTAAAGTTGCCATTTTTGAAAGTCGGGACCGAAGCGCCAATTATGCAAACTTGTTCGCTTTTTCATTTGTTTTCAATAATTTTGCATCCGAAACACAATTTTGAGATATTTTCAATATTTTGATGCATTTTGAGTGTTTTTAGATGTTTTTCATACCGATTGACCTAAAATGATGAGTGAACACGCACTCATCGTGAATACCTTAAGGAGGGTAGATGGATTGCATTTTGGTTGAAATAAATAGATGAAGCACAAAGGACACATTTGTTTTCTCCATCATCATTTGTGGTCATTGTCATCATCAACGCTTGTATCAATCCATCCTCTCCATTTTGATCCTTAGCATCTTCATTATACCGGTCATGCATCTCCACCATCAAGATAGAATGAATGGGTGGTTATGCAAGATTTCACTAATGCATATCCAAAGATTTAGTGTGAAAGATGAGCGATCATGCATATCCAACACCTGTTAGATGTTGGAACGGATGATATGTAATAGATTAGGATTAGTAGATCATGTAGATGCATTTGATGTTGTTAGTACTGTAAGTCAGAAGTCGTAAACTGCTTCTTGAATGAATGAATGAACAATTTGCTTCAAGACTTTTTTGAATGAATCATATAACTTCAAGACATCATCTTCGAGGAAACAAATAACTCACTTCAAAGACTTTGAATTCAAGAGAAACAAGCTTAAGCTTACTTGACCATATCCCAACCGATCGGGACAACCACTGCAAAAATGTAACAAACACGTAAACATACACAAACCAACAAAGAAACACACTAAAATTACATTAGCAGTGTTAGAGTTAGTTAGATAAAAGCAACCAAAGCAAACAAATATACAAAATTACATAGCAAAATGCAAAGTATACACAAATCCTCCTCGAGGTTTATGCCTCCCCTTAAACTTTGCGCTAAGGGTTAAGATACCGATATGGACCACAAGGTGTTGAAACCTTGGTCCATCAAAAGCCTTTGTTAACAACCGCCACATTATCATCAAGATGTATTTTGACCACTTTTATCAAGTTTTTATCATATGCATCTCTTTATAAAGTGGTGCCCGATTTCAATATGTTTTGTTCGACCGTGAAAAACCGGATTTTTAATAATGCATATGGTACTTTGATTATCAATAAAAATTGTTGTGTTCATGAAATTGTACCCATAATCCAACAACCGATTTTGAATCCAAAGAACTCGTCCACAGAATTTGCGCAAAGAACGCATCGCTTCAGTAGATGAGGTAGCCACAATAGTCTGTTTCTTGCATTGCCAAGAAATCAATCTCTTATCAAGGAATTGGCAACCTCCAGTGGTGGACCTCCTATCCAGATTAGCACCAAAGATAGTCACTATCACTATAAGCTTCCAACTTAAAAGGAGACTCTTTGGGTACCAAAGACCTAGAAGAGGTTGGCCTTGAGGTACTTAAAGATCTTCTTAACAAAGATTGAGATGGGAAGTCATGGAGTAACTTGATGTCGCGAACAAACACTCACAAAGAAAAGTAATATCAGCCTGAAGTCATTAAATACATCAAAGAGCCAATCATGGACCCGCACAGATGAACATTCACAGGTGGATCGCCTTCATTGTTGGTCTTTGTCTTTGAGCTTCATAAGGTGTAGTGGCGATCCTTACACCTCCATACCAAACTTCTTCAAGATGTCCTCACATATTTGTCCCGACCGATAAAGATACCATCGGGTTCTCACGAACTTGAAGACCCAAAAGAAAGTCATCTCTCCCATGGCACTCATCCGAAACTCTCCTTCATAAGCTCCTCAAACTCCCCGCACCAAGCTTCCTTTATGGATCCAAAAATAATGTCATCCACATACACTTGCACAAGAATAATATCCGTGGAATTCTTCTTAAGGAAAAGAGTCTTATCAATGGCACCTCTTCTATAACCATGCTTCGAAGAAATGTAGAGAGCCTAGCATACCAGCTCGGGTGCCTCGATGTAGTCCATAGAGAGCTTTAACTACCTTATAAACATGATTCGGATGATCCGGATCTTCAAATCCTTTAGGTTGAGTGACATAAACCTCCTCTTCAATTTCACCATACAAGAAGGCTCCTTTAACATCCATCCGATAGACCATAAAACCCATATAGGATGCATAAGCTAGAAAATCCGTATGGCCTCAACTCTTGCCACAGTGCAAACACTTCATCATAATCTATCCTCCTCTTGTCTATAACCCGTGCAACTAACTGCTTTGTTTTAATGACAACACCTCGAGCATCTCTCTTATTCTTCGTAATCCATTTAGTCCCAATAGCATACTTACCATCGTGTAGTGGTACCAAAATCCAAACTCGCCGATTTTGAAATTGTTGCATCTCATCCCGCATTGCTTCAAGCCAACTTGAGTCTTCCGAGCTCGAGCAACACGGTTGGTTCCACTTATGAGAAAACAGCAAACAAACAATGTTCATAGTCCGTGTGATTGTCTCTCTCACGATTGGAGACATAAGAGATAAAAGCCACCGACCATATTTAACGTACACAGCACTCTTGTTCTAACAGTGCATTAGGATCACCAATAATATTGGTCCGTGGATGAGCATTGTTGATCCCGGTAGTAGTCATGGTGTTGACATCAATTGAGGAATCAAGATTAGTCACAGAGGTTCAAAGTCGTAATCATAGGAAGGTGTGTTGAAGATCCCCGCTTAGGTTGATGATGACCAAGATCCAAGGTTTTGGAAACCTTGTATAAGGTTCTCCAAGGTCCGTTGACACTCTAGTAGAAATAGGAGTAGAGTCAACATGTCTTTCACCAAATTGGAGAGATGAGGAGAAACAGAATCACTTTCAAGCAGAATTGGCATTTCCACCGATTGCTTTATTTGAACTATCTCGCAACATTCCTCTCGCCTTCTAAATTGGCCGCATACTCTTGTTTCTTCACCGCAAGGTCCTCAAGATAATGAAATTCATCTTCACCCACATCAAGAAAATCTTTAGAAGTGTCACCTACAAAATTGTTAGGGAGAAGGAAGGCACTACAATGGGTTGTTCATCATCATCGACCCACCGCCGAATGAGCATCCAAAGTTCCCGTGACCGGTAGTTGGAGATGCTTGAGAATCTGATTTTGTTAGCCATATGTCTAGAATAACCCAACTAATCGGTCAAGTAATCAAGGTCAAATGACCAAACATGACCCCGCCCTTGAACATTAGGCTTGTCTTCTAGATACCTCGATTCAATGTCTCCTCAATCTTCTTAGCAGATACATTGTAAACCCCGATGCCTTACTATGAGCGAATACCCCACAATGTAACCATCATCGCCTTTCTCATCAAATTTGCCCAACGGATCACTTGTATTCAAAATTGTCACTGACACCAAACGGTTTAAGGTAATGAATAATGTGAACTTTCCCAAAAGAAGTTCATATGGTGTTTTAAGGTGTGGTCTAGTAATGGACACTCTATTGAGTACATAACAAGTCGCACCAACAACTTCAAATTCAAAACATGGTTGAAGTTTAGAGTCCCAAAGATTGATCTTGCAAAATCTATTAAGGTCCTATTTTTTCGCTCGCCACCCCATTTTGTTGAGGGTTCTTGGAGTGTTGTAGTCCCTTTGATTCCTTTGACCGCAGAGTTCTATAAGTATTGCATTTTGAACTCGTCCCATTATCACACCGAATTCCTTTCACCTTTTGTTCAACTCGATTCTCAATGAGGGTAACGAAGTCTTTCAACACAATGATGTTTCATCTTTGGTCCTTAGAAAGAATACCCAACAAAATTTGCTATAACCATCGGTGATCACCGACAAAATATTTATGATCAATGCTTCTCACTGAGTTGGACCAAACAGATCCATATGAGCAACCAAGAGGTTCGTAAATAATGCTTTCACTGTAACAGAACACCTTTGTAGGAGGCTCTATGTCGCTTCCCTTTGTTGCATGCAACATGCTTATGATCATTGGTGAAAACTTTGAAGGTAGACCTTGAACAAGACCAAGTTTTGAGAGTCGATTTATGGTCTTGAAGTTGACATGGGCCATCCTTCTCGTGCTATTGGTGGACTCATCCACGGATGTTTTAGCCACCAAACATGTTAAGTCACCGGTTTGACATCCGATAAGTTGAATGTATAAAGATTGTGATCATGGAGGACTTTTCAACAGAATTGAAGTTTCTTCCGGGAGTTTGAAGTCTTTAGATAGCACAAGACATTCATCCTCTCGTGAAGAGTACTTTGTTCTTGGTGTCACATATTTGAGATCGAAAACAAATTAAAGTGTTGAAGTTCCTTGACATAATATACATTCTCAAAGTCCGGTGAGGTGTTTTGATGGTCCCTTTCCAAGAATTTCGCCATCACTTCCTCCAAAGGTTACATTGCCTCCTCCTTCAATGGGCACAAAGTTATGCATCATATCCCCTGCTTCCTCGACATACTTCTAGAACAACCACCGCCAACAATTCCAACATCTTTATGCTTAAGGGATGATCCTACAACAACAACAAAATATATGTAAAATTAGTACACTATAGAGGCTCAAGTCATTGCCGACTTGAACCTCGCTTATGGATCATATGAGTTATGCCATGTAGAAGTATAAGATCCACTATTGTTCTTGGGTTTCCAATGAAACTTAGGTCCCTGCTTATTCCAAGAACAACTCACGAGGTCTTGACAAGAAGTGTCCCAAGACTTTCCCATCAGTCAATGGTTGAACATATCTAGGCCAAAAACCATTTTTAAAATATTCACTGGTTGGTTGAACATATGGTTTTACAACTGGTTTCCTCCAAGAAAAAGAAGTATTGGTATAAGTTGCTTGTGGAACATAAGGTGGTATAGCATTAACATTGGTCCACATTGGTCTAGATTTCCTAGAATCACCACACCTATTCATTCTTTGCTCATGATAGTCACAATCCTTAATTAAATGAAATTTACTTCCACACACAAAACATTTCTTCCGATTAGAAGATTTATTCAAACCAAAAGATGTATTATTACAAGCGTAGTATTCAAACCAAAACCATGAAAAGAATTGTTTTAACAAGACTATTATGCAAAGAATTAAAAGTAAGTCTCGAGGCAACTGTCTTGAAGTAGATTCCTTGGCAAAGAACTCGACACTCTTATTGGTAGTCTTGGGTGCAGCAGGGTGAAGACTGGGAAGGTCGACTTGTCATTTGAATCACACTGCTGACCCTTGTTGGAGGACTTGTCATCATAACACAAGAGACAAGGTCATTAGAAGAAGTATCGTGGTCCGCAAGTCCTTTGACTTTTGGCCATAGAGATGGTGTGATCCATCAAAGTCAACTTTAATGGAAAGGTCAATGGGCATGTGTTCACCTCTAATAGGTCCACGTATAGCATGTAGTTGACCTTCTTTGACAAAATTAGCCAATTTGGTCGGTGTAGATTTACGTGTGTCATCCCTAGCTTCTAAGCCAACATATTTCTTAAAACCTAAGGCCACTGAGAATTAGAAGCTTGACTACTATAAATAAAACCATTAACTTATTTCCATTCATTATCCATTCTTTATGTCTAGCAATTTCCTCATTAAGTTTCTCCTTAAGCTCTAGATTTTCCGACTCTACATCCGCTTAACTTCTCGCACCATTTTAACTCATTTTTAGCACATTCAAGATCCCTTTCTAAAACACCTATTTTCTCATCATAAGCTATTTGATTCTTCTGAAACCAAACCTTTTGTCTTTCTAGTGTTTTTAAAGCCTGTTTATAAGCTTCAACTTCCACATAGCATTCATTATATTTAGGTTCCAAAATATCATAAGCTTCTTTGAGTGTATTATAACGTTCACTACAACCAAACAAACAGTTTTGTACCTGAGAGATGCCCATCAAGGCAATCTGATCATGCATGTCCTGTGAAGTGCAGCTTGCAATTAAACCAACATTATCATTACCCGGACCATCATTATCATCTTGCTCATGTTGCTTCCAGTCCACATTGCTATCAAGAGTGATCAAAGCAGCTGATCCTTTTGAAGTTCCTTGCCTCCTTCGACATCGATAAGAAGTGTATCTTGTCTCATCACCGCCTTTCCGCTTTGCATTCTCTAGAAAAGTGACCCATCCGCTGACATGTGAAGCATTTAACCTTCCTCTTGTCAAACCTTGCTTTGGATCTCGCCTTTGAATCCAAACCTTCTTCCCATTTTCGCTCAAAATTCTTGATATCCATGGAAAGCATGGCCAACTGCCACTTCAGCTTCATCTCTTCCATCTCAAGCGGGTCCACCTGATCAAAATCCTCATAGGCCAGATCCTGCTGAGAATCATAATCAGCAAAGAAGGATCCAAGAATATCTTCCATTATGCCACTTAATTTAGGATGAGAGCTTGATGAAGGAGCAGCATAAGATGATGAAGGATATGGGCTTGGACCATAGCTAGTCTTTGGAGTAGAAGCTCCAACGAATGCCGTGCGACCGTGTAAGAAGGTGATCGAAAAGGGCTTTACATCATGTTCAAGAGCTTTAAGTTTGTGATATGACTCATCAAAGGTAATCATGTCCAAACCACCTTTAGCTTTTAAAGCAATGCTTACGTAGCCGTGATGGAGGTAAAGACCTCGTAAACTTAGAATTACAATCATCATTATCCGGCTTTGCTGCAAATGATTCAACCGACTTAAAATCTTTTGAAACTTATCATAGCCCTTGTGTATTCCTTCCTCTTCGTAGATTTGAAAGTCCCAAACTGTTGTCTCAAAGATGGACTTCTTCGGTCTCCTAGACTCCTCATTTCCACCGAACTTTGCCTTAATAGCTAACCATATATCCTTTGCATCTTGCATGAAGTGAAAATCACTCAAGTGATCCTCGTGAATAGCTTGAAGAAGAATGGTTCGACCTAGGTTTCTCTCTCGAATCGCCAACAACTCTTCAAGCAGCTTTGGGAGGAACATTCATCATCTTCCCGTAGCATCCGTAGTAGTTCTCTTCAAACTGCTTCCTTCAAGACTATCTCCCATAGATTCCAATCAATGTTGGAGATCCGCCTCGCATTTTCATCGCCTAAAGATCATATTCCTCCCTTTAAGGTAAGGAAACTTAGCATTGCTATTAGACGACTTAGTTGTTGCAGATGGGTGGAGTTTTGGTTGTTGGTGATTTCAGATCAACATCCGAACCGTGCATGATGATTTTGGTATGGTTGTATGGGTGTTCGTAAAACTTGTCCTTAGTATCGTAGAGACTCTCACGAGGCTCGATACCACTTGTTGAAACAAACAGACCTTGATAGATCTTGAGCTCGTGGATCGTTATATATGCCTATGTAATCACAAGCACAATAAAAGACAATCTTACTACTTATATTTATCGAATATAAACACAAGTAACAAATAACTAAGAATTTTGTGATCCTCTATGGATCTTTATATTAACTAAAACCGAGTTTTCAATTCGGTACCTAACTCATTCTAATGTGTTCCTTTATAGATAAGGAACCCTAAACAAAATAGCTAAACCGCTTCCCAAGAAACGATAAACATAAACTAAATAAGATATACACAATCACTTCCTAATAAAGCTCATGTATATCTAAACTAAATAACTAAACACGGAATAAACACTTTGCAGTAAACAGATTAATAACTATTATCCTTCAAGAGATTATGTCTTCTAGTAATCCACTCTTCTTCAAGAGAAACACTTGGCAAAGAATATCAAGATAATCCAAACTTCACGTAATTCCCAACTTATAAAAAAATAAACAAAAAAAAAAAAAAAATAAACAAAACATTGCTTAGTTCCTATCCAAGCTAAAAAAAAAGTCAACAACACACAACTGTTAAACCACCACCATCTCCAATCTCAAAAACCACCGTAACAACCGTCACCATGGCGTCACCAACCACCGAACAAAACACCTACGACCGTGAAACCGAGCTCAAACAATTCGACTCATCAAAACTCGGCTGCAAAGGCCTCCTAGACACCGGCATAAAAACCATCCCATGTATCTTCTATCAACCACCAGAAAATCTACCATGCAAACAAACCAACCTTAAAAAAACCATGCAAACTGTCCCTGTCATCGACATGTCTCAAGACAGGTCCCAGGTTGTTGAGCAAGTTAGAAAGCTGTCGTCAACTCTTGGCTTTTTTCAGGTGGTGAATCATGGAGTTGATGTGAAGATGATTGAGAGTGTGATTAATGGTATAAAAAAGTTTTTTGAGATGGATAATGAGTATAAGATGAGGTTTTATAGTAGGGACGCTGAAAAAGGTGCTGTTTATTCTACTAACTTTGATTTGTTTCACTCAAAGGCTGCTAGTTGGAGAGATGCTCTTCAGGTTTGCTTTTTAACTTTTTATATAAATTGATAGAAATGATTAAATTTGGTTTTCTGATATATGAGGGGATGTCTGGATTAACTTATTTTATGGGCTTATCAGCTTTATTGAAATTTGAAAAGACTGATAAATTTACCTTTTCCAACATTAGTATCAACACCCGGACAAGATCCTCTCAAGTCAGACAACTTAACTTTGATTGACGTTATGGTATTGGATTTAATCCAATATTTGATTTGAGCCATTGGATCAAATCCGATACAACATATTACCCCAACAGCCAATAATCGAGAGGATCCCATTACTGTTGATACTCATCATTTTTTTATGTATACACCATAATTGTGCATTTTGTTTATACGGACGTTAAAATGTTAATATAAAAAAAATGGGCAATATCAATAAGTAGAGGGGCGGACCCATGTCTATAAGAGAAGATGTCCTATTTTTTTTTACAAAAATACAATAGACTAACTAAACACTACATTTGACACAAAAATTGAGGACCAAGTATTTCGAAAAATTGGGACTTTTAAAAAAAAATTTACACTACGGGGCATGCAAAATCCATCGGGTTCCCGGGAACCCCTTGGTTCCACCTTAATTGTAAGTCCATAAGGTCAAGTTGAGAAGCTGAAAAAAATGAGTTGATCGGCTTTTCCAAATCTCAGTACACTGATAACCCAGGAAAATAAGCAAATCTAAACACCCCAAGAAAATATTCTTTTTAGTTGAATGCTGCGAGTTGGATAAATACTTTTTAGGTTTAGTTTTGTGATTATATGTGTCTTGGTTATATTTGTTGTTAATGATGTGAAATGGAGAATATGTTGTAGAAGTGACTATAAAAATGGTTGTGACTATCTGATTAGTGCAAATTTATTAAAGGTTAAGCTTTTTATAGAAAAGATAAAAGCTACCACTTAGAAAAAGCCTCTATAAAAAGGAAAGGTACTCCGCATTAAGGTTTTAATTTGAAATGATATTAAGGTTTTAGACCTTTTGGGTGACTATACAGGGTTTGAGCCCACCGCAACACAGACTTAAACCGGGTTGTTTGTTTATGCTGTTTGCACCAAGCAAGATTTTAAATCTTATTTGTGTATAATTTGATGATATATTTAGATATAAAGGTCCGTCTAGTTTTCCAAACACATCCATACAACTCTATCACAAATCTGAAGCTGAATAAAGCTCCAGCTACCTTTAGTGTCATTTTACCTCTCATATAATCTGTAATCACACGACGCTAGTTGATTATTACTTTAAAAACGCAATGCCAAACACCCATGCAAACCATTAACATTCCTGCTTTATACTGTTTTTGTTTTTTTCACTCTTAAATACAACTAATGGAGTTGTAAGATTGTTCAAATGGCTTAGTTATTACGATTGGTTAAGTGAAATATTCATGATTTAACTATCACAGTATATAAACCACAGATTGCATGAATTATAATGCATTCTATATCCTTGCTTAATTATTTGAGCATTTGATTTTTTCTAAGAACGACAACTATTTATCTCACATAATATACACCACAATCTATCTCACACGTCCTAATAAATAGGACTTGAACCCACAACCATTTGGTTGGGAAGCTGCTCACACAATATGGGTTACCATTGGGACACAAGCCCTTTCGTTACTTGAGCATTCGATTAATATGTGAGACATGATAGATTTGTGAAATTTTCATTACCATATGGAATTATTGATTATATTGTTTACGGATTGATTGGGTAAGGATTTAAAATGAGCCATACAGATTGAAACTTATTAGTAATATGCTACTTTCATCATGAGTTGTGCTACGAGTCTACTGCCCAAATCTAGTTTCGTAGCCCTTAGTGGTGACAATTTTGACTCAGAGTACATATGAATGGGTTCAATTGGGTTGTCTTTGATCTCAAATGGGTCAAACAAACAAGTACAGTAATTTATAAGGTAACTGGTCAAACAGGTTCTCTCAAAGCCGATTTTAAAGCATACAACCTCCTAGAACTTAGTGGTGAGTGGTGTCAAAGATTGATAGTTGTTAATAATATGGTTTTCGTAGCGATACGCATTCATTATTTATAAGATAAATTTAAAACGTGTTTGTGGGTCAACCCAACCCAAGGTGACTCGTTTTTGACTCCTAGATTTTGACATGTGTCAAGTACTCTCGACCAGAACCCGTTACATAAACAACCTGTCCCGTGATCAAATAGTACCTAATTGTTAGATTAACTGATTTAACATGGGTATTTTAGACATTTTTCTTTGCTCATACCTAAAAGAAAGGCATAGTCGGTAGCAATTTACTTTACTTTACCCTGTAGAAAAACATCTTGTAATGCCTTAGATGCCTAAAAGTAATGTCAAAGTGTAGGATTTTATATTGTGCTCTACACCCAACATTCAGAACTGGATGTTTATTGCTGTGTAGCTGAGGATCTCACCCATCAAGCTCGATTGGGAGGCGGTGCCGGAGATGTGTAGGGAGGTACTTAAGGATTGGGACAAGGCGGTGGTGGGTTTAGGAAATGAGTTGATGTCAATTTTATGTGAAGGATTGGGTGTAAAAAGTGACAAGTTGAAGGAGTTGTCGTGTTTGGAAGGGAGAACTACATGTATGCCATTATTACCCCGTGTCCACAGCCCGATCTCACATTGGAATAACCTCACACACAGACCGGGGTGTTAACTGTGCTGGTACAAAATGAGGTTGGAGGATTATTGCAGGTCAAGTGTGGTGAAGACTGGGCTACTGTTGAGGCAGTTCCTGGTGCCATCGTTATCAATATAGGGGATCTGCTTCAGGTACTTCTATGTTATCTATCTTTGTTTTTGTATTTTTAATGTTATTTATTAACGCTCTGTTCTCGAGTTTTCTTTTGTGGGAATAGAAATGATAGGAAAAGAAAAGTAAAGAAAAGAAGTGGAAAGAAAAGAAAGTGGCATTTATATTTCATGTTCTCGAGTTGAAAGGAAATGAACGGAAATGGAAGGAAAATAAACAAAGTCGTGTTCTCGAGTTGGAAGGAAAAGAAAGAAAAAAAGAAAAAATTATAGTTATGACTTTTTAAACATAGAAATACATCTATAACAAAAGATATATAAAATAATGAAGGTTATATAACTTAGTTTATAACAAATAGTTTAAGTGTAAATTTGTTTCCTTCCAAATCCGCATATATTTGGCGGAAAATTTGGTAGGAAAAACCTCTTAATTTTCCTATCAAATCCTTCCACTTTCCTTTCCTTACGCTTGACAAAACTCGAGAACACACCATTTTTCTATTTCCTTTCATTTTCTTTCTTTTCCTTCCAAATCCAAACTCGAGAACGCAGCGTAAAGGTGCCAATCTTAATGTATCCAGTTATGGATGTGTCGATCCACGTTATGCTTATCTCTAAAAGCTCGGCTTAAGTGCACCATTTAAAATAGTAAATTACATAAGGATAATCGTTAATAAAATCTATCCAACTTGACACTTGTTCTTTTGTTGTGTACTTAACACAATTTTTTTCTTTCTATTTAATATAAGAAAATTTGATACTTTGTATTGTGTGTATGATCATAGGTAACTTTACCGGTAAGAATACACACAATAAAACAAATTAAAATTTTAAACATTTAATAGGGAAATAAATAGTTTGATGCAGACTAAAGGAATAAGTTTCGAGTTGAATATATTTCCAGGCCATTATCCCAACTATAGATAATAAATGGCTCGAGAAGCTCGATTCTAATTTGAGTGGAGTTCTTGTAAGCCAGAGCTTGTCTTGTTATAAGTTTTAAGCTTTTGTACTTGTGCTCAAACTCAATAAAACTTGAGTAGACAAGCTCAAGTCGATTCGAGCCTAAATAACTAGATAAATGCTCAACTCTTATCAAACCCTAGCCAAACGCGACGCAAGTCGCCCAAAGTGTATTTCTAATGAGCAAAGCCATTTATACAGTTCTGTTTATAAAATTAGCATATTAATGATATATAAGTTTAATCATTTATGAAATGCTATTTTATTTTACGAAATTCTTCAGGAATTCGGACAAAAGGTGTTTGGGATCATCCCACGCGACCCTTACTAAATTTTGACCGTAACATGTACCAGCTACCCAACTTGCCCGATTTTGCCACCTTTACTATTTACGACTCTCTTATGAAAATCATTATTATTAGTCAAAATAATATTTTTATGTTATTAGTATTATCCAATTTCGCAGATGATGTCGAACGGTGAATACAATAGTGTGGAGCATAGAGTATTGGCAAATCCTAAAGAAGTTGCACGTGTTTCAATTGCTGCATTTCTAGCTCCAGGCATACGAGAGAGTCTATATGGACCGTTCCCAGAGCTGATATCGGCTGAAAAACCAGGCATATCAGCTGAAAAACCAGATATGGACGTGTTTCAATTGCTGCATTTCTAGCTCCAGGCATACGAGAGAGTCTATATCGGCTGAAAAACCAGCGGTTTACAAGGAATGTATACTTGCAGACTACTTGAGAACGTTTAACTCTAAAGAGCTTGATAGAACAAGGTTAAGCAATTTATACAAAATTGATGACAGCTGATGTATTTCTACCGTGGATGTGTGAAACAAGGTTAATATGCCAGCGCGTTGCAGCCATATATTATTTGATAAAACTTTTATTATATAACCATTTAAAATTGTTTAATTACTTAACTTTTTGCACAAAATTATTACGTTGCGGCGGTATATTACTTAATAAAATTATCTAAAACATAATCACTTAGAATCATTTAATTACTTTACTTTCTTTACCAAAAAGAAATATTGCATTGTCTATATAATCACACATTCATGCATTTTTTGATATAATGCAATTTATATTGTTCAACATATCAAATGCAACATAGCATTTTTGTATTATTAAACTTTTTTATTTAATCCAAAAAGGTATAATAGTAAATGTCAAATTTATATTATTTTTCGTTTATTTTTATTTTTTTTTATTTTATTATTTTTTTTTTGCTTTTTTTTTTTTTCCTAAACATGCATGTTTTAAAACTGATTTAGTGCATATGTGTTTTTATGAATTAATTTTATTATTTTGGTTTTTGGAATAATTTTTTCGACATACATGTTTTTCAAATGAAAAAGTGCATATGTGTTTTTAGATTATGTAAATTTATAACAACCAAGAACATAATGTTAAACACAAAATTCGATATAGATTGAAATACAATTAAAATACAAATTTATAATAAGAAGAAATACATGAATATAATCTATCTTTACACTTGTGCACTAACAATAATTAACGTAAACAGACACATGTGCACAAAACATACGTGTTTGAAGTTTCACATCATATTATTTTGAACACGTATGCATCTCTTCCAAAACATACATGCACACCTTCCAAGAACATATATGTACTTCCAAATATGTGTGCACGCCTTCAAAGAACGCCACGCCTAGAAAAATAATAGCCAAGATTAAATACTTTTAAAATAAAACTGAAGATAACATAACACACATGGACAAGCTTAAACTAACAAACACAAATAAGCATTTTAGTAATTTTATTTTACTAAAATTGGCATTTTATTTTAGTAAAAATTGGCATACCATCCATCCAACTTCAACAACAGTTCAGATTAATTGGCATTTTATTTTAAGTATTAACTGAAGGGCATTTTAGTAATTTTACTAGCTCAATAACTCAATCTCAGGGGTCGGGTTAGTCTCATTCATTTACGCGCACTCTCTCTCTCTCTCTCTCTCTCTAGGTTACACACACACACACTCTCTTTCTTACCCAAAACACACGCAAACCACTATAAACCATCGTCGATCTTTCATATCACCGTCGATCTGACATTGATCCACCACCGATCTGTCTTTCCGTCGTCCGTCGTCAGTCCAACGTTGAACCGCCGTCCGCCGTTGATCTTAAAGTTGTTGAAAATCAGTTAACTGAATAAAACTTGAAAGAAATACAGCTTATTGAATGTACTTTGATTTTTGTTCATTTTATTTTCTCGTATTTGCTCCTCCAACTGAAGTGTTTGGTGTAGGCCTAGCAGTGTTATTGGTAGTGTTTGATAATGGCAACAATGGTTTTGAAAAACTGTTACCCCCTGAGTTATTGCCAAATCTTGAGTTACTACCACTATAAGTGTTGTTCCCCGTTCGCTATCGTTTAAAACAGTTCAAGTTTATAAAACAAGTTAAAAGTGAACTATGACTGAAATTAACATAAAGAAAACACACTAAGTAATTTTCAACATCATATTCTTATTAGAAATAAATCAACAAAGAATACGTTACCCAAGTACTTGAATAGTACTTGGGATTGAAATGACAAAGTTGGGTGATTCTCTCTGCTCGTGCTATGTCCGAGCACAACTCTTAGAGCTCACCGAGCTATCTCGGGAACTAAGTTGTATTTGGAGGAGTGAAAAGATGGCTTGCGTGTATGTGTTTTACAATTCACAAGCTTAACCTTTTCACTCCATCTCTTATGCTATTTATACATGTATGGTATTTGACTCTTTCCTAAGTGACAACCGACATCATCTGAAGACAAAAAATTGATGTATTTTGTCTCATTCTAAAGACTATTCTAGGTAAGAGACAAGACTACTTTCCTAAGTTCGGTGATGACACCGAGCCCGATCTTTGCCATTCGGGAAAGTTGACTTTGGTTGATAAGGACTTCGTCTTATCGATTCAACCTTTCCGCCTTGTCCCGCTCTTTCTTGATCTTTACATCCTTGATCTTCTACTTGGTTTGTCTTGATGTAAGAAGTTGGAGAGGATCTTAGGGATTCGGTGAGTTATTGTCATCACCACCGAATCCATCATCTTCTTCTTGACTCGGTCTTCACCCTTTAAGTTCCGACCTTCGGGTGGAGAGACTTCTTCATTGCCTCTTCTTGAGTATCTCGAAGACAACTCACCGAGAGACTATGCACTCAATGGACTGTTTGTCGTAAGCGAATAAATACTTGGGCTATTTTCTATTCAAATCCTAGATTAAGGGGTTTGGGTATTTACTGAACCCAACAATAAGCACTCCTATTCTTCTTTTTAATAGCCTCTAAGGTAGCTTCTTGCAAATTTGTCAAACAATAAGCATCTGCTAGTGTTTCGGGTTTGAACATCCTTACCCCATTGCTATCTCATTTGGCAAGCCACCCATAAACAGACTCCTAGAATGGGATTCACTGATCTTCACTCTACTTAACAAATTATCAAATGCATCTTCATAATCCCTAGCAATTGTTTCATATTTCAAATTCTTAAGCTAAGACATATGATCATCATACACATTACCAAATCTAGTCAAAACAGCTTGTTTGTACACTTCCCAATCCACATATCCACCATGAATTTTCATAAATTGTGTGTGCCATACAAAGCTTTGTCATACAGATGGATAGAGACAAGATTTACCTTATCAATCTCAGCCACTTGATCAATCAAGAACAGTTGCTCACACCTAAACAATCATCCTCTTACATCTTCACTAGAGAATTTGGGAAAATCAATCTTGGACACTCTTGAGTGATGCATTTGACCCCCATCATGACTATTTCCCATTTGAGTGTTTTGCAAACTTAATCCCGTGATTTCACCAGACAATTGATCCAATCTTGTGTTCACATCTTGCATAGCACCACCCACTATTCGGGCTATTTTGTCTGCAATGTACCTTCTTGTTTCATCATCAAAAACCAATGAAGAACCATTAGAAGGACCAGAGGAATTTCCAAAAAATCTTGTAGCAACCACTATTGCTAATTAATTTCAAGATTACTCCAACTAACTGTCATGTGTACTATTTCTTGATTTGTTTGATTCTTGTCACTAGTTATCACTCATTTACCTTCACTTGAGCAATAACTAACAATTGTAACCGTTTCTTGGCCACCCTCAAGTCAAACAAAACTGATCATTCAACTAAAAGCAGAGGATTTAATCATTGATGCGCTACTCTTGTGATCGCGATGAATACTTGACAAGTGGTCTTGTTTCTGAACGGATAGTACACGACTAATCAATGTACCCGTATAGCACAATTGATTAGAATCAGTTACCAGTGTAGTACTCTTGATTTCTTAATTTGTTGATCGGAAAATGAACAACTTCGCCGAAACTTTGGTCGGAGAAGATGATCGGTGTTAATGGTGATTTCTTGATACAAAATGATAATGAGCCAGTAAAGGGCTCTGATACCACTTGATGTGCACCAATAAAGATCAATAATGATCCGTTAATGGATTTCAATGGCTAGATCAATCAAGAATAAGAAACAGATTCACCATTGATCATCAAAGGTTATAGTTTGTTATTGATAGGAATTGAGTTTACAACATAGAGAGAAAGATTACAATGTTCATAAAAGTGAGAATGAAAATTTAAGAAACTATTTAAATGGAAATTGGTGGGAAAGTTGGTTAAACTAGAAAGGCTGTAGGAAATCTGTCACGTGCACCTCACGTGTCCAGCTATAAGTTGTTTACGTGCACCACATGTGCCTAAGAGCTTGTCTAGCTTATACACATTACAGTTAGATCGATGGCGACGACGGTTTATGATGGTTTGTGTGTGTTTCGATTGGTTTGTGTGTTTTTATTGTGTATTTCCGGTGGTGTATGTGTTTATTATGAGAGAGGAAATTTTATGGTGGTGATTATGTGTTTATTACGAGAGAAATGATTATACGACATAAAAAATGAGATCAACCCCTTTATGAGGTGTGTTTTTATTGAGAGAAAGTAAAAAAAGATCTAATTTTTTGGTTGATAGAATGAGGTGAGACGAGATATTTTGTGTTTTTACATTTTATAATTTTTTTTTCTTTTTGCTGTGTGATTGGATGGTTTAATCACAACCATTGGATTAAAGTTAAGTTAAAGGACAAGATGTGATTTTTAAAGATCCCTTGCTTGTTGGTTTTTAGAGATCGGGTGATCTCACCTCTGCTTCGTTGGTGATCTTAAGATCCTAATCTTGTTATTGGTAATTTTATACAAATCTACAAATTCTAATACATTTCTTAGAATGTTTGTGGTTGTTTTTAAGAGACGTGGTGTCTCAGGTTGTTGGGTGTTCTAAGAAAAAGGATAGTAATAACGTAATCGCAATAAAAACATTCATGTCCACTAGAAAAAGGATAGTAATAACGTAACGCAATTCAAAACAATCATAACCACATACTACTTAACCACCATCATATATCTTCATCTCCAATCTCAAAAACCACCGTACAACCGTCACCATGGCGTCACTCATCACTGAAAACAACCACTACGACCGTGAAACCGAACTCAAACAATTCGACTCATCAAAACTTGGCGTTAAAGGCCTCCTAAACACTGGCATAAAAACCATCCCACGTATCTTCCATCAACCACCAGAAAATCTCCCATGCAAACAAACCAACCTTAAAAAAACCATGCAAACTGTCCCTGTCATCGACATGTCTCAAGACAGGTCCGAGGTTGTTGAGCAAGTTAGAAAGCTGTCGTCAACTCTTGGATTTTTTCAGATAGTGAATCATGGAGTTGATGTGAAGATGATCGAGAGTGTTGTTAATGATGTTAAGAGTTTTTATGAGATGGATGATGAGTATAAAATGAGGTTTTATAGTAGGGAGATTGGAAAAGGTGCAGCTTATTCTACTAATTTTGATTTGTTTCATTCTAAAGCTGCTAGCTGGAGAGATTCTCTTCAGGTTTGTCTTTTATATATATTTTTTGTTGAATGGTTGTCTCACTATATATATACGCCACAAATCTATCTCACATCTCCTAAGCCGTAATTCAACCGATTTTATATTATAAGGGGGTATTTGTTTAAGCTTATATGTGGGCTTATGAGCTTATTTGATTTCGCCTTATATTTTATAAGCCTCAATTTTCTGGCTTATTTTGAGATGTCCAGATTAACTTACTTTTAGGAGTATAGATTTATCATATCATGTGCTTATATTGAAATATGAGGCTTAAAGCAGATAACCACACACATTTTCTGTTAATTTAGAAATAGGAGTTTATGGACTTTCATAAGTTCATAGGATCAAATTGATAAGCTGAGAAAAGTTAACTTATCGGCCTTTACAAATTTCAATAAAGCAGATAAGCCCACAAGATAAGCTAATCCAAACACACTTTAATTAGTCGATTGGCTCACTTTTATAATCTTATGTGCTTATGGAGTTAACGTCAAGTTGATAAGCATAAAAAAAAGTTTGGTTATTGGGTTTTCCAATTTCCAATATGCCAATGAGCTCAAAAAATAAGCTAATCCAAACACCCCCGAAAAATATGTTTTATAAATTAGGGAATGTTTGGGTTTGGGATATGTAGTCCAAAACTTGTTTTGAGATTTTGATTAATAAAATTACCCAAATAGCTTATGATTTGATTTTGTGTTTGAGTTTTATTTGTGTGTACTTTTATGTTATACGACACTTTTGAGATAAAGGTCCTATCAGTTTTACAAATAAGGCTATACATATAAACTCTCGGTGTCCGTATCACAATTCACAACCCTTGAGCTATATTCAAGCTCGAACTACTTTTGTTAAACATACTATTATCTCATTTTACCTGTCATAAATTGCGAACACGCAACATTATATGATAAACTATATATCTACTGTAGCCGTTTTGTTATAGTTGATTATTGCTTTTGATCATCACATATAAAATACATTGCCAAACACCTATATGCACCATTAACATTCTTGCTTTGTATTGTTTGTTTTTTTCATTCTTATACAAACTAGTCGACATATAATGAAAAGTTATGTACGACTAATGGAGTTGTAAGAATGTTGGAAGATTGTGTGGTTTTGAGGAATATGAAGGGTTTAAGATAAGTTGTGTGTATCACTAGAAAAAGTAACATATTTATTTTATAAAGATTCATTGTTATGAAAAAAGTTGTTCTGTTATGTGTTTTGCAAAAAGTATGACTTAGTTATGACGAACTATAAAGCACGAAGATTTGTTTAATGGCTTGAACATTAATACGTAAAGTATTAATGTATTTGTTTTTTAATGGTTTGAACATTAGATTAATATTGAAGACAGTGGGATAAAGTTATACGCTGCACTTTTCATTATGAAAAGGAATTATTGATGATATTATATTTGATTAATTTGCTTTTAGGATTAACGTATGTAGATTGCCCCCTCTCCCCCACGAGAGTTGTGCTACTAGGCAAATCAAGTTCTTTCAAGTACTTGGTGGTGACAATTTTAATTCGTTTCAATCTGGATGGATCGAATTGGGTTGTGTTTTATCTCATATGGGTCAAAAGAGTAATCAGCAAAAAGGGAAATTGTCAAACAGGGCTGTCCAAAACCTCCTAGCACTTAGTGGTAACAAAGATTAAATGTGTTTGGTGATAATATGTTTGTGGGTGAACCCAACCCAAGGTGACCCATTTAGACCCGACCAAAATTCGACCTGTATCGAGGACATTCAACCAGAACCCGTTACACAGACAACCTGTCCGGTGATCATATAGTACCTAGTAGTTATATCAACTGACTAAGCATGGGTATTTTAGACAATTTGCTCTTACTGAATATAAAGGCAGAGTCAGTTGCAATTTACATAATTGTACCCTATAGGCAATAATCTTGTAATGCGTTAGATGCCTAGGGTATGTTTGGCAAAAATAGATTATCTTGATCTTTGGTGTTGTTGTTGTTCTTGATGATAGTCTTTGGTGTCATTCTTGAAAAAGATAATAAAAGAGATTATTTTATAAGCTACATGAAGTAACCTTTATTTTCGAGATTATGGAAGATTATTTTTCTATAATCTCTTATAAGTTATGTCTGTCAAACAAAGATTATTTTTTAAGTAGCTTATTTTTTGAAAAAATAAGCATAATCTCTCCATAATCTCATGTGCCAAACATAACCTAGAAGTAATGCCATATTGTGGGGTTATAAATTGTGCTCCAGACCCAACATTCAGAACCAGATATTTATGGCTATGCAGGTGAGGATGTCACCCATCGAGCCAGATTGGGAGGCGGTGCCGGAGATGTGTAGGCAGGCACTGAAGGATTGGGACAAGGCGGTGGTGGGTTTAGGAGATGAGTTGATGTCAATTTTATGTGAAGGATTGGGAGTAAAAGTGACAAGTTGAAGGAGTTGACGTGTTTGGAAGGAGAGTAAGTGTATCCCATTACTACCCTCGGTGTCCACACCAGAGCTCACATTGGGGCTAACTCCACACACCGATCCGGGGTGTTAACCGTCTTGGTGCAAAATGAGGTTGGAGGATTATTGCATGTCAAATGTGGTGAAGATTGGGCTCTGTCGAGCGGGTTCTGGTGCCATTGTTATCAACATAGGTGATCCGCTTGGTACTTCTATGTTATCTATGTTTTGTATTTTTAATGTTATTTATTAAAGGTGACAATCTTAATGTATCCATTTATGGATGTGTCAATCCGCGTTATGCTTATCTTTAAAAGCTTGACTTAAATGAAACATATAAAATAGTAAATTACATAGGGATTCTCGTAAAAAATGTATCCAACTTGACACATGTTCGTTTGTTATGTACTGAACAAATTTTTTTTTCTTCTATTTAATATAAGAACAATTGATTATTTGTATTGCGTGTATCATCACGGGTAACTTTACCGGTAAGGATACACACAATATAACAAATTAAAACTTTATACAATTAAGAGGTAAAAAATAATTTGATGCAGACCAAAGGAATAAGTATCAAGTTGAATACATTTTCAGGCCATTATCCCAATCATATATAACAAATGGCTCGAGAAGCTCGATACTAATTTGATTGGAGTTCTTGTAAGCCCGAGTTTGTCTTGTTATAAATTTTAAAGTTTTTGTACTCGAGCTCAAACTCGATAAAACTAGAGTGGACAAGCTCAAGTCGATTCGAGCCTGAATAACTGTATAAATTCTCGACTCTTATCAAACCTTAGCCAAACGTGGTGAAAGTCGCCCAAAGTGTATTTCTGATGAACAAATGCATCTATACAGATCTATTTAAAAAATTAGCATATTATAAATGTAATCATTTATAACATGTCTTTGAGATCAGCCCACACGACCCTTACTAAATCTTGACCATAACATGTACCAGCTACCCAACTTGGCCGATTTTGCCACCTTTACTATTTACGATATCATTATTATTAGTCAAAATAATATTTTTATATAAGTAGTATTATCCAATTTCGCAGATGATGTCAAACGGTGAATACAAAAGTGTGGAGCATAGAGTATTGGCAAACCCTGAAGAAGTTGCTCGTGTCTCAATTGCTGTATTTTTCAATCCAAGCGTACGTGAGAAACTATATACGGACCATTCCCAGAGCTGATATCTGCTGAGAAACCCGCGGTTTACAAGGAGTTTACATATTCTGACTACATGAGAAGGTTTTTCACTAAAGAGCTTGACGGAAAAACATTAACCAATTTCTACAGAATTGATAACACAGAGGGCTGATGTGTTTGTACCATTCAATGTAAAATATGAAGTGTCGAATTGATAACACAGAGGGCTGATGTGTTTGTACCATTCAATGTAAAATATGAAGTGAAATTTTATAGAATATAAAACAGTGATACAATATTTACATGAATTAAGCTGTTACTTTAGAATTGGATAACCTAATGGGTCATCTTGGTCTCTGATCTCATCTCCAACAATTACCAACCATTTCTGTTCCATTGCGCAAACTGAGTTGTACCAAAGTGCGTACAACGTTTATGATGCAACTACGCGCCAATGGCTATGGAATATGATTACAAGAAATGATTGACATGTCTAAAAATATGTTATTTCGTTTAAAATTTGACACATTCCTTAAAAGATTATATAAGTAGTGAGCTTGCTCGATATGATTATAGAAAATATATAACCACAACAACGATTTAACTTTTTATACGAGACGGCTAAAATTATTTAAACGTGATTAAGGAAAAATATACTTAATCATACCCATCAATCCATCAGTTAGCATTCATTTATTACTAGTTATAAGTAATGTGCACACACACGATATGAATCAACTTAATTTTAAAATTTTAGTTTAATATATGGACATATTAGAATTTAACAAATATTTTGTAACTCTGATTTACACGCGCGGGGTTCTACAACTAATAATCATATTTTAAACTATATTTGGTGTGTACTTATAAATTATTCCTTCATTTCTATACTTATAATCTTGTGCATGTACGGATAGTTAGTATTACAATTAAACTATTTATCATTATCCATATTCTAGTTTTTATGGCCTAGTAAAACGAGAGTGTCATCCTAAATTAGAGAAACGATCTTTTTGTTAACGCTCGATGACCCAGTTCAACTTCGTTTGTTATGAGCGATCAGAAGATTGCAATGTAGAGATTAAACTTAAGTTTCTATCAATAAATATTGTTAATTTAACATCTTTATATGTTTTACATAATGCTTATAATACTGTAACATGGGAAAATTTGTATCACTCTAGTTATCTTGCGAATACCTTAACTCATGAGCTTATAAAAAATAGGTCTATGTTCTAACTTATGTGAACTCATGAAATATGATATGAGGATGATCCACCATGCGAGATGTTTTCCAATCTTTAACTTAGAGAGTTGCATTCGGTTGTGATACGATGAGACTACTAAATGCAGTTTTCTTTTCAAACCGCAATTTGTTTTCGAATGTGTAAATGCGAATTTTTTTCAAACCACATTTGAGTGTACACATTAACTTCAAGTCTTTAGCTTAATTAAACCGCAATTTGTGTTGATGTCTCTATTTCTCCATTTATAGAAACTAACTTCAACAATGTTTTCTTTCAAACATTTATTTCTATTAATGTGCTACAAAAACCTATATATTTCAAAAAACGATTAACTCAACTTAATTTATAACTATACATTACTTTAGCTTATATAGACTATTATATTTATGTGATTAACCCCTTGAAATGATAAATTATTTGTTTGAAGAGGTGTAAAGTGTTTCTTAATATTAACAAAAGTACTTAATAAAGAAAACTTTTCTACAATTATAAAGAAGTTTAAAAAAATCAAAAAAAGAAGAACAAGAAAAATCATTTTTGTGCATAATTTCTTCTTCACAATTTTAGATTGATAGGGGGAAAATCAACAATTACAGAGAAGTTATAAATAAAAAAAGAAGAACAAGAAAAAAACATTTGTGTAGCAAAACTTTGAATTGATAGGTAAAGTTGCTTTAGAGCCAACATTAAAGATTTGGAGATGTCCTTCCCAAAAAAAATAGTAAATAAATAAATAAATCATATAGTCCTGTAAACAAATAAAAGAGATGTCTCTAAGTGCAAATAGATGATTCTAAAACGTATGAAAACTAGCGGGTTAACCCCTGCGTTGCGACGGAATAAGGTTCATTTCGATCATTTTATTCACGGAATGAATTTCTAAAGTTTTTTTTTTTTTTTTTTTTTTTTTGCACATGCTCACGCGTGTTCTTCGTTCATCCGCCAACGTAGTTTTAGATATATATATAATGAAACAAAATTTGAAAGTTGGATGAGTATTGTAATAGTTTTTTGGGTTCGTATCTGATATATGAACAAATGCATAGAAAATACGTTACTGTTACATGTCATTAAAAAAATGGCTTTGGACCGTAGACATGTAAGATTGTAAGCACTTTGTGCTACTTTCTGTTCTACTTGGGCCAACAAATGTTTAATACCATCTTGGACCACACTCCCACAGAATTCCACAATGACACAAGTTGGTGATAAAGTCTAAATCATCGACCTACGTCTACTATCAATGCCTAAAAGTTCATTTAAGTTGATTGCTAAATGAAAGAAAGAATGTGAGGCCACCAACAATCAGAAACACCTGATTACAATAGCGTGTACGCACTTGTTAGTTCGGTTCGATCAAAAAAGTTTGGGTTGGCGTGTTAGAAAAATGGGAGTTTTGATGTGGTACGTAAAATGGGAGTTTTGATCTTTATTAAAATAGACATCCATCCAAAACCTCTTTTTCAAATATCATTAAGTTGTACATAAAATAAACGTTATAAACTTGAATACGGAAATGGTAACTTTCGTTTATATATGTGAGAAAGAAGTGTCGAGCTCATTATAAACCCTCCATCATTCTCTTTGATTATACAGTTTCCTTCATACATCTTTCTTAACAAATTAACACCTATCCTCGTCACCCGCTTATAGGTATTTTAAGCATAATAGTTAAGCAAAACCGCTGATAAATGGCTGCAGAATCCGGGATTGAAGGTATTATAAATGGTTATTGATCTTAGCTTACATTTTATTCGGTACTTATAGTAAATTTTGATATTAATAGCTCGTTTATGATATATAAACAATATGATTATATGAATGCAGCAACCGACAATGACCAAAATGTGCTGCGAGTGCATGTTGCCTTCTTTGATCGTAACAATGATGGTGTTGTTTACCCTTGGGAAACTTACCAAGGTTAGTGGTTTAAGTTGCTTACAACTCTCTTAATCATATCTATAATTGGTTTTATGGACAATAAATTAATAGGCGTGAGTTAGGATCGAACTCGAGACTATGGGATTGCACACTTTACGTATGAGAATTTAAAGTTAATAATTAAATATAAATGTTATATTTATTTATTTATTAAACGAAATAACTAACGGACGTTAAGTAATTAATGTAATGGATTAACGGTCGTTAAATGTTTATGGAAAAGGACTAAATTGCAAAAGTTGGGAAGGTTCCGGAATCCCTTTGGGATATCCAAACCGATCGGCCAAGGGACAAAACAAGGAAAGAAAAACCAACTTGTTCACCAAGTTTGCTTGGGTATATAAACAAGGCTTGGGGTTTTATTTTTCCATCTCTTGTGCTCATTAGCTAAACCCTAAAATAGTTTTGTGTGTGTTTTGTTCCAAACCGATCGTACACCTTTAGGGTGTCGATCCAAACCTTTTCCACAAATCAAGTTATTTGTTTGATAAAACTAGCATTACTTTAATTCGGTTTAGTACGTGTGTACAAGAACATAGTAATAACATACTTTTGTTATTATCTTGGATTGAATTACAAAACGGTAAGGGTAATTCTTATAATCCTATAAACCCTAATTAGGGTTCATCCTAATTGCTAGTTTGTGGATTTGATTCTTGTTCGGCTAGAATCAAGAAAGGTACGCATACTTTATTCTTTAGTTAATTAATTATTCATTATATGTTCCTATACGCTTCCGCACTTACTTTGATGTTTATTGTTTATATTTATGATTAGTCATGTTATATAATTCCAACAGTGGCATCACGAGTCATTGGTTTTAATGAGTAATTAATTACTAAACACGTAAAAAACGGATATTGTATTGTGTTTGATATGATTTATTCTAGGGTTTTGGTTATGATTATATAAACCCTAATTTTAGGGTTAAGGATTTTGCCCTAATTTGGTTTTAAAAATCTATTATGGATCGAAAATTTTTTTGGGTGGAAACCCTAAAATTTTTAGTCGATTTCCTAAATTTTTTTAGGGTTTATATTAATTGTTATGTTATCAATATCGAAACCTAGATTTAATATATTTGTTACGTGATAAATTCATGAATAAAGTGTTATGTGACATGGAATTGTATGCGATCTTGTGACTTAATTGAATAATTGTTATGTTATATCCATGATGATACATGCATGTTTGTCATGGATAGTTGCTTGTATTATTATTTAATTGTTAAGATTGGATTAATTGTTAAGTTTTATACACATGTATATTTATGATAAATCTTGAATTGGGATGACTCAATTATATACATTAATGAATCAATTATGTGCAATTTGGTATATCATTAATTATGGGTTTACATAATCGATTCGTCGATGTATGTGGCTCACTTTCAATTGAGAGAGTGAAAGCCCTAATTAATATATACGTTAATTTAACCTAGACATTGATTATTAATAGGGTTTTATCGAATAAGTTGCATGTGGCTACTTGTTTACACGTATAAATTGTTTATTATATGCGCATTGTTTTTAGTTGTTTATATTTTTATTGGTATTACTTGTTTGTTTATTATGTGCGCAGTTTTAAGCAAAGGGTAATTTTGAATAGAAAAATAATACGGACTAAACAATGGTGAAATTTGATTTGTTTTGGAAGAGTTAAGTTTTCAATAGTTTAATTGATTGGTGACTTTGGTACAATGGTGAACAGCTCACCCATTCGAATGAACTATAAAGGGTTATTTAAGAAGTGCATACAGATCACACTGAATGGATGTCTAAGGTTATGCGTTTGCGCTTACGGTCCTCGCCCTCTGTAAGTTCGAATGGAGCTACTTAGTAAGCCATAAAAGTACAAGCTCATCTTAAGGCGAATTAGTTTTAATTCCATGCCACACGGTGGTAATTATCCGAAACACTAAGTGTTTACACTTATGCAAAAGTACGGTATAATGGATGATAATTAACACTAAATTCCTTGATTGGTGAACCCAATACCTCAATCAAAACTTTGATAATTTGATCTTTATGAATTGGTAATAAAAGTTTTTATTAAAATTATGCTACAAGATGAATGCATGACATCTTTGTACATATTTGATTTGACCACATAAAATCAAAACTAGTACCCTTTTAAATTAAGGTATATGCCATCTAATTAAAAGGAACACTTGAAGTTGCAATTTAAGTCATGAGAGTACTTGGCTAGATTGTGATGGAGAGGTAAATCTCTATGTTAAGTGAGACCTTACATGGACATATTTGCAGTTCTTTAAGTTAGACACTTAAGTTGAGTAGGAAGTGAGATCTTGGACTCAATGGCATAAGATGGGATGAAACATGTTTATATTTGCAATAGCGTTGGAAAATATAAATCCCATAATGATCTAGGAGTTGGAAATTGTTTGCCAATTAATGTTCGACAGATTACCTTATTATATGCGTTCGTTGCTAGCAGATCAACTGATGTAATGAACCTATGATAATTTGGATCCTAGTTTTCGAGAAAATTCTATGGTTATATGAATATTACCTTGGGTATTTTATTTTCTTGAAAAGTTTAATTATCGAAAATACTAAAATTGAATTTTGCTAATTCTTTAAATGTATTAATGCAACATTAAACCGTAAACGTAGGTTATTCTTGTATTGGTAAATTGATCTACACCTGTAAGGGTTTTTGGTAGAGTCAACTTTACTAAAAGAATAAACCTAGTCCTCTTTTCACGCGAAAGAGTGAGATTCAACCCTATTCCTTTTCATGAATGAAGAAAGGTATGATAGGACAATTAGAATTGTCTAAATTCTAAATACATAACTCGTAAGCAAATTTTAATAGTTAAGAAAATTGCATATTTCTGAGTTATTAAATTAGAAGCTAGACTAATTACTGTATAATTGGTAAAAGACAAACTAGCATATTTTATCTAGTTGTTGTGCTTTGACCATTTAAAAGTACTACTTACAATTGTTGGAATAGTAGAACTATTAAGAAAGAAATTGCATGCCCAATTTTTCAAGTTAATAGCATTGATGGATAGTTCATCATCTACATAGTAGAATACACTCTTTAAGTACATAAGTAATTGTTATGTATGGACTTTCTCAAAGGTGTAGGAAGTAAATAGAACACTATTTTCTTTTCTTGGTTAATGAAACACTTACAATGTTGTCAAATCCGATTGGGAGTGTTGTTGTTCTTATTCTTGAATAAGGAATTAATGTAATGATCTCTTATTCAGTGGGAGTTACAAGCTTTGTCATCTTGGTAGTAACTCGATTATCTCTAGAATGTCTTAAGATAATTACTTTCCACTTGTAGACACTTATGTTTTCAAGGATAGTCATGTACGTTTCCTTATTAGACAATGAAGTGGTTCTACATCTACTAGTTATGCTAATATCAATGACACAATCATATTAGTCACATAAACAAACATATGTCGTGTTGTTTATACGCTACATGATGTTGTTCCATGCACAAGTGGGAGAAATCTATATTGTGTGCAAGGTACAACATATAAGTATATGATTTAACGGATTCTCTTGACGCAAGGTAAGAGACTAACGTTCTAATATAACTTGTACATATCTAATTCAAGAAACACTTGGTGTTACAATTTACGTCATGTGAGAACTTGGCGAGATTGCAACAACAAAGTAAATCTCTATGTAAAGTGAGATCTTGCATGGACATATTTACAGTTTCTAAATTAGACAAGTATTTAGAACATGTGTCAAAATGATATATAAGACTACTTCAAATTAGATATTTATGTATTATTAGAATGACATAAAATAAATGAAGTAATCTAATACTACTTCAATTTGTTTATTTATGTATTTTGGAATGACATAAATGAAAAATAATGTAGTCCTACATTATTGTGAAGTAAAATAAATTAACTTGAAATTACTATTGAAACCAAGAGTTGTGTTCATAATTACTTTAGTTAAACATGTTTATGATTCATTGTAAAGACATAAACATAAAGTCTTTTAAGACTTATAATAAAGTAAGACGTTAACTTGTTATGTTTTTTAATTAAGACATATACAAGAAGTCATTGAGTTGATCAATGATTTATAACGTATAATGGGATTATAACAGTTTATGTTTCTTGTTGAGACATGGATATGAAGTGACTTGGTTAAAAGGTACTTGTGTTATAAAGCATGTAATTGGCTTGGAAAGTCTATTATACCATTAAGTTGACTTAGTTGGTAAATAGGTAAGCCAAAAGGAATATGTTTATCTTATATATTGTTAGATTGTCTTACAATATTAATTCTAATGAATAACACAAGTTGATGGTATGTTCTGTTAGGAGAATCAAACTCTATTTGATTTGTTTGACTCAAGATAACCATAACTTCTTTCTTAAAAAGTAACAAGGTTAGAATATTGAGTATGGATTGAATATACTCAATATAACTCCAACCTAGAAGATTAATAAAACACCATTTCATTATGGAATGTGATGAATCACATTAAGTTTTAAAATTGAAGATTTTGAATTTGTTAAACTACTTATGAATAGGTTATTAACAAACTAATGTCAAGAATTATCAATGTGTATTTGTAATGTCCCAAATAGAGAACAATGTAGTTTTGCTCTAATTGCTAAGTATATATAGATAGTCTATATATTACAAAAGGCAAGTGGGAGTTTTTTATCTTGAAAGATAAAATTACAAGATACATAATCTTCTAAAACACACTAGTAAATATCATGATGAGGTTAGACATGTAAATGATAGACCTCATGATGATGGAATTTTCATTCATAGATCTGCAAGGATATCTCGGATATTTGACTTATATCTTTGAGAAATATGAGTTCTGAGGATTATAGTAAACCCGATAATCATTATGATGGATTACCAAATATTGAATTGGGAAAATTACTCATACTATGAATGTTAAAGATGTTGTCCATAAAGATAATCAATTTTGGAAATTTGGTTTATCTTAATAGTTAGACTAGAGAATGGAAATGAGTTTCTTCAAAGAGATGAAAACCCTAGTGGTTTGAATTTCTATGTAGAAATCATATGGACAATATTCTACACATATTTAATGCATGTCTTATGACAAGATTATTAATCATACTTAAGCAATTAATTGTGATTGAATATTCTTTTCTAGACACATTAAATATATAAAGATGATAATTGTCATACTTGTTTTCATTAATATGAAATATGACAATGGAATATCAAAACTCTTTCTTGAGAAATTACTTGAGCGAGGACGGTAAGTAATTGAAAGGTTTTTTGAATTCATATAATCTTTGGAAGTGTACGAAGTGCAATAATTCATGAATGGATAAATGCATGCATCTATGAAATTATTCTTATGTTTAATTATTAAATCCATTTTCGATTTATAATTAAAATAAGATAAATTTTAAGTATTCGAAAGCTAGTGGGAGTATTATGTTAAGGTTTTAAATCTTATATGTTGTATAACATATGAGAAGTAACATTCCTTGTAAGCTAAATGTTAAGTCTTAGATTGGAATGAAACTTCACTTGTAAGATTTAAGAATTAAAACATACAACCTTGGAATATATGTTTATTGTTAATAAACATGTGCGATAAAATAAATGATTCTAATAAAACATGATATATCATTTGGGAAATGGATAAATATCTTTTGACAAGATAGAACGTGAATGAAGTCTAAGTTTGACATGTAGATTCATCATGTACATCATGTAGTGTATTAAAATTGTTGTATCATTCTTGAATAAGAAGTGATTTGACAACATTGATATCTAACTAAAAGTTATTAGATAACTTGTGTAATGAATATTCTAATAGAATTACATCCTTAAAACACTGGAATTGCTCCTAGATTCTATGGATGAACAATATGTCAAATGTTGTGCAAATTGTCATCGACTTTAAACTTGAAAGTTAGGAAAGCATCAAACATTACACAATAAGATATTAAAGTTTACGGAGTTTTAATGAGCACATTGTTGTTTGTATACAATGATCTTGGTTTAATTGAGATGACACTCAATACTAGTCATGGTAGGATTTCATCCTTGTTAATGGCCATGTGAACTAGTTGTGCTTATCTAAGAGCACAGATTGCATTATACATTAAAAGAATAAGAATACTTTAAACTTTGAAATGTTTGAAAGTTTAAATTGTCATAAATTGGTGATAGAGGATGTCACACACTTTATGAATTATTATGTGGATTGTTGAATGCACACATACAAGGACTTCATTAATTGAATTCTTGAAATAAGTATTCTCAAAATTATGATAGATCAAGTTGGTTGATTTATGCCTTGTCAACAAGTATGATTGTCATTACTTGAGGCATAATTCATCAACTGGAATTTTCATGCATTGATCTATTTGGTATTTGGATAAGGGATGTTAAACAATTGTTATAATAAATCAAATACTTGGTATGTTTGATTTTATAATATATTGTATCCTATATTTGCATGTTTAATCCGTGAATAAATTTATTTATTCTAAATCGTCCGTTGTCGATTAATGATATGGGAGTATCATTAAACTAAGACAAATCTGAGAGATATGGTAGAATATACTTGAAAGTATATTGATGAGAATGCATACCAATTTCGGATGATATTCAATGAATTGAATATAGGACTTATCCCAACTACATAATTTACTTTGTGGATATTGTTATAAGTAAATTATGAATAGTTATCCTCGGACTTGAGATACCGGATAAGTGTCATGAATGTAGTGCATACGTGGAACAACTTAACGCTATCGTGGCGGTAGTCATAAGGGTTGTTTCACGAAGTGTTGCAAAGTTTGTGGGTTATTCTCGTAGTCAAGATAGAATTTGTTCCTTCAAATTTATTTTGGAGTTTAATCTTCTTTGGGCCCTCGTAGGGTTGACAAGATGTTTGCATGGCCATGCCCAAAGTTCTCCCCGAATATGTTCGGAAGATTTGGTAATCTTGCTCAATCACTAATAACGAGAAAGCAGAATGGTTGAATAAAGAATGACTTAATTCCATATCTTTATTTAACATGGTATTAGAAACAAAGGATAATAATAATGAGAAATCATTAAAAGGTTTTCCAGGAGCCTTGCTCGAGTTGTACTAGAGGCATCGAAGTGTTGCTAGACGCTAACCGAATGTGATCACTCTATTAAGATATGTCCAAGTGGGAGCTGTTGGTTTTATGGACAATAAATTAATAGACGTGAGTTAGGATCGAACTCGAGACTATGGGATTGCACACTTTACGTATGAGAATTTAAAGTTAATAATTAAATATAAATGTTATATTTATTTATTTATTAAACGAAATAACTAACGGACGTTAAGTAATTAATGTAATGGATTAACGGTCGTTAAATGTTTATGGAAAAGGACTAAATTGCAAAAGTTGGGAAGGTTCCGGAATCCTTTGGGATATCCAAACCGATCGGCCAAGGGACAAAACAAGGAAAGAAAAACCAACTTGTTCACCAAGTTTGCTTGGGTATATAAACAAGGCTTGGGGTTTTATTTTTCCATCTCTTGTGCTCATTAGCTAAACCCTAAAATAGTTTTGTGTGTGTTTTCTTCTCCAAACCGATCGTACACCCTTTAGGGTGTCGATCCATTACTTTTCCACAAATCAAGTTATTTGTTTGATAAAACTAGCATTACTTTAATTCGGTTTAGTGCGTGTGTACAAGAACATAGTAATAACATACTTTTGTTATTATCTTGGATTGAATTACAAAGCGGTGAGGGTAATTCTTATAATCCTATAAACCCTAATTAGGGTTCATCCTAATTGCTAGTTTGTGGATTTGATTCTTGTTCGGCTAGAATCAAGAAAGGTACATATACTTTATTCTTTAGTTAATTAATTATTCATTATATGTTCCTATACGCTTCGCACTTACTTTGATGTTTATTGTTTATATTTATGATTAGTCATGTTATATAATTCCAACATACTTTTGATATGAAGAACCGGATAACCTTATGGGTCATCTTGGTCTCTGCTCTCATCTCCAACAATTACCAACCATTTTCGATCCATTGCGCTAATCGAGTTGTACCAAACGCCCAATGACGATGGGCGATATGATTACAAGAAATGATTGACATGTCTAAAATATGTTTATTTCGTTTAAATTTTGACACGTTTCTTAAAAGATTATATAAGTAGTGAGCGTGCTCGATATGATTATAGAAAATATATAATCACAACAACGATTTAACTTTTTATACGAGACGGCTAGAATAATTTAAACGTGATTAAGGAAAAATATTCTTAATCATAACCATCAATCCATCGGTTAGCATTTATTGTACTAGTAATTATAAGTCCCGTGCACGCATTGAGTTTACACATGAATCAAATTTATTTTAAAAATTTAGTTTAATATACGACATACAGTAAAACCTCTATAAATTAATACTCGATAAATTAATAACCTCGATAAAATTAATAATTTGTCCAGTCCCAACTTGGGACTAGTACAAATTGGACTCAATCGATAAAATAATAAGATAATAATTTTTGAAACCCGGTGTATATATATTAGTCCCAGCGAAACAATAAATTAATAATCACTAAAAATTCCATATATATGTATATATGTGTGTGTGTGAGAGAGAGAGAGATACACTTCTAAATTCTAAGATTGATTAGTAAAAATGAATCCATAGTCACTTGTTTTTTGTTTAACTTCGAATCTATATTGAGTTTATCATAAAATCTCCTTATTGCACTAAAGAGTTGGTGCGTTATCTTCTCGTATTGCAACAAAAAGTGTTAATTTTATTTTCATAAAGTGTAAATGTGTATTTATAAAATGTTAATTGGAACTTGTTTTTTAAATTTATTTTCATCTTTAATGAGTGTAAATTGTAACTAGCTGGTAAATTAAATTTGAAAATTTAAAGTCATCGTAAAACCTCTTTAAATTAATAAATTATTAATTTATCGATATAATAATATCTCGCTAAATTAATAAAATATTTCGGTCCCAACACTATTAATTTATAGAGGTTTCTTGTATAAAATTAGTAGTGTTTAATATTTTGTAATCGTGATATTACACTTGCGTGGTTCTACAACTATAATTATATTTTAACTAAATTTTTTGGTGTTTACTTATTAATTGTCTTTTCATTTCTATACTTATAATCTCATGCATTTCTGATTTTGGTATTACAATTAAATTATTTATCATTATCGATATCCAAGGTTTTACTGACCTAGTAGAATAAGAGTGCCATCCTAATTTGGAGACATGATTTTTGTTAACGTTTTAGCATAACCCGTTCGATTATGTTTTGAGTAGAGATTGAGAGACATAAATTTAGGCCTAATTTTATGTTTAAAATTGCATGTCAATAATTTATTGGTTGTAACAAGAAGACCCACTGCTTCACAATCCAATGAGATAACTCCACATAAGTTAGGCACACAATTAGACACAAGTTATAAGTCTCTCAATCATTTTCCTAAGTTTTTTTATGAGCGATCCCAAAATTGCAATATGTGAAGATTATATATACTTAAGTTTCTAACGATAAATCTTGTTAATTTGGCATCTTTATATTGTTTTACATATTGCTTATAAAAATGTAAGATGGGAAAGTTTGTATCACTCTAATTATCTTGCGAATACCTTAACTCATGAGCTTATAAGAAAATAGGACTATGTTGTAACTTATGTGAACTCATGAAATATGCTATGAGGATGATCCACCATGCGAGATGGTTTCCAATCTTTATGATGACGTATAGTCTAGATTCGGGTCACGAACCCGACTAAAGTCCAATACTAACAAGCCCAGCACGGACTGGGCTACGCCGATCAGTGTTTGGGCTCACGAAGGCCCAAACCCAAAGCTATTTACGGAATAGATATTGGATATCTCCTATGTTTGGAGATAATGATTCCCCAACCGACTTAGGCGGGATACGCCGAAGGTTGAGGAACACGGAACCAACAAGGATTCCGTGCGTATATAAAGGGAATCACATCTCTCGTTAAAGGTACGATTTACAAACCATAACTCTCCTTTAACCCTAAACCGATTACTTACTCTCACGCGGGAGGATAATCATGGGAGACAATCCCACGGTAAGCTAACGGTGTTTCATCTCTTAGTGCGGGTCTCAAGCAACGATTCTCAATTGGTACGAGGCGGAGCCCCAAACAAGGAAAGCCCAACTTTTGTATCAACAAGTAGCGCCATCCGTGGGACCATTCACTAAGAACCAAGAACTAGAATGACGAAGCATGGAAATCGTGATCATGACCGGACTCTCACGGGAAAAAGGCGCGGTGGATCAACTCCTAAGCGGACTTACAGGACAACCGGCGCTACTAAAAATCGGGGATCGAGGCCGGACACGGTCTTCCTACAGTGGAACCGCTCTCGGGGACAACCCAGCCACTACAACCACCACCGGTGCGAGATCCAAAGCGCGCTCCTTTTACTCCACTCCAATCGGTGCTAGAAACTAACTTCACGAAGCACCCGACGCTACCGATAAGAACAAGGGCATACTAGTGAAGCGGACACCCATTACAGAGGAGTCGTGCGGAACTAGAGCCAAGTAGTTTTGTCTCTCAAAACTACGAAGCCTTAGCCACTCTCATGGAAGAGGAAGCAAAGAAAAGGTCAGGACGGAGTCTGCATGCTCGACTCAACTTTGGCCCAGAGTTTGAGGCGTCTCCACCGCGCCGACAGAAGGAAAAGCGCGGGAGGGATAGTCGCCGACCCCCAGTATTCAACAGAATTGAAAGGAGAGTTAGGGTTTGTAAATCGTACCTTTAACGAGGGATGTGATTCCCTTTATATACGCACGGAATCCTTGTTGGTTCCGTGTTCCTCAACCTTCGGCGTATCCCGCCTAAGTCGGTTGGGGAATCATTATCTCCAAACATAGGAGATATCCAATATCTATTCCGTAAATAGCTTTGGGTTTGGGCCGTGAGCCCAAACGTCGGCGTAACCGATCCGTCTTGGGCTTGTTAGTATTGGACTTTAGTCGGTTCGTGACCAATCTAGACTATACGTCATCACTTTAACAGAGAGGCATTGATTGTGATACGATGAGACTACTAAACGCGTTTTCTTTTGAAACCGCAATTTGATGTCGAATGTATAGATCAATTTCTTTCCAAACCATATTTGAGTGTACACGTTAACTTGAAGTCTTTAGCTTAATTAAACCACAATTTTTCGTGATTTCTCTATTTCTCCATATTTAGAAACTATCTTCAATTCAACAATGATTTCTTTCAAACATTTATTTCAAATAATGTGCTACAAAAACCTAAATTTCAAAAAACGATTAACCCAATTTAATTTATAACTATACATTACTTTAGCTTAAATAGATTGTTATCTTTATGTAGGGATGAGCATTTCGACCCGAATCCCAAACTGAACCGGAACCGTACCGATTCCCGATATACGATACTGATGCAGTAGCGGACTACAAAGTAAGGTGAAAAAATGGGACCACTAATTGATGCGGGACCGGTACCAAATAGGAAATTCCGAAAAAGCGGGAAAACTCGATTTTCCAGTCTTGGTCGGTATTCGAATCCGATTCGGGATTGATGCATCTGTACCACTAATTTATCTTCGGGAAAAATCGGACCACTAATTCGACACGGATTGATACGGAACCGGTACCACTCATCCCTATCTTTATGTAATTAACCCGTTGAAATGATAAATTATTTGTTTGAAGGGTGTAAAGTGTTTCTTAAAATTAATAAAAGTACTTAATAAAGAAAACTTTTCTACAATAATAAAGAAGTTTAAGAAAATAAAAACAAAAAAGAAGAACAAGAGTGATCATTTGTGTGCATAATTTCTTCTTCAAAACTTCAAATTGATAGAAAAAGTTGCTTTAGAGCCAACATTGAAGATTTGGAGATGCCCTTGCGCCAAAAAGAATTATATAGTCCTATAAAAAAACATGGGCTTTGGAACTTCATGTAAGATTGTAAGCAACTTTGTGCTACTTTCTTTTCTACTTGGGCCAAATAATAAGTATCTAAAACCGAACATATTAATGGCCAACAAATGTTTCATACCATCTTGGACCACACTCCCGCAGAATTCAACAGTTACACAAGTTGGTGATAAAGTCTAAATCTATAAATGTTGTTTTTATCAAAACTAAGTTGACAAAATCAAATATACATTTATGAAATTCTTGTCATATTGACTTTACTCTCAATCATCGACGTACCTTTAAATGTCTACTATCAATGCCTTAAAGTTCATTTAAGTATTGCTAAATGAGTAAAGAATGTGAAGCCACGTACCAACAATCAGAAACATCTGATTACAATA
>CM040241.1:63192860-63392860 GCA_022545495.1 Chrysanthemum lavandulifolium
TACTACCAACACTGTTTCTATAGTTAGAATACAATGATTTAGTTTTAACCCTAGCCTCATTTGTGGCTTCTTGCAAAGTAGCCAAACAATAGGTGTCAGCTAAGGTCCTAGGCTTAAACATCCTTACCATCATTGCAATATCAACATTCATGCCAGCCAAAAACATACTAATGGATTGAGATTCAGTAATGTCTACCTTACTCAAAAGAGCATCAAAGCGATCTTGATATGCCTTCATTGAACCATTCACCTAAGATTCTTGAGATCGACCATGGATCTTCCACCTTGCCCAAATCTCTTCAAAATCTCCTCTTCATATCTGTCCCATGTCACTTCCAACCCATTCCTTCTCTCAAAATGTCTATGCCAATCCAAAGCCTTATCATAGAGATGAATTGAAGCAATCTTGACTTCCTGATTATCTGCTACATTGTCCAAAGCAAAGAACTGATTACATCTGTATAACCATCCTTTAACATCCTCCCCATTGAATCTTGGAAAATCCAATTTAGTGAGTCTTCCATAGCCATTAACTCTGTTTGGCTGGTTACCACCTCCTTCATTGTTAGCTGCCAGTAATTCTTGTCTTAAACAAACCCCATCTAATCTTTGTTGCATTGCTGCCATAGCTGCTGCAACCGCTTCTTGAACTGCAGTTGTAACAGATTCTGTGATAACTTGCCTTGTAGCATCATCTATGTTGGAAGAACCAGTTGTGATTCTTGTTGATGGTGCCATAGTCAATATACTATTTTGATTTGTTATTATCAGTCACCACTCCTTCGTCTTCAATTGAGCAGTTACCAACAATATTTACCCGTTCTTGGCCAACTTCAACTCAAACAAAACTAACCATTGATCCGAAAACAGAGAATTTAATCAACGATGTCTTTGTTCTCGTGGTTGCGATGAATACTTGATGATTGGTCGTATTTCGGCGGATAGTATAAGACTATTAAACAGTGTACCAGTGTAGTACTCTGTTTCTTGAAACTGATCGCCGAAAAATTAACCGTCTCACCGGAAACTTAACAAACTCACCGGCATTGTAACAAACTTGTTTGAAAGATGGTCGGAGCTCCAGGAAAGAGGCTCTGATACCAATTGTAATGTTCTTCTTGAATTTATACAAATTGGAAGAAGAACTAAAACTAGACTAAAGATTCAAGAACAAGAAATAGAATCTCAAGTGTTAGTTTTATTAATGAAATGATGAAAGGATTACAGATAAGAGATTTAGTTACAATTTCTGAATGAATCTATTCTAACTACACTTGAGTATTTAAAAGAAGTTTAGGCGCCAAAGTTAGTTAGAGGCTGTTGGAGATAACACATGCACCTCACATGACCAGCTTAAAGCTGTGCACATGCTCCTCATGTGCCAAACATTCCTCTCATAAAACCGTATAGCGTACCCAAAACGTTTCGGAAACGGGAAATGCTCGGAAACACCTGGGAAACGTCCCCGGGAAAAGTGGAAACGTTTGTTCAATTGGGGTACGTCGATCCTTATCTAGAAAACGTTTGAGGAAACGTTTCTGGCCAAAAAGTCACGTTTCCTATGATGCAAAGCAGGTTTTGTTTTGTTAAAATGGTGAAGAAGCCATGGTGGTTGGCTGGTTGTAAAGACTGTTGGTGAAGAACACGTCATGGAGAAGAAGAAGATGAAGAACGTAACATAAAGGAAGAGAGAGAACGTGTGTCTAGGGACTAGGAGTAAATAAAAGAAAATAATTAGATTTTTCATTCTTTGGTTTCTTTTCTATTTTTACTTTTTTAACCACGGATAACTATGTAGTATCAATATTGTCGTCGATGTAGTTTGGTTTGTAGTCATGAACTCAAATACTTTTTACTTTTTTTAATGTGTGTCACATACTCACACATGTTCTTTAGCTTTTTTACCTATGATAAAATTGACTATTACTAGTAACTAATTGTTTAGTGTTGGCAACTAATTGATGATTTTTTATTTAAATATTTTTGGATTAGATAATTTGATGGTTAAAAATTTTTAATTGTTGATTATGAGTAATATTTGTTTAATTCTTTTAATATTGTATAATATATACTAAAATATTATAAAATATATAGACGTTTCTTCGCCGTACCCGTTTCTTTAATTTTAAGATGTTCTTTGTTTCCGGTGCCGTCCCGTTCCGTTCCGTTTACGTCCCGTGCAACTTAGGTGTCCATTAATATAATGTTTGCAAACATAAACTTGTTCACAGTTGAAAGTGTAAAAATCTCTTTATGAGTCTAAGTTTCTGGTGAGAGGGAGCGTGAAGAAATTAGGTGAAAAAGTGAAAATGTAATAATATTTTATATGAGAAAATTTCATTTAGACACTATTATTTTTTTACATAATGAAAAACAAAGTTAAGCCTCTAAATGACTCAAATATTTTAACTATCACTCACTTTCAACCTTTTTAAAAATTTACATATTTCAAGAACCATATATCGTAAACTTTAATACATTATACCATCATAATGAAAATATATAAGCGTGCCACTCTATTGACAGATAACTAAATGTTTGTTGTAATCATGTAATTTGTTTTGCTAAACGATTAACGGTTGTAGAAATATATTATTCTAAAAAAGAAGGGCGGAAGTGGATTTTAATTAAAAGGAAGATGTTATAACTACAAGGGACATAAGCAGGTATTTCTTTTTAGATAAAAATAAATGACGAAAATTGCTCAGCTCCATTAATTTTCATGTTTTTAATGATCTCTAAAATAACTCGCCTTTTACTTTTTCTTTCAAGATATGTTTTTGGTTTAAAGATAATTATTTTGAGCCGAAAGAAGTATCAATTATTCCGACATGAAATTAAGTCCCACGGTTCTAAAATACACTTTTGTTATTATGTTTACTCCCTTGTAATCAATGTTTTGTTTAAACTTTAAACCAACCATTAAAACAAAACGTAAAATGTCTAAACTATAGACATTAATTTGAACTATATAGTCTTGTTCATGTGGGTCAAATGGTTTTGTTCATGTGGGTCAAGGTTGGTAGGTTTGTAGGTGTTTATTTTTTGTGATAGGTGTTGCTTGGTGGTGTTTTATTGGATAATGTTTAGGCTCGATGGTAAGGGAATATACTTTTCACTTTATATCTTAGCGTTATCTCAGTTTTCTCTCTCTTTTCACTTCACTTCACTCACCCTCACTTTTTTGTGGACAAATGAGGTCACCTTAACTCATTTTGTTTTTTTGTTTTTGTTTTTTGTTTAATCTTTTGTTACGTAGAAATATAAAAACGGAAACGTATGAAATTAAAAACATTTCATAAACTACGATTAATAAAGTACATAGATTTTAAAAAAAAATACATACCTAGATAAACCATAAAAAAATGTATAAGAGATTACAAGCCATTGTTTTGGAAAGAAAAAGTGTGTTGATAAGTAAAAGTATAAATGATGAGTTTTTGTTGTAAAATGGTGAATTGGTATGTATTTATAAGTAAAAAAGGGATAGGGTTTTTTTTTACATGTAACGATTAAAACAACCTCAGGAGCCCACACTTGTTTGAAAACCAGCTAGGTGAATCGATCACCTTAAGTGACCTCGAAATGATCACCTCGCGTGTGATTATGGGGTTCGGCCAAAGAAGTGGCTCGTTGTTGAAACAAACAGACCTTGATAGATCTTGAGCTCGTGGATCGTTATATATGCCTATGTAATCACAAGCACAATAAAAGACAATCTCTACTACTTATATTTATCGGTGGAATATAAACACAAGTAACAAATAACTAAGAACTCGTAATCCTCTATGGATCTTTATATTAACTAAAGCGAGTTTTTCAATTCGGTACCTAACTCATTCTAATGTGTTCCTTTTATAGATAAGGAACCCTAAACAAAATAGCTAAACCGTTTCCCAAGAAACGTATAAACATAAAACTAAATAAGATATACACAATCACTTCCTAATAAAGCTCATGTATATCTAAACTAAATAACTAAACACGGAATAAACACTTTCAGTAACAGTTAATAACTATTATCCTTGAGATTATGTCTTGGCGGAATCCACTCTTCTTCGAGAGAAACACTTGGCGATAATATCAACATAATCCAAAATTCACGTAATTCCCAACAATCCTCCCATAAAGCGGAATTTGACTTGGTTAAGTTCGGTTTCACGATAGATCTTTAACAAAAATAGCTCCGGAGGATTGTATACGAACACCAAAGAACAAAGAATCCAAATAAGAACATCTCTATGATGAAGAAACTACGAAACTCCATATCTTTGCGACAACAAATGACAATAGATACATCAAAACAAATTAGTTTCATACTATTCTCATCACATCGGTGTGTTAACTCACTGTGAGAGGTGAATCATTGAAAATAATGGATTTGATGTCTCTTTACCAATAGCCATCACTCTTTGGAGTAGCCATATGTTTAAGTTAGTAAACCATGGTACACCGATAACCATCTCGATTTATTGGCAAACCGGCAACCATATAAGCGGTTTGAAATGTCTTTACACCTTAGCCGTTTGCTCGGACTAGTCAATTCTTAGAATTGGTGAATTGATAACCAAATATGGAATGTCACCGCCTTTACCACAAGCCATATACATGTGGGCTAGTCAATTCTTGGATTCCAAAAGGAATAAGCCATGGTGAATTGAAAACCATACAACACTCGGCAATTAAGCATGGGTGGTTGCATACCTATGATTTTTAGCAAACCATTACTGACTATCACAGTTTGATGTGTCTTTACCAAAGTACCACTTTGGACTAGCTAACTCTTTAACATACACAAGGTATATCGGTGAGTCAAGAACCATCAAAAGTATACAACAAACACGCAAGAAAAATTAGATAAATCCAAATCTTTTTTTTTTTTTTTTTTTTAACTAATAAATAAAGAAAACAAAAATTACGAGACTAAACAAAATAGTACAATCAAGATGAACTTTAATGTGATAGAAGCGATGTTTAATCAAACCAACACATTGAGAAGCATGAAGCTCATCATTGCCAACCGGATTAGGAGGCACTTCCAAACACGTCTCAAGAACCGTTCCATAAAAGTATCGATAAAGGATAGAGCTTATCCGATAGCATACACAAAATCATGCCACGGTGGTGCGAACCACATGAGCGCAAGCGGAGGATAAAATCTCCAACTCTCAATCTCCACGATGTGACTTCTTCCAAATAGAATACCCTTTACCTTCGAAGATTGAGAATCAAACAAAAACGAAGATCACCCAACAAATATAAACCGAACCCGTTGATGGATGAAACTTATAATCTTGAATGACATGTTCATCTGACATTTTCAAATCATTTCTAGTCACCAAATGAAGAATGTCCTTCAAGAAATAGAACTCAATAACAAGATCATCCATCGATAAATAGTGTTAAGCTTCCCGGCTTTCCAATTTACCAATACCGAATGAGTTCCTTCGGGAAAAACTTCAACAGTCCAACTTTAATAAAGGTAGATTCATCACCGTGAGATCTAAATAAGAAGTCTTTGAAGAATGTTTCCTAGCCGCCGTGCCAGAACTCCCAAGGAATTGAGTTTCTTTTAACCAAGCTTTTACGCCTCCTACCGGCTATTGGATTCAGTATCAAGCTTTAGAGCATCATCACGATCCACACTTGGCAATGCTTGAAGAAACCAAAGAAGATTCAGTGAAACAACCACATCGGAAGAAGGATGAACTTGAGTTGTTTCGTATAACAACCGAGAGATCACCGAGGCAAAACATCATCAAAATTATCCACTATCTCAACTGTTTTATGTCTCTTAGCTTTAGGAACATCCGACATTGAAGCAATTCTTTCCAATTGAGAAGAAGAAGTATAACCGTAAGAGGAAAACTTCATAATCATATTATCTTGTCTAATCAAAGCATCATCGACAAAGCACGATTTGCTTCATTGACATACCGAATTATACATAGCGTAATTCTTCACAACACGCCTCATATAATTCCTTTTCTGAGCAATAGTCATAGGTTTTTCTCTTTTGGCTTTATTTCTTTGAGCAATCAGAGCTCTCCTCTTTGCAGCCGCTTCTTGCTTCCTTTGATTACCCAGAGCCACCATTTGATCCGCAAAAGTCTCATTATCAAAAGCTGCTCCTAATATAAGCTTTGCAAGATTTGGATCAGATACACCTTGAGTAGTATAAGCATCCCATTGATCATCAGTGATCTTAGGAAGTAATGCATCAAGCTCTAATTTTCTTTCATCGACAAATGAGAATCGGTGATCTTGAAGAAATTTAGCAACAACACAACTCTTTGCATATTCTCATAATCAAGCAAACATTCGAGCATGAGCTTGATTTTCTTCTTGATCACCATACGAATTAATCATATCATCAATCACATCTTCTGCCCTTATCGAAGATGTCTCGTGAACCAATTTCAAAGAACCAATGAGAGCTTGGAAGGAACAATCAAACCAACATCGAAGTAACATGTTGAGACAATTCCTCAACGGTATAGAGAAAACTTAGGAGGAAGAATTCAACTTATACATTCTCCCCAATAAAAACTTCATCATCATCTGCTGAAGGTGAAACATTTGGTAGTTCTTGTAGAGATGAGGTTTGACCATGATCGAAGCAACCTCCTCAACTATAACATCGCAGATGCAAACAACAACGTTTGGCTCCTTTGAAGTTTCGTGAGATACCTTATTCAAATATTGTCTTCTTCTTTTCTAGCAAATATAATAGGCACCTTGCTCCTTGAAGATTCGACAATAGAGAAGAAACATCGGATGTAAGAGTTGCATCACCAAGATTCCAAGGATGCATGAAGATTCTCTTAGTCCTCTCTTCAAAAGAAACCAAACTTCTTTTTACCCTCCGACTCAAAGATTCCTCCAAGTTCTCAACTTTAGTCTCCAATTCCACAATCTTATTACCAAGAATAGACTTGGTCTCGCAAGTTCTTTCTTAATATCGCCTACCTCACCGCATACTTATTCATCGAGCATATAATGAGGTAAGTGTAACAGATCCTCATCTGCATCGGTGATTGCTCGGTTGTAATTGGAACTTCATTAGGCATTCAGAGTAACATTAACCTGATCAACATTAGAACAACCTTCACCAAATGGAATCCTAACAGGACTCGGTGTAGGCAATCTATCAATATCAATCTGAACCTCATCAGTATTAACCTGAACCTCATCAATAGAAACTTGTACCTCATCAATAGAAACATGTGTAGGTGATTGACTAGGACATGGTCTAGGTGAAGGTATGGATGCCTCAGCAACAACAGAAGGGCCCTCATCAACATCTACTGAACGATTACCATCAGTAGTATTAGAAGAAGGTAAAATAACAACATTAACCTCATCATTAGTCTCATTCTCCTGAGGTAACATGGCAACTAATAAAGGAAAATGTGTCCCCTCAAATTTAGTTCTCATCGAAGCAAATAACTTAGAAGTCAAAACACCTATGGGATAAAAAGCTTGGGTGTGGGTAGAAACATTCAATATCATCTGTAAGAACCTAGGGTACATCAAAAACTTACCCTTTTTCCTAGTTATGTTCTCAGCCATATTAGCAAAAATAAACTTAGAAAAATTAAAAGTCAAGCCCTTAGATAGACAAATAATACCACATCCCAATTGAGTTGAAAACTGATCCCATCCTCCAGACTTATTGCTTACACACAGAAGCAACGTATGAACCAAAAACCTCCACATAGGACAAAGCTTATTTTTCAACCACATATCTGTCCTCGTACCTTGATATCCAATCGCCCTAAGCCCTTCAAATACCACCGCAGAATCAGAATGATAAACTCCATTCTCATCATTCAAACGAAGTTGTCTTTGTATCAGTTCTTCAGTCACTACATACTTTGTTCCGTCAACTGTTGCAACAATTTCAGTATCACTTCTTTTCACAGCCGACGCCCAAAATTGAGTAACCAAGGATTCATATATAGCATTTGGAGAATACGTTAAAGCATATTGAATCTTTGATCTTTGTAAGAATGCAATCATCGGCCTATACAACTCATCTCCCCGAGCAGTTCCGAGAAAAGCGACCTTATTATGATCATGTTTGAATTGAAGCGCCATTAGAGATTTTGAAAATTAGGGTTACGATTTGCACAAATTGAAGTGTTTTGAATGAGAGTAATAAGCGAATCACTTAAAATGGGATGAAAATATGCCAGTAGAGAATAAATAGAAATCTCTCAATTTTGGTCAAAGTTGACCAATAATTACGTGGACTTCTACTTTTACTCATATTCACTTTTAACTTCGGTAGAAACTGAAACCAATCTGCTGAAGTATACCAATCAGCAGAACCAGATTAAGTATTCAAGAAGCTTCAGTAAATATCTTTTTACTGTTTCACCCACTCACATTAAATCTCATTACCACGGAAACGTCTATAAAACAATCCCAATGCACACATACCCCTTCATCAAAAACCCCCAAATATCATTCCAAACCCTAATTCCACCAATACTCCAAAATTAGCCCTAATAACCATGAGTATCAAACCTGAGATCATAGATCTCACAACATCATCCTCATCATCATCATCATCATCAAGTGAAGATACCAATCCATGGCTTCATTACTTTCCAAAACCATATCCACGACCAAAGAAATCACCCTTTCTCCCTTCATCCGAAGATGACAGTATAGTGAATCCAAGTGAATCTGCTGATGATTCTGATGACTCCTATAAGGAGAGAACATCTTACTCCCAAACCTCAACCTCGGCCTCAACGAAGGCCACGAGCCAAAAATCCACCACTTTCAAAAGATAGAGGTGGTTCTCGGTCTTCTGCATCGTGTTTTGGTGCATCATCACATATCGTATAAGGAATACCTTAAGGAGGGTAGATGGATTGCATTTTGGTTGAAATAAATAGATGAAGCACAAAGGACACATTTGTTTTCTCCATCATCATTTGTGGTCATTGTCATCATCAACGTTTGTATCAATCCATCCTCTCCATTTTGATCCTTAGCATCTTCGTCATATGGTCATGCATCTCCGTACCATCAAGATAGAATGAATGGGTGGTTATGCAAGATTTCACGAATGCATATCCAAAGCATTTAGTGTGAAAGATGTGGCGATCATGCATATCCAACGACTGTTAGATGTTGGAGCGGATGATATGTAATAGATTAGGATTAGTAGATCATGTAGATGCATTTGATGTTGTTAGTACTCTGTAAGTCGTATGTCTGTAAACTGTTTCTTGAATGAATGAATGAACAATTTGCTTCAGTACTTCTTTTGAATGAATCATATAACTTCAGTACATCATCTTCAGAGGAAACAAATAACTCACTTCAGCACTTTGAATTCAGTAGAAACAAGCTTAAGCTTACTTGACCATATCCCAACTGATCAGGGACAACCACTCTGCAAAACAGAACAAACACAGAAACATACACAAACCAACAAAGAAACACACTAAAAATACATTAGCAGGTTAGAGTTAGTTAGATAAAAGCAACCAAAGCAAACAAATATACAAAATTACATAGCAAAATGCAAAGTATACACAAATCCTCCCCTGAGGCATATGCCTCCCCTGAGGCCTATGCCTCCCCTTAAACTTTGCAGTTAAGGGTTAAGCATACCGATATGGACCACAAGGTGTTGAAACCTTGGTCCATCAAAAGCCTTTGTTAACAAATCGCCACATTATCATCGGTATGTATTTTGACCACTTTTATCAAATTTTTATCATATGCATCTCTTATAAAGTGGTGCACGATTTCAATATGTTTTGTTCGATTGTGAAAAACTGGATTTTTAACAATGCATATGGTACTTTGATTATCAATAAAAATTGTTGTGTTCATGAAATTGTACCCATAATCCAACAACCGATTTTGAATCCAAAGAACACGTCACGACAATTTGCGCAGACAACGTACTACGCTTCAGAGATGAGGTAGCCACAATAGTCATTTCTTTGCATTGCCAAGAAATCAATCTCTTACCAAGGAATTGAAACCTCGATGGTGGACCTCCTATCCAGATTAGCACCAAGATAGTCACTATCACTATAAGCTTCCAACTTAAAAGGAGACTCTTTGGGTACCAAAGACCTAGAAGAGGTTGGCCTTTGAGGTACTTAAAGATCTTCTTATGACATTGAGATGGGAAGTCGGTGGAGTAACTTGATGTCGCGAACAAACACTCACAAACAAAAGTAATATCGGGCCTTGAAGTCATTAAATACATCAAAGAGCCAATCATGGACTGTCAGATGAACATTCACGGTGGATCGGCTTCATTGTTGGTCTTTGTCTTTGAGCTTCATAAGGTGTAGTGGCGATCCTTACACCTCCATACCAAACTTCTTCAAGATGTCCTCACATATTTGTCCGGTGATAAAGATACCATCGGGTTTCTGGCGAACTTGAAGACCCAAAAGAAAGTCATCTCTCCCATGGCACTCATCCGAAACTCTCCTTCATAAGCTCCTCAAACTCCCCGCACCAAGCTTCCTTTATGGATCCAAAAATAATGTCATCCATACACTTGCACAAGAATAATATCTGTGGAATTCTTCTTAAGGAAAAGAGTCTTATCAATGGCACCTCTTCTATAACCATGCTTCGAAGAAATGTAGAGAGCCTAGCATACCGTGCTCGGGTGCCCGATGTAGTCCATAGAGCTTTAACTACCTTATAAACATGATTCGGATGATCCGGATCTTCAAATCCTTTAGGTTGAGTGACATAAACCTCCTCTTCAATTTCACCATACAAGAAGGCTCCTTTAACATCCATCGATAGACCATAAAACCCATATAGGATGCATAAGCTAGAAAAATCCGTATGGCCTCAACTCTTGCCACGGTGCAAACACTTCATCATAATCTATCCTCCTCTTGTCTATAACCTGTGCAACTAATTTGGCTTTGTTTTAATGACAACACCTCGAGCATCTCTCTTATTCTTCGTAATCCATTTAGTCCCAATAGCATACTTACTATCGGTAGTGGTACCAAAATTCAAACTCGCTGATTTTGAAATTGTTGCATCTCATCCCGCATTGCTTCAAGCCAACTTCGAGTCTTCCGAGCACGAGCAACACCTTGGTTGGTTCCACTTGTGAGAGAAAAGGCAAACAAACAATGTTCATAGTCGTGTGATTGTCTCTTTGTCGATTGGAGACATAAGAGATAAAAGCCACCTAACCATATTTAGAGCGTGCACAGCACCTCTTGTTCTAACAGTGCATTAGGATCACCAATAATATTGGTGCGTGGATAAGCATTGTTGATCCCGGTAGTAGTCATGGTGTTGACATCAATTGAGGAATCAAGATTAGTCACAGTGGGTTCAAAGTCGAATCATAGGAAGGTGTGTTGAAGATCCCCGCTTTAGGTTGATGATGACCAAGATCTCGAAGGTTTTGGAAACCTTGTATAAGGTTCTCAAGGTGCATTGACACTCTAGTAGAAATAGGAGTAGAGTCAACATGTCTTTCACCAAATTGGAGAGATGAGGAGAAAGCAGAATCACTTTCAGTGAATTGGCATTTCCACCGATTGCTTTATTTGAACTATCTGCAACATTCCTCTCGACTTCTAAATTGGTCGATACTCTTGTTTCTTGATCGGCAAGGTCCTCAAGATAATGAAATTCATCTTCACCCACATCGGTAAAATCTTTAGAAGTGTCACCTACAAAATTTTTAGGGAGAAGGAAGGCACTACAATGGGTTGTTCATCATCATCGGACCACCGTCGAATGAGCATCCAAAGTTCCCTGACCGGTAGTTGGAGATGCTTGAGAATCTGCATTTTGGTTAGCCATATGTCTAGAATAACCCAAGTAATCGATCAAGTAATCAAGGTCAAATGACCAAACATGACCCCATCCTTGAACATTAGGCTTGTCTTCTAGATACCTCGATTCAATGTCTCCTCAATCTTCTTAGCAGATACATTGTAAACCCCGATGCCTTACTATGAGCGAGAATACCCACAATGTAACCATCATCGACTTTCTCATCAAATTTGCCCAACGGATCACTTGTATTCAAAATTGTCACTTGATGACCAAACGGTTTAAGGTAATGAATAACGAGAACTTTCCCAAAAGAAGTTCATATGGTGTTTTAAGGTGTGGTCTAGTAATGGACACTCTATTGAGTACATAACAAGTCGCACCAACATGACTTTCAAAACATGGTTGGAAGTTTAGAGTCGCCAAAGATTGATCTTGCAGCCTCTATTAAGGTCCTATTTTTTCGCTCGCCACCCCATTTTGTTGAGGGTTCTTGAGTCTTGTAGTCCCTTTGATTCCCTTTGACCGCGAGTTCTATAAGTATTGCATTTTTGAACTCTGTCCCATTATCACACCGAATTCCTTTCACCTTTTTGTTCAACTGATTCTCAATGAGGGTAACGAAGTCTTTCAACACAACAGATGTTTCATCTTTGGTCCTTAGAAAGAATACCCAACAAAATTTGCTATAACCATCAGTGATCACCAGACAAAAATATTTATGATCAATGCTTCTCACTTGAGTTGGACCAAACAGATCCATAGGAAGCCGCTGAAGAGGTTCAGAAATGATGCTTTCTGCTGTAACAGGAACACCTTTGTAGGAGGCTCTATGCTGCTTCCCTTTGTTGCATGCAACACAGTTATGATCATTGGTGAAAACTTTGGAAGGTATACCTTGAACAAGACCAAGTATTGAGAGCTGATTTATGGTCTTGAAGTTGACATGGGCCATCCTTCTGTGCCATTTGGTGGACTCATCCACGGATGCTTTAGCCACCAAACATGTTAAGTCACCTGCTGGTTTGACATCTGATAAGTTGAATGTATAAAGATTGTGACTGCGAGGAACTTTCAGCATAATTGAAGTTTCTTCTGGGAGTTTGAAGTCTTTAGATAGCACAAGACATTCATCCTCCGTGAAGAGTACTTTGTTCTTGGTGTCACATATTTGTGAGACCGAAAACAAATTAAAGTGTTGAAGTTCCTTGACATAATATACATTCTCAAAGTCCGGTGAGGTGTTTTGATGGTCCCTTTTCGAGAATTTCGCCATCACTTCCTCCAAAGGTTACATTGCCTCCTCTTTCAATGGGCACAAAGTTATGCATCATATCCTGCTTTTCGACATACTTCTAGAACAACCATCATCAACAATTCCAACATCTTTATGCTTAAGGGATGATCCTACAACAACAACAAAATATACGTAAAATTAGTACACTATGGAGGCTCAAGTCATTCTTGACTTGAACACGCCTTATGGATCATATGAGTTATGCCATGTAGAAGTATAAGATCCACTATTGTTCTTGGGTTTCCAATGAAACTTAGGTCCTGTTTATTCCAAGAACAACTCTTTGAGGTCTTGACAAAGATGTCCCAAACCCTTTCCCATCATCATTGGTTGAACATATCTAGGCCAAAACCCATTTTAAAATATTCACTAGTTGGTTGAACATATGGTTTTACAATTTGGTTTCTCTAAGAAAAAGAAGTATTGGTATAAGTTGCTTGTGGAACATAAGGTGGTATAGCATTAACATTGGTCCACATTGGTCTAGATTTCCTAGAATCACCACACCTATTCATTCTTTGCTCATGATAGTCACAATCCTTAATTAAATGAAATTTACTTCCACACACAAAACATTTCTTCCGATTAGAAGATTTATTCAAACCAAAAGATGTATTATTACAAGCGTAAGTATTCAAACCAAAACCATGAAAAGAATTGTTTTAACAAGACTATTATGCAAAGAATTAAAAAGTAAGTCTTGAGGCAAGCTGTCTTGGAAGTAGATTCCTGGCAAAGAACTCGACACTCTTATTGGTAGTCTTGGGTGCAGGGGGTGAAGGCGGGAATGTCGGACTTGTCATTTGAATCACTCTGCTGACCTTGCTTGAGGACTTGTCTTTGTTAACACAAGAGACAAGGTCATTAGAAGAAGTATCGTGGTCTGCAAGTCCTTTGACTTTTGGCCATAGAGATGGTGTGATCCATCAAAGTCAACTTTAATGGAAAGGTCAATGGGCATGTGTTCACCTCTAATAGGTCCACGTCAAACATGTAGTTGACCTTCTTTGACAAAATTAGCCAATTTGGTGGTGTAGATTTCGTGTGTCATCCCTAGCTTCTAAGCCAACATATTTCTTAAAACCTAAGGCCATCAGAGAATTAGAAGCTTGACTACTATAAATAAAACCACTAACTTATTTCCATTCATTATCCATTCTTTATGTCTAGCAATTTCCTCATTAAGTTTCTCCTTAGCTCTAGATTTTCGACTCTACATCTCGCTCTTAACTCTCGCACCATTTTAACTCATTTTAGCACATTCAAGATCCCTTTCTAAAACACCTATTTTCTCATCATAAGCTATTTGATTCTTCCGAAACCAAACCTTTTGTCTTTCTAGTGTTTTTAAAGCCTGTTTATAAGCTTCAACTTCCACATAGCATTCATTATATTTAGGTTCCAAAATATCATAAGCTTTTTCGAGTGTATTATAACGTTCACTACAACCAAACAAGCAGCTTTTGTACACGAGAGATGCCCATCAAGGCAATCGATCATGCATGTCTGTGAAGTGCGACTTGCAATTAAACCAACATTATCATTACGGGACCATCATTATCATCTTGCTCATGTTGCTTCCATTCACATTGCTATCAAGAGTGATCAGCGGTGATCCTTTTGAAGTTCTTGCCTCCTTCGATCTGGCGATAAGAAGTGTATCTTGTCTCATCACCGCCTTTCTGTCTTTGCATTCTCTAGAAAAGTGACCCATCCGTTGACATGTGAAGCATTTAACCTTCCTCTTGTCAAACCTTGCTGGATCTCGTCCTTTGAATCCAAACCTTCTTCCACTTTTCGTTCAAAATTATTGATATCCATGGAAAGCATGGCCAATCGCCACTTGACTTCATCTCTTCCATCTCAGCGGTCCACCGATCAAAATCCTCATAGGCCGATCCTGCCGAGAATCATAATCGACAAGAAGGATCCAAGAATATCTTCCATTATGCCACTTGATTTAGGATGAGAGCTTGATGAAGGAGCAACATAAGATGATGAAGGATATGGGCTTGGACCATAGCTAGTCTTTGGAGTAGAAGCTCCGAATCTTTGTGTTGCGACCGTGAAGAAGATGATCGAAAAGGCTTTACATCATGTTCAAGAGCTTTAAGTTTGTGATCTGACTCATCAAAGGTAATCATGTCCAAACCACCTTTAGCTTTTAAAGCAATGCTTACTTATAGCCGGGATGGAGGTAAAGACCTCGAAACTTAGAATTACAATCATCATTATCGCTTTGCTGGTGATTCAACCGACTTAAAATCTTGTGAAACTTATCATAGCCCTTGTGTATTCCTTCCTCTTGAGAGATTTGAAAGTCCCAAACTGTTGTCTCGGCATGGACTTTTTAGTCTCCTAGACTCCTCATTCCCACCGAACTTTGCCTTAATAGCTAACCATATATCCTTTGCATCTTGCATGAAGTGAAAATCACTCAAGTGATCCTCGTGAATAGCGAAGAAGAATGATTCGACCTTGGTTTCTCTCGAGCGCCAAGAACTCTTGGCGATTTTGGGAGGAACATTCATCATCTTTCCGTAGCATCCGTAGTAGTTCTCTTCAAACTGTTTCCTTCAAGACTATCTCCATAGATTCCAATCAATGTTGGAGATCCGATTACGCATTTTCATCGCCTAAAGATCATATTCCTCCCTTTAAGGTAAGGAAACTTAGCATTGATATTAGCAGACTTAGTTGTTGCGGATGGGTGGAGTTTTGGTTGTTGGTGATTTCGATATCAACATCCGAACCGTGCATGATGATTTTGGTATGGTTGTATGGGTGTTGGAAAAACTTGTCCTTAGTATCGTAGAGACTCTCACGAGGCTCGATACCACTTGTTGAAACAAGCGGACCTTGATAGATCTTGAGATCGTGGATCGTTATATATGCCTATGTAATCACAATCACAATAAAAGACAATCTCTACTACTTATATTTATCGGTGAATATAAACACAAGTAACAAATAACTAAGAACTCTGTGATCCTCTATGGATCTTTATATTAACTAAACCGAGTTTTTCAATTCGATTCTAACTCATTCTAATGTGTTCCTTTTATAGATAAGGAACCCTAAACAAAATAGCTAAACCGTTTCCCAAGAAACGATAAACATAAACTAAATAAGATATACACAATCACTTCCTAATAAAGCTCATGTATATCTAAACTAAATAACTAAACACGGAATAAACACTTTCGCAGTAAACAGTTAATAACTATTATCCTTCAAGAGATTATGTCTTCTGAGAATCCACTCTTCTTCGAAGAAACACTTGGCGATAATATCAAGATAATCCAAACTTCACGTAATTCCCAACACTCGTGACTCTTGGGCTAAGGTGACTCGGTCACCATCCTTATCATCCAGTCTTAGATATGGTTGTTTAAAAGACGCGATGTCTTAGGTTGTTGGGTGTTCTCTTTATAGAGATATTTTTGGGTATTGTTTTATGTCTTTATGTTTATACTACCTTCTTGTTAGTTTTTCTAAATTTATTATAACTTAAGGCTGTGTTTAAGAGTATGTTTTTCTTTTTACAATTTGTTGTAATAGACTATTTCAACTAATCAGAATTAAGTGTTAGTTATGCATTCATTTTTTTTAAATGATTTTAACAATTTTAGTAATTTTCATCCAATCATGATACTTCATTAATATCATTGTAATAAAAATCACTTGCTTAAACAAAGCCCTTAAAACTATTGTTAGCAAACCCCATAGAATAAAAATAAAGGGTTTTTACACGTATGCTGGAAAGCTGTATTAGCAAGATGTAAAAAGCGACGGATCCACGAAAAGGACGTCCAACCCATAAAAATACACTTTCAAATAAAATATGTGGGTCCAAGTCTTTTTAAGAGTCTGTACCGTCCTTTTTATGTCTAATACGTGCCTTAAGACATGTTAAAACCCAAAATAAAAAGGAGAAAAGAAAACTTAACACAATTAAAAAAAAAAAAAAAAAAAAAAAAAAAAAACATTTGCTTAGTTCCTATCCAAGCCTAAAAAAGTCAACAACACACAACTGTTAAACCACCACCATCTCCAATCTCAAAAACCACCGTAACAACCGTCGCCATGGCGTCACCATCCACCGAACAAAACACCTACGACCGTGAAGCCGAACTCAAACAATTCGACTCATCAAAACTCGGCTGCAAAGGCCTCCTAGACGCCGGCATAAAAACCATCCCACGTATCTTCCATCAACCACCAGAAAATCTCTCATGCACACAAACCAACCTTAAAAAAAACATGCAAACTGTCCCTGTCATCGACATGTCTCAAGACAGGTCCGAGGTTGTTGAGCAAGTTAGAAAGTTGTCGTCAATTAACTCTTGGCTTTTTTCAGGTAGTGAATCATGGAGTTGATGTGAAGATGATTGAGAGTGTGATTAATGGTATAAAAAAGTTTTTTGAGATGGATAATGAGTATAAGATGAGGTTTTATAGTAGGGACGCTGAAAAGGGTGCTGTTTATTCTACTAACTTTGATTTGTTTCACTCAAAGGCTGCTAGTTGGAGAGATACTCTTCAGGTTTACTCTTTAACTTTTGACATAAGTTTATAGAAATGATAAAATTTGATTTTCTGATATATGAGGGGGATGTCTGGTTCAACTTATTTTCAGGGCTTATCAGCTTTATTAAAATTTGGAAAAACGGATACACTTACCTTTTTTGGCTTAGTTTATGGGACATGATTTTCACACATTAGCTTTTGATTGACACACTCATATGTACAACCTATTAAAGCAGAATATATATACACAGTACAACATGTTAATGCACATTATAGAGTGTGTTAATCAAAATGTTGAGTGTCCAAATCATTTCCCTTAGTTTATGGACTTGCAATAAGTAGAGGGGCGGAACAGACCCATGTCTATAAGAGAAGATGTCCTCCTTTTTTTTTTTTTTTTTTTTACAATAGACTAACTAAACGCCACATTTGACACAAAATTGAGGGCCAAGTTTATTTCCAAAAATCGGGACTTTTGAGAAGAAAAAAAAAAAAAAAAAAAAAAAAAAAAAACTATGGGCATGCAAAATCCATCGGGTTTCCGAGAACCCCCGGGAACCCCTTGGTTCCACCAAATGAGTTGATCGGCTTTTCCAAATCTCAGTATGCTGATAAGGCAGGAAAATAAGCAAATCTAAACATCCCAAGAAAATATGCTTTTCAGTTGAAGGCTGCGAGTTGGATAAATACTTTTTAGGTTTAGTTTTGTGATACTGATTATATGTGTCTTGGTTATTTTTGTTGTTGTTAATGATGTGAAGTGGAGAATATGTTGTAGAAGTGACTATAAAAATGGTTGTGACTATCTGATTAGTGCAAATTTATTAAAGGTTAAGGTTTTTATAAAAAAGATAAAAGCTACCACTTAGAAAAAGCCTCTTTAAAAAGGAAAGGTACTCTGCATTAAGGTTTTAATTTGAAACGATATTAAGGTTTTAGACCTTTTGGGTGACTATACAGGGTTTGAGCCCATTGCCACACAGATTTTAACCGGGTTGTTTGCTTATGCTGTTTGCACCAAGCAAGATTTTAAGTCTTATTTGTGTATAATTTGATGATATATTTAGATATAAAGGTCCGTCTAGTTTTCCAAACACATCCATACAACTCTATCACAAATCTGAAGCTGAAATAAAGCTCCAGCTACCTTTAGTGTCATTTTACCTCTCATATAATCTGTAATCACACGACGCTAGTTGATTATTACTTTAAAAACGCAATGCCAAACACTCATGCAAACCATTAACATTCCTGCTTTATACTGTTTTTGTTTTTTTCACTCTTAAATACAACTAATGGAGTTGTAAGATTGTTCAAATGGCGTAGTTATTACGATTGGTTAAGTGAAATATTCATGATTTAACTATCACAGTATATAAATCACAGATTGCTTGAATTATAATGCATTCTATATCCTTGCTTAATTATTTGAGCATTTGATTTTTTCTAAGAACGACAACTATTTATCTCACATAATATACACCACAATCTATCTCACACATCCTAATAAGTAGGACTTGAGCCCACAACCATTTGGTTGGGGAGCTGCTCACACAATATGGGTTACCATTGGGACACAAGCCCTTTGGTTACTTGAGTATTCGATTAATATGTGAGACATGATAGATTGTGAAATTTTCATTACCATATGGAATTATTGATTATATTGTTTATGGATTGATTGGGTAAGGATTTAAAATGAGCCATACAGATTGAAACTTATTAGAGCATCCACAATGCATCAAGTCATTAAAGACTTGATGCATTTAATGCATAGCATATTTAATGACTTGAGCTTTTAGCAAAAGCTTGAAGTTTACCAAGTCTTTGTAAAAAGCTTTCCCAAAAAGTCTTGTATACAATGCCAAAAACCCTTTCAAATAGCTTTTTGAAATAGTAAAAAGCTATTATCTAGTTTACCCATTGCGGATGCTCTTAGTAATGTGCTACTTTCATCGTGAGTTGTGCTACGAGTCTACTGCCCAAATCTAGTTTCGTAGCCCTTAGTGGTGACAATTTTGTCTCAGAGTACATATGAATGGGTTCAATTGGGTTGTCTTTGATCTCAAATGGGTCAAACAAACAAGTACAGTAATTTATAAGGTAACTGGTCAAACAGGGTCTCTCAAAGCCGATTTTAAAGCATACAACCTCCTAGAACATAGTGGTGAGTGGTGTCAAAGATTAATAGTTGTTAATAATATGGTTTTCGTAGCGATACGCATTCATTATTTATAAGATAAAATTTAAAACGTGTTTGTGGGTCAACCCAACCCAAGGTGACTCGTTTTTGACTCCTAGATTTTGACATGTGTCAAGTACTCTCGACCAGAACCCGTTACATAAACAACCTGTCCCGTGATCAAATAGTACCTAATTGTTAGATTAACTGATTTAACATTGGGTATTTTAGACATTTTTCTTTGCTCATACCTAAAATAAAGGCATAGTCGGTAGCAATTTACTTTACTTTACCCTGTAGAAAAACATCTTGTAATGCCTTAGATGCCTAAAAGTAATGTCAAAGTGTAGGATTTTATATTGTGCTCTACACCCAACATTCAGAACTGGATGTTTATTGCTGTGTAGTTGAGGATCTCACCCATCAAGCTGGATTGGGAGGCGGTGCCGGAGATGTGTAGGGAGGTACTTAAGGATTGGGACAAGGCGGTGGTGGGTTTAGGAAATGAGTTGATGTCAATCTTATGTGAAGGATTGGGTGTAAAAAGTGACAAGTTGAAGGAGTTGTCGTGTTTGGAAGGGAGAACTACTGTATGCCATTATTACCCCCCATGTCCACAGCCCGATCTCACATTGGGAATAACCTCACACACAGACCCGGGGGTGTTAACCGCGCTGGTACAAAATGAGGTTGGAGGATTATTGCAGGTCAAGTGTGGTGAAGACTGGGCTACTGTTGAGGCAGTTCCTGGTGCCATCGTTATCAATATAGGGGATCTGCTTCAGGTACTTCTGTGTTATCTATCTTTGTTTTTGTATTTTTAATGTTATTTATTAAAGGTGCCAATCTTAATGTATCCAGTTATGGATGTGTCGATCCACGTTATGCTTATCTCTAAAAGCTCGGCTTAAGTGCACATTTAAAATAGTAAATTACATAAGGATAATCGTTAATAAAATCTATCCAACTTGACACTTGTTCTTTTGTTGTGTACTTAACACAATTTTTTTCTTTCTATCTAATATAAGAAAATTTGATACTTTGTATTGTGTGTATGATCATAGGTAACTTTACCGGTAAGAATACACACAATAAAACAAATTAAAATTTTAAACATTTAATAGGGAAATAAATAGTTTGATGCAGACTAAAGGAATAAGTGTCGAGTTGAATATATTTTCAGGCCATTATCCCAACTATAGATAATAAATGGCTCGAGAAGCTCGATTCTAATTTGAGTGGAGTTCTTGTAAGCCAGAGCTTGCCTTGTTATAAGTTTTAAGCTTTTGTACTTGTGCTCAAACTCAATAAAACTTGAGTAGACAAGCTCAAGTCGATTCGAGCGTGAATAACTAGATAAATGCTCAACTCTTATCAAACCCTAGCCAAACGTGACGCAAGTCGCCCAAAGTGTATTTCTACTGAGCAAAGCCATTTATACAGTTCTGTTTATAAAATTAGCATATTAATGATATAAGTTTAATCATTTATGAAATGCTATTTTATTTTACGAAATTCTTGAGAATTCGGACAAAAGGTGTTTGGGATCATCCCATGACCCTTACTAAATTTTGACCGTAACATGTACCGACTACCCAACTTGCCCGATTTTGCCACCTTTACTATTTACGACTCTCTTATGAAAATCATTATTATTAGTCAAAATAATATTTTTATGTTAGTAGTATTATCCAATTTCGCAGATGATGTCGAACGGTGAATACAATAGTGTGGAGCATAGAGTATTGGCAAATCCTAAAGAAGTTGCACGTGTTTCAATTCTTTGCATTTCTAGCTCCGGGCATACGAGAGTCTATATGGACCGTTCCAGGCGATATCGGTGAAAAACCAACCGGTTTACAAGGAATGTATACTTGCGAGACTACTTGAGAACGTTTAACTCTAAAGAGCTTGATAGAAAAGGTTAAGCAATTTATACAAAATTGATGGGCGATGTATTTCTACCGTGGATGTGTGAAACAAGGTTAATATGCTGGTAGCGTTGGCGATATATTATTTGATAAAACTTTTATTATATAACCATTTAAAATTGTTTAATTACTTAACTTTTTGCACAAAATTATTACGTTGCGGCTGTATATTACTTAATAAAATTATCTAAAACATAATCACTTAGAATCATTTAATTACTTTACTTTCTTTACCAAAAAGAAATATTGCATTGTCTATATAATCACACATTCATGCGTTTTTTGATATAATGCAATTTATATTGTAATTATAAAAACCCAAAAGTTCAATATTATGCCAGTAATTTTATTTATCCAAATAGTTTACACTCTAAAAGTTAAACATATATAAAACATTTCTATAAATCAATACCGATCATTGTAATGAGTCTACAGTGTAAATAATTCAAGTATTCACAATCATTTTAACTTATTACACGAAAAATAATAATAGATTAATCTTAAAATTTTAATTCTTATTTAAAAAAGAAATTAAAAACATTGCCATATTACGCTTTTTTATTTGAAATTAGCCTTTTTATTGCGAGAATCTCTTATGTACTCCTATTAATGCATATTGTGCAACATATCAATGCAACATAGCATTTTTGTATTATTAAACTTTTTTATTTAATCCAAAGGGTATAATAGTAAATGTCAAATTTATATTATTTTTCGTTTTTTTATTTTTTATTTTATTTTGTATTTTTTTTTGCTTTTTTTTATTTATTTATTTTTTTTTTTCTCTAAACATGCATGTTTTAAAACTGATTTAGTGCATAAGTGTTTTTATGAATTTATTTTATTATTTTGGTTTTTGGAATAGTTTTTTTCGACATACATGTTTTTCAAATGAAAAGGTGCATATGTGTTTTTAGAGTATGTAAATTTATAACAACCAAGAACATAATGTTAAACACAAAATTCGATATAGATTGAAATACAATTAAAATACAAATTTATAATAAGAAGAAATACATAAATACAATCTATCTTTACACTTGTTGCACTAACAATAATTAGCGTAAACATACACATGTGCACAAAACGTATGTGTTTGAAGTTTCTCATCATATTATTTTGAACATGTGCGCATGTCTTTCAAAAACATACATGCACACCTTCCAAGAAGATATATGTACTTCCAGCATATGTGCACGCCTTTAAAGAACGTCACGCCTAGAAAAAATAATAGCCAAGATTAAATACTTTTAAAATAAAACTTAAGATAACATAACACACATGGACAAGCTTAAACTAACAAACACAAATAAACATTTTAGTAATTTTATTTTACTAAAATTGGCATTTTATTTTAGTAAAATTGGCACACCAGCCATCCAACTTCAATCCAACGGTTCAGATTAATTAGCATTTTATTTTAAGTATTAACTGAAGGGCATTTTAGTAATTACTAGCTCAATAACTCAATCTCATGGGTCAGGTTAGTCTCATTCATTTCATCAACACACTCTCTCTCTCTCTCTCTCTCTCTCTCTCTCTCTCTCTCTCTCTCTCTCTCTCTCTCTCTCTCTCTCTCTCTCTCTCTCTCTCTCTCTCTCTCTCTCTCTCTCTCCAGGTTACACACACATACACACTCTCTTTCTTACCCAAAAAACACACAAACCACTATAAACCATCGTCGATCTTTCATATCTCTGTTGATCTGACATTGATCCACCACCGATCTGTCTTTCCGTCGTCAGTCCAGCGTTGAACCGCCGTTCGCCGTTGATCTTAAAGTTGTTGAAACTCAGTTAACTGAATAAAACTTGAAAGAAATACAGCTTATTGAATGTAATTTGATTTTTGTTCATTTTATTTTCTCCTATTTGCTCCTCCAACAGAAGTGTTTGGTGTAGGCCTAGCAGTGTTATTGGTAGTTTTGATAATGGCAACAATGGTTTTGAAAAACTGTTACACCTAAACAATCATCCTCTTACATCTTCACTAGAGAATTTGGGAAAATCAATCTTGGACACTCTTGAGTGCTGCATTTGACCCCCATCATGACTATTTCCCATTTGAGTGTTTTGCAAACTTAATCCCGTGATTTCACCAGACAATTGATCCAATCTTGTGTTCACAGCTTGCATAGCACCACCCACTATTTGGGCTATTTTGTCTGCAATGTACCTTCTTGTTTCATCATCAAAAACCAATAAAGAACCATTAGAAGGACCAGAGGAATTTCCAAAAACTCTTGTTGCAACCACTATTGCTAATTAATTTCAAGATTACTCCAACTAACTTTCACGTGTACTATTTCTTGATTTGTTTGATTCTTGTCACTATTTATCACTCATTCACCTTCACTTGAGCAATAACTAACAATTGTAACCGTTTCTTGGCCACCCTCAAGTCAAACAAAACTGATCATTCAACTAAAAGCAGAGGATTTAATCATTGATGCGCTACTCTTGTGATCGCGATGAATACTTGACAAGTGGTCTTGTTTCTGAACGGATAGTACACGACTAATCAATGTACCCGTATAGCACAATTGATTAGAATCAGATTACCAGTGTAGTACTCTTGATTTCTTAATTTGTTGATCGGAAAATGAACAACTTCGCCGAAACTTTGGTCGGAGAAGATGATCGGTGTTAATGGTGATTTCTTGATACAAAATGATAATGAGCCAGGAAAGGGCTCTGATACCACTTGATGTGCACCAATAAAGATCAATAATGATGCGTTAATGGATTTCAATGGCTAGATCAATCAAGAATAAGAAACAGATTCACCATTGATCATCAAAGGTTATAGTTTGTTATTGATAGGGCGAGTTTACAACATAGAGAGAAAGATTACAATGTTCATAAGCGGTAAAGTGAGAATGAAAATTTAAGAAACTATTTAAATGGAAATTGGCGGGAAAGTTGGTTAAACTAGAAAGGTCGTAGGAAATCATCACGCACCTCACGTGTCCAACTATAAGTTGTTTACGTGCACCCATGTGCTAACAACTTGTCTAGCTTATACACATACATGATTAGATCGATGGCGATTGACGGTTTATGATGGTTTGTGTGTGTTTCGATTGGTTTGTGTGTTTTATTGTGTATTTCGGTGGTGTATGTGTTTATTATGAGAGAGGAAATTTTATGGTGGTGATTATTGTAGGGGAATTTATACTTACACCATATCTTTTAATGTATGCATCACAATTTGTGCATTACAGTTTGTACCATACAATACTGTAATGCATAAATCACAGATATCATAAAAAAGTGTGGTGTGATCAACCCCTTTATTGTAGGTGTGTTTTTTATTAGAGAGAAAGTAAAGAAAAAGATCTAATTTTTTTTGTTGATAGAATGAGGTCAGACGAGACATTTTGTGTTTTTACATTTTATAAATTTTTTTTTGCTGTATGATTGGATGGTTTAATCACAACCATCGGATTAAAGTTAATTTAAAGGACAAGATGTGTTCCCTTGATTTTTAAAGATCGGGTGATCTTTGGGGATCTCACCTCTGCTTGTTGGTGTTTTATTGGATTTCTTAGAATCAAGGTTGTCAAGATCGGGATCCTACCCATGATCGTTTTCGTTTTTGCAAGATCGTGATCGTAAGATCGGATCGGGATCTTAAGATCCTAATCTAATGTTATTTCTTAATAGTTTATGTAATTTTATACAAATCTACAAATTCTAATACATTATAACCACAAAATACTATGAATGTTTCATATAAATGTTGTCATAAATTATGATTATAAAATGTTTAAAAGATTAACGTATTATTTTTGAATTCTACAAACAAACAACCCATAAATTTGTAGTCTTTTTGTTTGTAATCAGAAAAGTAAGATCGGATCGGATTAGATCGAAGATCATATGGTCAAGATCGGGATCCTATAAGATCTTAAAACAAAGATCCTATGTAGGATTCGGATCGTTTTCTTTTGCAATATCGTAAAATCGTAAGATCCTAAGATCAGGATCGGGATCCTGACAACTATGCTTAGAATGTTTGTGGTTGTTTTAAGAGACGTGGTGTCTTAGGTTGTTGGGTGTTCTAGAAAAAAAGGATAGTAATAACGTAACGCAATTAAAAACAATCATGTCCACATATCTTCAAAACTTAACCACTAAACCACCATCATGTATCTTCATCTCCAATCTCAAAAACCACCGTACAACCATCACCATGGCGTCACTCACCACAGAAAACAACCACTACGACCGTGAAACCGAACTCAAACAATTCGACTCATCAAAACTTGGTGTAAAAGGCCTCCTAAACACTGGCATAAAAACCATCCCACGTATCTTCCATCAACCACCAGAAAATCTCCCATGCAAACAAACCAACCTTAAAAAAAACATGCAAACTGTCCCTGTCATCGACATGTCTCAAGACAGGTCCGAGGTTGTCGAGCAAGTTAGAAAGCTGTCGTCAACTCTTGGATTTTTTCAGATAGTGAATCATGGAGTTGATGTAAAGATGATCGAGAGTGTTGTTAATGATGTTAAGAGTTTTTTTGAGATGGATGATGAGTATAAAATGAGGTTTTATAGTAGGGAGATTGGAAAAGGTGCTGCTTATTCTACTAATTTTGATTTGTTTCATTCTAAAGCTGCTAGCTGGAGAGATTCTCTTCAGGTTTGTCTTTTATATATATTTTTTGTTGAATGGTTGTCTCACTATATATATACGCCACAAATCTATCTCACATCTCCTATGCCGTAATTCAACCGATTTTATGTTATAAGGGGGTATTTGTTTAAGCATATATGTGGGCTTATGAGCTTATTTGATTTTGCCTTATATTTTATAAGCCTCAATTTTCTGGCTTATTTTGAGACTTAGAGGCTTATATAAGTTTATCATATAATAATAAACTTATATAGGAGTATAGATTTATCATATCATAATAAACTTATATAGCCCACAAGTCTCGAAATAAGCCGGAAAATTGAGGCTTATATAAGCCGAAAAATAAATAAGCTCATAAGCCCACATATTCGCTTAAACAAACACCCCCTAAGTTAATTGATAGAAATGAGGGATTTTGTTTTGTGATATTTAAGGGGGTGTCCAGGTTAACTTATTTTCTAAGCTTATGTGCTTTATTGAAATTTGGAAAAGCAGATAACGTACCACACTTTTTTCTGCTTATAAGTTTATAGACTTTCATAAGTTTCAAGTTGATATAAGCTGAGAAAAGTTACCTTTACAAATTTCAATAAAGGAGATAAGCCCACAAGATAAGCTAATCCAAACACACTTTAATTAGTTGATTGGCTCACTTTTATAATCTTATGTGCTTATGGACTTAACGTCAAGTTGATAAACAGAAAAAAGTTTCGTTAATGGGTTTTCCAAATTCAAATATGCCGATGAGCTCAGAAAATAAGCTAATCCAAACACCCCCGAAAAATGTGTTTCATAAATTAGGGAATGTTTGGGTTTGGGATATATTTTGATTAATAAAATTACCCAAATAGCTTATGATTTGATTTTGTGTTTGAGTTTTATTTGTGTGTACTTTTATGTTATACGACACTTTTGAGATAAAAGTCCCTTCAGTTTTACAAATAAGTCTATACATATTAACTCTCAGTATCCGTATCACAATTCACAACCCTTGAGCTATATTCAAGCTCGAGCTACTTTTGTCAAACATACTATTATCTCATTTTACCTGTCATAAATTGCGAACACGCAACATTATATGATAAACGATATATCTACTGTAGCCGTTTTGTTATAGTTGATTATTGCTTTTGATCATCACATATAAAATACATTGCCAAACACCTATATGCACCATTAACATTCTTGCTTTGTATTGTTTGTTTTTTTCATTCTTATACAAACTAGTCGACATATAATGAAAAGTTATGTACGACTAATGGAGTTGTAAGAATGTTGGAAGATTGTGTGGTTTTGAGGAATATGAAGGGTTTAAGATAAGTTGTGTGTATCACTAGAAAAAGTAACATATTTATTTTATAAAGATTCATTGTTATGAAAAAAGTTGTTCTGTTATGTGTTTTGCAAAAAGTATGACTTAGTTATGACGAACTATAAAGCACGAAGATTTGTTTAATGGCTTGAACATTAATACGTAAAGTATTAATGTATTTGTTTTTTAATGGTTTGAACATTAGATTAATATTGAAGACAGTGGGATATAGTTATACGCTGCACTTTTCATTATGAAAAGGAATTATTGATGATATTATATTTGATTAATTTGCTTTTAGGATTAACATATGTAGACTGCCCCCTCTCTCCCCACGAGAGTTGTGCTACTAGCCAAATCAAGTTCTTTCAAGTACTTGGTGGTGACAATTTTAATTCGTTTCAATCTGGATGGATCGAATTGGGTTGTGTTTTATCTCATATGGGTCAAAAGAGTAATCAGCAAAAAGGGAAATTGTCAAACAGGGCTGTCCAAAACCTCCTAGCACTTAGAGGTAACAAAGATTAAATGTGTTTGGTGATAATATGTTTGTGGGTGAACCCAACCCAAGGTGACCCATTTAGACCCGACCAAAATTCGACCTATATCGAGGACATTCAACCAGAACCCGTTACACAGACAACCTGTCCGGTGATCATATAGTACCTAGTAGTTATATCAACTGACTAAGCATGGGTATTTTAGACAATTTGCTCTTAATGAATATAAAGGCAGAGTCAGTTGCAATTTACATAATTGTACCCTATAGGCAATAATCTTGTAATGCGTTAGATGCCTAGGGGTATGTTTGGCAAAAATAGATTATCTTGATCTTTGGTGTTGTTGTTGTTCTTGATGATAGTCTTTGGTCATCTTTGAAAAAGATAATAAAAGAGATTATTTTATAAGCTACATGAAGTAACCTTTATTTTCGAGATTATGGAAGATTATTTTTCTATAATCTCTTATAAGTTATGTCTCAAACAAATTTTATTTTTTAAGTAGCTTATTTTTTGAAAAAATAAGCATAATCTCTCCATAATCTCATGTGCCAAACATAACCTAGAAGTAATGCCATATTGTGGGGTTATAAATTGTGCTCCAGACCCAACATTCAGAGCCAGATATTTATGGCTATGCAGGTGAGGATGTCACCCATCGAGCCAGATTGGGAGGCGGTCTTGGGAGATGTGAAGCGAGCAATCAAGGATTGGGACAAGGCGGTGGTGGGTTTAGGAGATGAGTTGATGTCAATTTTATGTGAAGGATTGGGAGTAAAAAGTGACAAGTTGAAGGAGTTGACGTGTTTGGAAGGGAGAGTAAGTGTATCCCATTACTACCCTCAGTGTCCACAGCCAGAGCTCACATTAGGGCTAACTCCACACACCGATCCGGGGGTGTTAACCGTACTGGTGCAAAATGAGGTTGGAGGATTATTGCATGTCAAATGTGGTGAAGATTGGGCTGCTGTCGAGGCAGTTCCTGGTGCCATTGTTATCAACATAGGTGATCTGCTTCAGGTACTTCTATGTTATCTATGTTTTTGTATTTTTAATGTTATTTATTAAAGGTGACAATCTTAATGTATCCATTTATGGATGTGTCAATCCGCGTTATGCTTATCTTTAAAAGCTTGACTTAAATGAAACATATAAAATAGTAAATTACACAGGGATTCTTGTAAAAAATGTATCCAACTTGACACATGTTCGTTTGTTATGTACTGAACAAAATTTTTTTTCTTCTATTTAATATAAGAACAATTGATTATTTGTATTGCGTGTATCATCACGGGTAACTTTACCGTAAGGATACACACAATATAACAAATTAAAACTTTATACAATTAAGAGGTAAAAAATAATTTGATGCGCACCAAAGGAATAAGTATCAAGTTGAATACATTTTCGAGCCATTATCCCAATCATATATAACAAATGGCTCGAGAAGCTCGATACTAATTTGATTGGAGTTCTTGTAAGCCCGAGTTTGTCTTGTTATAAATTTTAAAGTTTTTGTACTCGAGCTCAAACTCGATAAAACTAGAGTGGACAAGCTCAAGTCGATTCGAGCCTGAATAACTGTATAAATTCTCGACTCTTATCAAACCTTAGCCAAACGTGGTGAAAGTCGCCCAAAGTGTATTTCTGATGAACAAATGCATCTACACAGATCTATTTAGAAAATTAGCATATTATAAATGTAATCATTTATAACATGTCTTTGAGATCAGCCCACATGACCCTTACTAAATCTTGACCATAACATGTACCAGCTACCCAACTTGCCCGATTTTGCCACCTTTACTATTTACGATTCTCTCATGGGAATCATTATTATTAGTCAAAATAATATTTTTATATAAGTAGTATTATCCAATTTTGCAGATGATGTCAAACGGTGAATACAAAAGTGTGGAGCATAGAGTATTGGCAAACCCTGAAGAAGTTGCTCGTGTCTCAATTGCTGTATTTTTCAATCCAAGCGTACGTGAGAAACTATACGGACCATTCCCAGAGCTGATATCTGCTGAGAAACCCGCGGTTTACAAGGAGTTTACATATTCTGACTACATGAGAAGGTTTTTCACTAAAGAGCTTGACGGAAAAACATTAACCAATTTCTACAGAATTGATAACACAGAGGGCTGATGTGTTTGTACCATTCAATGTAAAATATGAAGTGTATATGAAATTTTATAGAATATAAAACAGTGATACAATATTTACATGAATTAAGCTGTTACTTTAGAATTGGATAACCTAATGGGTCATCTTGGTCTCTGATCTCATCTCCAACAATTACCAACCATTTCTGTTCCATTGCGCTAACTGAGTTGTACCAAAGTGAGTACAACGTTTATGATGCAACTACGCGCCAATGGCTATGGAATATGATTACAAGAAATGATTGACATGTCTAAAAATATGTTATTTCGTTTAAAATTTGACACATTCCTTAAAAGATTATATAAGTAGTGAGCTTGCTCGATATGATTATAGAAAATATATAACCACAACAACGATTTAACTTTTTATACGAGACGGCTAAAATTATTTAAACGTGATTAAGGAAAAATATACTTAATCATACCCATCAATCCATCAGTTAGCATTCATTTATTACTAGTTATAAGTGTCAACTTAATTTTAAAATTTTAGTTTAATATATGGACATATTAGAATTTAACAAATATTTTGTAACTCTGATTTACACGCGCGGGGTTCTACAACTAATAATCATATTTTAAACTATATTTGTTTGGTGTGTACTTATAAATTATTCTTTCATTTCTATACTTATAATCTTGTGCATGTACGGATAGTTAGTATTACAATTAAACTATTTATCATTATCCATATTCTAGTTTTTATGGCCTAGTAAAACGAGAGTGTCATCCTAAATTAGGAGAAACGATCTTTTTTGTTAACGTTTTCCGCATGACCCAGTTCAACTTCGTTTGTTATGAGCGATCAGAAGATTGCAATGTGTAGAGATTAAACTTAAGTTTCTATCAATAAATATTGTTAATTTAACATCTTTATATCGTTTTACATAATGCTTATAATACTGTAACATGGGAAAATTTGTATCACTCTAGTTATCTTGCTAATACCTTAACTCATGAGCTTATAAAAAATAGGTCTATGTTCTAACTTATGTGAACTCATGAAATATGATATGAGGATGATCCACCATGCGAGATGTTTTCCAATCTTTAACTTAGAGAGTTGCATTCGGTTGTGATACGATGAGACTACTAAATGCAGTTTTCTTTTCAAACCGCAATTTGTTTTCGAATGTGTAAATGCGAATTTTTTTCAAACCACATTTGAGTGTACACATTAACTTCAAGTCTTTAGCTTAATTAAACCGCAATTTGTGTTGATGTCTCTATTTCTCCATTTATAGAAACTATCTTCAACAATGTTTTCTTTCAAACATTTATTTCTATTAATGTGCTACAAAACCTATATATTTCAAAAACGATTAACTCAACTTAATTTATAACTATACATTACTTTAGCTTATATAGACTATTATATTTATGTGATTAACCCTTGAAATGATAAATTATTTGTTTGAAGAGGTGTAAAGTGTTTCTTAATATTAACAAAAGTACTTAATAAAGAAAACTTTTCTACAATTATAAAGAAGTTTAAAAAAAAAAACAAAAAAAGAAGAACAAGAAAAATCATTTGTGTTTCTTCTTCACAATTTTAGATTGATAGGGGGAAAAATCAACAATTACAGAGAAGTTATAAATAAAAAAAGAAGAACAAGAAAAAAACATTTGTGTAGCAAAACTTTGAATTGATAGGTAAAGTTGCTTTAGAGCCAACATTAAAGATTTGGAGATGTCCTTCCCAAAAAAAATAGTAAATAAATAAATAAATCATATAGTCCTGTAAACAAATAAAAGAGATGTCTCTAAGTGCAAATAGATGATTCTAAAACGTATGAAAACTAGCGGGTTAACCTGCTGCGTTACGACGAGAAATAAGGTGCATTTCGATCATTTTATTCACGGAATGAATTTGCTAAAGTTTTTTTTTTTTTTTTTTTTTTTTTACATGACTGCTCACGCGTGTTATCGTTCATCCGCCAATGTAGTTTTAGTATATATATAATGAAACAAAATTTGAAAGTTGGATGGGTATTGTAGTAGTTTTGGGTTCGATGTCGATATATGAACAAACGATAGAAAATACGTTATTGTTACATGTCATTAAAAAAAAATGGCTTTGGACCGTAGACATGTAAGATTGTAAGCACTTTGTGCTACTTTCTGTTCTACTTGGGCCAACAAATGTTTAATACCATCTTGGACCACACTCCCACAGAATTCCACAATGACTCAAGTTGGTGATAAAGTCTAAATCATCGACCTACGTCTACTATCAATGCCTAAAAGTTCATTTAAGTTGATTGCTAAATGAAAGAAAGAATGTGAGGCCACCAACAATCAGAAACATCTGATTACAATAGCGTGTACGCACTTGTTAGTTCGGTTCGATCAAAAAAGTTTGGGTTGGCGTGTTAGAAAAATGGGAGTTTTGATGTGGTACGTAAAAATGGGAGTTTTGATCTTTATTAAAAATAGACATCCAAAAACCTCTTTTTTCAAATATCATTAAGTTGTACATAAAAATAAACGTTATAAACTTGAATACGGAAATGGTAACTTTCGTTTATATATGTGAGAAAGAAGTGTCGAGCTCATTATAAAACCCTCCATCATTCTCTTTTGATTATACAGTTTCCTTCATACATCTTTCTCTTAACAAATTAACACCTATCCTCGTCACCCGTTTATAGGTATTTTAAGCATAATAGTTAAGCAAAACCGCTGATAAATGGCTGCAGAATCCGGGATTGAAGGTATTATAAATGGTTATTGATCTTAGCTTACATTTTATTCGGTACTTATAGTAAATTTTGATATTAATAGCTCGTTTATGATATATAAACAATATGATTATATGAATGCAGCAACCGACAATGACCAAAATGTGCTGCGAGTGCATGTTGCCTTCTTTGATCGTAACAATGATGGTGTTGTTTACCCTTGGGAAACTTACCAAGGTTAGTGGTTTAAGTTGCTTACAACTCTCTTAATCATATCTATAAACTACTTATGAATTAGATAACTGATTTAAAACTTGTTATATATCTCTTAAATCTTGAATGTTGTTTCTGTATTATAGGAATGCGAGCAATTGGTGGTGGTTTTCTCTTATCTTTTGCGTTTGCAATCTTTATTAATGTCGGTTTTAGTGGCCTTACCCGTCCGGTTTGTACTTGATCTATAGAAATATTTGTGTAAATTTATGTTTTCAAGTGTTTCATAATCTGTATGGTTAATATATTTAGGGGCAATTGCATATATACCCACTAAAACTTACATATTTGCATGTATACCCAAAACACGCTAAGTTCAGATTTTACATCACGCATTAAAACTCAGACATGGAAATATACAAATTTTTAAGTTTTAGTGGGTATATATGCAATTCCCCCTATATTTATGTATCATATTTAAATTAGTTGTTACACGTGTGTGTATATATACTGCAAAAACAAGCATTTTCTCCACATACTATTATTTCTCAACACATTAGGTAGATTAGTGAAAGTAGTGTTTAATACAATTGTTAAACGACCCCAAAATAAAGCATATGACGTCAAGAAAATGCCAAATTAAAGTTGTTTTTGGTTTTAACAGGGAAAGCGGTTTCCTAATCTGCTCTTCCCTATCGAGATCCAAAACATAACCTTGGCAAAGCATGGTAGCGACTCTGACACCTACGACACTAGTGGAAGGTATCTAGTTCTTCGAATATATTCACTTGCCATCTAAATTTTTTTTCACACCTTGAGTAGAAGTCACTTAAGACACTTGCATTTCATGTTTAAGGTTTGTTCCTTCCAAGTTTGAGGAGATATTCAGCAAGTATGCACGCACGAATCCAGACTACTTGACAAAAGATGAGCTTAATGAATTTATCAAAGGAAACCGCGAACCCAAGGACAACTTTGGACGGTAAAAACACGCGACTTTAGCACTTTAAATCATCGATCATATTGTTTATTGAAGTTATGTTATATGGATTTGTAATATATATATATATATATATATATATATATATATATATATATATATATATATATATATATATATATATATATATATATATATATATATATATATATATATGGTTTTATAGACAATAAATTAATAGGCGTGTGTTAGGATCGAACTCGAGACTATGGGATTTACACTTTACGTATGAGAATTTAAAGTTAATAATTAAATATAAGCGTTATATTTATTTATTTATTAAACGAAATAACTAACGGACGTTAAGTAATTAATGTAATGGATTAACGGTCGTTAAATGTTTATGGAAAAGGACTAAATTGCAAAAGTTGGGAAGGTTCCGGAATCCCTTTGGGGATCTCCTATACCGATCGGCCAAGGGACAAAACAAGGAAAGAAAACCCAACTTGTTTCACCAAGTTTTGTATATATATACAAAGGTAGGGTTTTATTTTTATCTCTTGTCTTCATAAGATAAACCCTAAATTGTTTGTGTGTGTTTTCTTTGTTCTTTAAACCGATCGACATCCCTTTAGGGTGTCGATCATCAAACCTTTTCCACATCAAGTTATTTGTTTGATAAAAACTAGCATTACTTTAATTCGGTTTAAGACGTGTACAAGAACATAGTAATAACATACTTTTGTTATTATCTTGGATTGAATTACAAAGCGGTGAGGGTAATTTTATAATCCTATAAACCCTAATTAGGGTTCATCCTAATTGCTAGTTTGTGGATTTGATTCTTGTTCGCTAGAATCAAGAAAAGACGATACTTTATTCTTTAGTTAATTAATTATTCATTATATGTTCCTATACGCCCGCACTTACTTTGATGTTTATTGTTTATATTTATGATTAGTCATGTTATATAATTCCAACAATGGCATCACGAGTCATTGGTTTTAATGAGTAATTAATTACTAAACACGTAAAAACGGATATTGTATTGTGTTTGATATGATTTATTCTAGGGTTTTGGTTATGATTATATAAACCCTAATTTTAAGGTTAAGGATTTTGCCCTAATTTGGTTTTAAAAAATCTATTATGGATCGAAAATTTTTTTTATGGGTGGAAACCCTTAAATTTTTTTTTAATCGATTTCCTAAATTTTTTTTTAGGGTTTATATTAATTGTTATGTTATCTATATCGAAACCTAGATTTAATATATTTGTTACGTGATAAATTCATGAATAAAGTGTTATGTGACATGAAATTGTATGCGATCTTGTGACTTAATTAAATAATTGTTATGTTATATCCATGATGATACATGCATGTTTGTCATGGATAGTTGCTTGTATTATTATTTAATTGTTAAGAATGGATTAATTGTTAAGTTTATACACATGTATATTTATTTCGATAAATCTTGAATTGGGAAGACTAATTACATATATTAATGAATCAATTATGTGCAATTTGGTATATTATTAATTATGGGTTTACATAATCGATTCATCGATGTATGTGGCTCACTTTCTATTCTTTGGAGTGAAATCCTAAATTAATATATACATTAATTTAACCTAGATATTGATTATTAATAGGTTTTATCGAATAAGTTGACGTAGCTACTGCTTTACACGTATAAATTGTTTATTATGTGCGCATTGTTTTTAGTTGTTTATATTTTTATTGGTATTACTTGTTTGTTTATTATGTTAGGCAGTTTTAAGAAAGGGTAATTTTGAATAGAAAATAATACGGACTAAACAATGGCGAAATTTAATTGTTTTGGAAGAGTTAAGTTTTCTATAGTTTAATTGATTGGTGACTTTGGTACAATGAGTGAACGGCTCACCCATTCGAATGAACTATAAAGGGGTTATTTAAGCGCGCATGACCACATCGAATGGATGTCTAAGGTTATGCGTTTGCGCACACCGGTCCTCTCCCTCTGTAAGTTCGAATGGAGCTACTTAGTAAGCCATAAAATGTACAAGCTCATCTTAAGGCGAATTAGTTTTAATTCCATGCGCCACTTCGGTGGTAATTATCCGAAACACTAAGTGTTTACACTTATGCAAAAGTACGGTATAATGGATGATAATTAACGCTAAATTCCTTGATTGGTGAACCCAATACCTCAATCAAAACTTTGATAATTTGATCTTCATGAATTGGTAATAAAAAGTTTTTTTTTATTAAAATTATGCTACAAGATGAATACATGACATCTTTGTACATATTTGATTTGACCACATAAAATCAAAACTAGTACCCTTTTAAATTAAGGTATATGCCATCTAATTAAAAGGAACACTTGAAGTTGCAATTTAAGTCATGAGAGTACTTGGCTAGATTGTGATGGAGGTAAATCTCTATGTTAAGTGAGACCTTACATGGACATATTTGCGTTCTTTAAGTTAGACACTTAAGTTGAGTAGGAAGTGAGATCTTGGACTCAATGGCATAAGATGGGATAAAACATGTTTATATTTGCAATAGCGTTGGAAAATATAAATCCCATAATGATCTAGGAATTGGAAATTGTTTGCCAATTATTGTTCGATGATTACCCTATTATGTTCGTTGCTAGCGGATCAACGATGTAATGAACCTATGATAATTGGATCCTAGTTTTCGAGAAAATTCTATGGTTATATGAATATTACCTTGGGTATTTTATTTTCTTGAAAAGTTTAATTATCGAAAATACTAAAATTGAATTTTGCTAATTCTTTAAATGTATTAATGCAACATTAAACCGTAAACATAGGTTATTCATGTATTGGTAAATTGATCTACACCTGTAAAGGTTTTTGGTAGAGTCAACTTTACTAAAAGAATAAACCTAGTCCTCTTTTCTAAGAAAGAGTGAGATTCAATCCTATTCCTTTTCATGAATGAAGAAAGGTATGATAGGACAATTAGAATTGTCTTAATTCTAAAATACATAACTCGTAAGCAAATTTTAATAGTTAAGGAAATTGCATATGTTCTGAGTTATTAAATTAGAAGCTAGACTAATTACTGTATACTTGGTAAAAGACAAACTAGCATATTTTATCTAGTTGTTGTGCTTTGACCATTTAAAAGTACTACTTACAATTGTTGGAATAATAGAACTATTAAGAAAGAAATTGCATGCCCAATTTTTCAAGTTAATAGCATTGATGGATAGTTCATCATCTACTAGTAGAATACACTCTCTTAGTACATAAGTAATTGTTATGTATGGACTTTATCAAAGGTGTAGGAAGTAAATAGAACACTATTTTCTTTTCTTGGTTAATGAAACACTTACAATGTTGTCAAATCCGATTGGGAGTATGTTGTTCTTATTACTGAATAAGGAATTAATGTAATGATCTCTTATTCAGTGGGAGTTACAAGCTTTGTCATCTTGGTAGTAACTCAGATTATCTCTAGAATGTCTTAAGATAATTACTTTCCACTTGTAGAAACTTATGTTTTCAAGGATAGTCATGTACGTTTCCTTATTAGACAATGAAGTGGTTCTACATCTACAAGTTATGCTAATATCAATGACACAATCATATTTGTCACATAAACAAACATATGTCGTGTTGTTTATCTGCTACATGATGTTGTTCCAAGCACAAGTGGGAGAAATCTATATTGTGTGCAAGGTACAACATATAGGTATATGATTTAATGGATTCTCTTGACTGCAAGGTAAGAGACTAACGTTCTAATATAACTTGTACATATCTAATTCAAGAAACATTTGGTGTTGAAATTTACGTCATGTGAGAACTTGGCGAGATTGCAACAACAAAGTAAATCTCTATGTGAAGTCAGACCTTGCATGGACATATTTACAGTTTCTAAATTAGACAAGTATTTAGAACATGTGTCAAAATGATATATAAGACTACTTCAAATTAAATATTTATGTATTGTTAGAATGACATAAATTTAAATAAAGTAATCTAATCCTACTTCAATTTGTTTATTTATGTATTTTGGAATGACATAAATGAAAAATAATGTAGTACTACATTATTATGAAGTAAAATAAAATTACTTGAAATTACTATTGAAACCAAGAGTTGTGTTCATAATTACTTTAGTTAAACATGTTTATGATTCATTGTAAAGACATAAACATAAAGTCTTTTAAGACTTATAATAAAGTAAGGCGTTAACTTGTTATGTTTTTAATTAAGACATATACAAGAAGTCATTGAGTTGATCAATGATTTATAACGTATAATGGGATTATAATGTTTATGTTTCTTGTTGAAACATGGATATAAGTAACTTGGTTAAAGAGTACTTGTGTTATAAAGCATGTAATTGGCTTGGAAAGTCTATTATACCATTAAGTTGACTTAGTTGGTAAATAGGTAAGCCAAAAGGAATATGTTTATCTTAAATATTGTTAGATTGTCTTACAATATTAATTCTAATGAATACCACAAGTTGATGGTATTTTCAGTTAGGAGAATCAGACTCTATTTGATTTGTTTGATTCAAGATAACCATAACTTCTTTCTTAAAAAGTAACAAGGTTAGAATATTGAGTATGTATTGAATATATTCAATATGACTCCAACCTAGAAGATTAATAAAACACCATTTCATTATGGAATGTGATGAATCACATTAAGTTTTAAAGTTGAAGATTCTGAATTTGTTAAACTACTTATGAATAGGTTATTAACAAACTAATGTCAAGAATTATCAATGTGTATTTGTAATGTCCCAAATAGAGAACAATGTAGTTTTGCTCTAATTGCTAAGTATATATAGATAGTCTATATATTACAAAAGGCAAGTGGGAGTTTTTTTATCTTGAAAGATAAAATTACGAGATATATAATTTTCTAAAACACACTAGTAAATATCATGATGAGGTTAGACATGTAAATGATAGACCTCATGATGATGGAATTTTCATTCATAGATCTGCAAGGATATCTCGGATATTTGACTTATATCTTTGAGAAATATGAGTTACTGGATTATAGTAAACCCGATAATCATTATGATGGATTACCAAATATTGAATTGGGTAAATAACTCATACTATGAATGTTAAAGATCTTGTCCATAAAGATAATCAATTTTGGAAATTTGGTTTATCTTAATAGTTAGACTAGAGAATGGAAATGAGTTTCTTCAAAGAGATGAAAACTCTAGTGGTTTGAATTTCTATGTAGAAATCATATGGACAATATTCTACACATATTTAATGCATGTCTTATGACAAGATTATTAATCATACTTAAGCAATTAATTGTGATTGAATATTCTTTTCTAGACACATTAAATATATAAAGATGATAATTGTCATACTTGTTTTCATTAATATGAAATATGACAATGGAATATCAAAACTCTTTCTTGAGAAATTACTTGGCGAGACGGTAAGTAATCGAAAGGTTTTTGAATTCATATAATCTTTGGAAGTGTACGAAGTGCAATAATTCATGAATGGATAAATGCACGCATCTATGAAATTATTCTTATGTTAAATTATTAAATCCATTTTTGATTTATAATTGAAATAAGATAAATTTTAAGTATTCCTAAAAGCTAGTGGGAGTATTATGTTAAGGTTTTAAATCTTATATGTTGTATAACATATGAGAAGTAACATTCCTTGAAAGCTAAATGTTAAGTCTTAGATTGGAATGAAACTTTACTTATAAGATTTAAGAATTAAAACATACAACCTTGGAATATATGTTTATTATTAATAAACATGTGCAGTAAAAATAAATGATTCTAATAAAACATGATATATCATTTGGGAAATGGATAAATATCTTTTGACAAGATAGAATATGAATGAATTCTAAGTTTGACATGTAGATTCATCATGTACATCATGTAGTGTATTAAAATTGTTGTATCATTCTTGAATAGGAAGTGATTTGACAACATTGATATCTAATTAAAAGTTATTAGATAACTTGTGTAATGAATATTCTAATAGAATTACATCCTTAAAACCTGGAATTGCTCCTAGATTCTATGGATGAACAATATGTCAATTGTTGTGCAAATTGTCATCAGCTTTAAACTTGAAAGTTAGGAAAGCATCAAACGTTACATAATAAGATATTAAAGTTTACGGAATTTTAATGAGCACATTGTTGTTTGTATACAATGATGCTGGTTTAATTGAGATGACACTCAATACTAGTCATGGTAGGATTTCATCCTTGTTAATGGCCATGTGAACTAGTGGTGCTTATCTAAGAGCACAGTTGCATTATACATTAAAAGAATAAGAATACTTTAAACTTTGAAATGTTTGAAAGTTTAAATTGTCATAAATTGGTGAAAGAGGATGTCACACACTTTATGAATTATTATGTGAATTGGTGAATGCACACATACAAGGACTTCATTAATTGAATTATTGAAATAAGTATTCTCAAAATTATGATAGATCAAGTTGGTTGATTTATGCTTGTCAACAAGTATGATTGTCATTACTTGAGGCATAATTCATCAAACTGGAATTTTCATGCATTGATCTATTTGGTATTTGGATAAGGGATGTTAAACAATTGTTATAATATAAATCAAATACTTGGTATGTTTGATTTTATAATATATTGTATCCTGTATTTGCATGTTTAATCCGTGAATAAATTTATTTAGTCTAAATCGTCCATTGTCGATTAATGATATGGGAGTATCATTAAACTAAGACAAATCTGAGAGATGTGGTAGAATATACTTGAAAGTATATTGATGAGAATGCATACCAATTTCAGATGATATTCAATGGATTGAATATAGGACTTATCCCAACTACATAATTTACTTTGTGGATATTGTTATAAGTAAATTATGAATAGTTATCCTCGGACTTGAGATACCGGATAAGTGTCATGAATGTAGTGCATACGTGGAACAACTTAACGCTATCGTGAATCGGTAGTCATAAGGGTTGTTTCACGAAGTGTTGCAAAGTTCATGGGTTATTCTCGTAGTCAAGATAGAATTTGTTCCTTCAAATTTATTTTGGAGTTTAATCTTCTTTGGGGCCCTCGTAGGGTTGACAAGATGTTTGCATGGCCATGCCCAAAGTGCTCCCCTGAATATGTTCAGAAGATTTGGTAATCTTGTTAAATCAATAATAACGAGAAACAGAATGGTTGAATAAAGAATGACTTAATTCCATATCTTTATTTAACATGGTATTAGAAACAAAAGGATAATAATAATGAGAAATCATTAAAGGTTTTCGGGAGCCTTGCTCGAGTTGTACTAGAGGCATCGAAGTGTTGCTGAGCTAACCGAATGTGATCACTCTATTAAGATATGTCCAGTGGAGCTGTTGGTTTTATGGACAATAAATTAATAGGCGTGTGTTAGGATCGAACTCGAGACTATGGGATTGCACACTTTACGTATGAGAATTTAAAGTTAATAATTAAATATAAACGTTATATTTATTTATTTATTAAACGAAATAACTAACGGACGTTAAGTAATTAATGTAATGGATTAACGGTCGTTAAATGTTTATGGAAAAGGACTAAATTGCAAAAGTTGGGAAGGTTCCGGAATCCCTTTGGGGATCTCCTATACCGATCGGCCAAGGGACAAAACAAGGAAAGAAAAACCCAACTTGTTCACCAAGTTTGCTTGTGTATATATACAAGGCTAGGGGTTTTATTTTTCTATCTCTTGTGCTCATAAGATAAACCCTAAATTGTTTGTGTGTGTTTTTCTTTGTTCTTTAAACCGATCGTACATCCCTTTAGGGTGTCGATCATCAAACCTTTTCCACATCAAGTTATTTGTTTGATAAAAACTAGCATTACTTTAATTCGGTTTAGTACGTGTGTACAAGAACATAGTAATAACATACTTTTGTTATTATCTTGGATTGAATTACAAAGCGGTGAGGGTAATTCTTATAATCCTATAAACCCTAATTAGGGTTCATCTAATTGCTAGTTTGTGGATTTGATTCTTGTTCGCTAGAATCAAGAAAGTCCATACTTTATTCTTTAGTTAATTAATTATTCATTATATGTTCCTATACGCTTCGCACTTACTTTGATGTTTATTGTTTATATTTATGATTAGTCATGTTATATAATTCCAACATATATATATATATATATATATATATATATATATATATATATATATATATATATATATATATATATATATATATATATATATATATATATATATATATTATATAGGATCGGAGGCTTTATAGAATGGAACACATTGTATAACCTTGGCAAGGACAAAGACGGATTATTGCAGAAGGAAACCATTAGAGGCGTATTCGATGGAAGCTTGTTCGTAAAACTTGAGGAAAAGAATAATTTATCTAAGAAGAAACACATGTAAGCTCTATGCATGATATATGTCCCTTTATTAACATTCTGTGTTATAAAATACGTTCATGAAGTATGCTAGGTAAAATGATTTGGGTTATTGTAAAGATTTATTTTTGTTTTGGTTGTTGCAGTGCTAATATAGAAAGCATCGGATGAAAGGTGTTGATTGGATTATTGGAGTGTTGAAGAAAGAAAATGTGTAAAATGAACATGATATGTCATATTATATTAAACTAAATAGCTTGACAGAAAAACATTAACCAATTTCTACAGAATTGATAACACAGAGGGCTGATGTATTGTACCATTGAATGTAAAATATATAGTGTATATGAAATTGCATAGAATATAAGACAGTGATACAATCTTTACATGAATTAAGCTGTTACTTTTGATATGAAGAACCGGATAACCTTATGGGTCATCTTGGTCTCTGCTCTCATCTCCAACAATTACCAACCATTTTCTGATCCATTGCGCTAACTGAGTTGTACCAAACGCTCCAATGACGATGGAACTGATATGATTACAAGAAATGATTGACATGTCTAAAATATGTTTATTTCGTTTAAATTTTGACACGTTTCTTAAAAGATTATATAAGTAGTGAGCGTGCTCGATATGATTATAGAAAATATATAATCACAACAACGATTTAACTTTTTATACGAGACGGCTAGAATAATTTAAGCGTGATTAAGGAAAAATATTCTTAATCATAACCATCAATCCATCGCTTAGCATTTATTGTACTAGTAATTATAAGTCCAATGTACGCATTGAGTTTACACATGAATCAAATTTATTTTAAAATTTAGTTTAATATCGACATACTGATAAAACCTCTATAAATTAATACTCGATAAATTAATAACCTCGATAAAATTAATAATTTGTCCAGTCCCAACTTGGGACTAGTACAAATTTGGACTCCAATCGATAAAATAATAAGATAATAATTTTTTTGAAACCCCAGTGTATATATATTAGTCCCAGCGAAACAATAAATTAATAATCACTAAAAATTCCATATATATGTATATATGTGTGTGTGTGAGAGAGAGAGATACACTTCTAAATTCTAAGATTGATTAGTAAAATGAATCCATAGTCACTTGTTTTTGTTTAACTTGAATCTATATTGAGTTTATCATAAAATCTCCTTATTGCACTAAAGAGTTGGTGCGTTATCTTCTCGTATTGCAACAAAAGTGTTAATTTTATTTTCATAAAGTGTAAATGTGTATTTATAAAATGTTAATTGGAACTTGTTTTTTAAATTTATTTTTCATCTTTAATGAGTGTAAATTGTAACTAGCTGGTAAATTAAATTTGAAAATTTAAAGTCATACGTAAAACCTCTTTAAATTAATAAATTATTAATTTATCGATATAATAATATCTCGCTAAATTAATAAAATATTTCGGTCCCAACACTATTAATTTATAGAGGTTTTACTGTATAAGAATTAGTAGTGTTTAATATTTTGTAATCGTGATATTACACGCACGTGGTTCTACAACTATAATTATATTTTAACTAAATTTTTTTGGTGTTTACTTATTAATTGTCTTTTCATTTCTATACTTATAATCTCATGCATTTACAGATTTTTGGTATTACAATTAAATTATTTATCATTATCGATATCCAAGGTTTTTACGGCCTAGTAGAATAAGAGTGCCATCCTAATTTGGAGACATGATTTTTTTGTTAACGTTTTTCGCATAACCCAGTTCAGTTATGTTTTTGAGTAGAGATTGAGAGACATAAATTTAGGCCTAATTTTATGTTTAAAATTGCATGTCAATAATTTATTGGTTGTAACAAGAAGACCCACTGCTTCACAATCCAATGAGATAACTCCACATAAGTTAGGCACAATTAGACACAAGTTATAAGTCTCTCAATCATTTTCCTAAGTTTTTTATGAGCGATCCCAAAATTGCAATATGTGAAGATTATATATACTTAAGTTTCTAACGATAAATCTTGTTAATTTGGCATCTTTATATTGTTTTACATATTGCTTATAAAATGTAAGATGGGAAAGTTTGTATCACTCTAATTATCTTGCGAATACCTTAACTCATGAGCTTATAAGAAAATAGGACTATGTTGTAACTTATGTGAACTCATGAAATATGCTATGAGGATGATCCACCATGCGAGATGGTTTCCAATCTTTATGATGACGTATAGTCTAGATTCGGTCACGAACCCGACTAAAGTCCAATACTAACAAGCCAAAGACGATCAGTTGAGCTCGCCGATCGATGTTTGGGCTCACGAGGCCCAAACCCAAAGCTATTTACTGGAATAGATATTGGATATCTCCTATGTTTGGAGATAATGATTCCCCAACCGACTTAGGCGGATCGCCGAAGGTTGAGGAACACGGAACCAACAAGGATTCCGTGCGTATATAAAGGAATCACATCTCGTTAAAGGCACGATTTACAAACCATAACTCTCCTTTAACCCTAAACCGATTACTTACTCTCACGCGGAGGATAATCATGGGAGACAATCCCACGGTAAGCCTAACGGTGTTTTACATCTCTTAGTGCGGGTCTCAAGCAACGATTCTCAATTGGTACGAGGCGGAGCCCCAAACAAGGAAAGCCCAACTTTTGTATCAACAAGTAGCGCCATCCGTGGGACCATTCACTAAGAACCAAGAACTAGAATGACGAAGCATGGAAATCAGCGATCGCAACCAGACCTCACGGGAAAAAAGACGCACAGTGGATCAACTCCTAAGCAGACTTCTGGGACAACCAGCGCTGCTAAAAATCAGGGATCAGGCCAGGACACGGTCTTCCCTCTAGTGGAACCGCTCTCGGGGACAACCCAGGCCACTACAACCACCACCAGTGCCAGAGATCCACTGCGCACTCCTTTTACTCCACTCCAATCGGTGCTAGAAACTAACTTCACGAAAGCACCCGACGCGCCCGATAAGAACAAGGGCATACTAGTGGAAACGGACACCCTGTTCTAGAGGGAGTCGTGCCGGAACTAGAGCCAAGTAGTTTTGTCTCTCAAAACTACGAAGCCTTAGCCACTCTCATGGAAGAGGAAGCAAAGAAAAGGTCAGGACGGAGTCTGCATGCTCGACTCAACTTTGGCCCAGAGTTTGAGGCGTCTCCACCGCTACCGATGAAGGAAAAGCGGGAGGATAGTCATGACCCCAGATTCAATGTAATTGAAAGGAGAGTTAGGGTTTGTAAATCGTACCTTTAACGAGGATGTGATTCCTTTATATACGCACGGAATCCTTGTTGGTTCCGTGTTCCTCAACCTCGCGTATCCCGCCTAAGTCGGTTGGGGAATCATTATCTCAAACATAGGAGATATCCAATATCTATTCCGTAAATAGCTTTGGGTTTGGGTTTTCGAGCCCAAACACCGTCGGCCGACCCGTCCGTCTTGGGCTTGTTAGTATTGGACTTTAGTCGGGTTCGTGACCCGAATCTAGACTATACGTCATCACTTTAACTTAGAGAGTGGCATTCGATTGTGATACGATGAGACTACTAAACGCAGTTTTCTTTTGAAACCGCAATTTGATGTCGAATGTATAGATGCGAATTTCTTTCCAAACCATATTTGAGTGTACACGTTAACTTGAAGTCTTTAGCTTAATTAAACCACAATTTTTCGTGATTTCTCTATTTCTCCATATTTAGAAACTATCTTCAATTCAACAATGATTTCTTTCAAACATTTATTTCAAATAATGTGCTACAAAAACCTAAATTTCAAAAAACGATTAACCCAATTTAATTTATAACTATACATTACTTTAGCTTAAATAGATTGTTATCTTTATGTAGGGATGAGCATTTCGACCGAATCCCAAATCGAAGCAGGAACTGCCGATTCCGATATACGATACTGATGCAGTAGCGGACTACAAAGTAAGGTGAAAAAATGGGACCACTAATTGATGCGGGACCGGTACCAAATAGGAAATTCGAAAAAGCGGGAAAACCGATTTTCAGATCTTGGTCGGTATTCGAATCCGATTCGGGATTGATGCATGCACTGTACCACTAATTTATCTTCGGGAAAAAATCGGTACCACTAATTCGATACGGGATTGATACGGAACCGGTACCACTCATCCCTATCTTTATGTAATTAACCCGTTGAAATGATAAATTATTTGTTTGAAGGGGTGTAAAGTGTTTCTTAAAATTAATAAAAGTACTTAATAAAGAAAACTTTTCTACAATAATAAAGAAGTTTAAGAAAATAAAAAACAAAAAAAAGAAGAACAAGAGTGATCATTTGTGTGCATAATTTCTTCTTCAAAACTTCAAATTGATAGAAAAAGTTGCTTTAGAGCCAACATTGAAGATTTGGAGATGCCCTTGCGCCAAAAAGAATTATATAGTCCTATAAAAAAACATGGGCTTTGGAACTTCATGTAAGATTGTAAGCAACTTTGTGCTACTTTCTTTTCTACTTGGGCCAAATAATAAGTATCTAAAACCGAACATATTAATGGCCAACAAATGTTTCATACCATCTTGGACCACACTCCCGCAGAATTCAACAGTTACACAAGTTGGTGATAAAGTCTAAATCTATAAATGTTGTTTTATCAAAACTAAGTTGACAAAATCAAATATACATTTATGAAATTCTTGTCATATTGACTTTACTCTCAATCATCGACGTACCTTTAAATGTCTACTATCAATGCCTTAAAGTTCATTTAAGTATTGCTAAATGAGTAAAGAATGTGAAGCCACGTACCAACAATCAGAAACATCTGATTACAATAGCGTGTACGCACTTGTTAGTTCGGTTCAAGTCTCGTTTGAAACACGTGTGAGATAATATGTGGTATATAGATGTGTAAAAAAGAAGGCGGTGATCAAGAAACGGTGTACGTTTTAAGTGAATGGTACCAACAAAAGAAAGACTGTAGGTACCCCTAAATTTTTTGATTCGATTTTTGTGTGTATTTTGTTAATATAATGTCATTTTACATGATCAAATACACATACATGTCAAAATTTAAAGATTTGGGGTATATAATAGCAAAAAAAAATAAATAAATAAAAAAAAAAAAAAAAAAACTACACATAACTAAAAAAGTGACAAATTATATACATTCTTAGGTAATTCTCCCTGAAAATAAATGTTATGTACTTGAACACGGAATTTATAACTATCATTTATATATGTTAGGAATAATTGTTTAATCAACTTTTATGGAACATCAATACTTGCATAAATATAGTAACATGTGAGACAGAAATGTCGAACTCACATTCATGTCTCTTAAAATTGAACCCCATTATAAAACCCTCCGTCATTCTCTTTTGATTATTCAGTTTCCTTGGCTCGTCACCCGTTCATAGGTATTTTAAGCATAACAGTTAAGCAAAAACCGATGATAAATGGCTGCAGTATCCGGGATTGAAGGTATTATAAATGGTTATTGATCTTAGTTTACATTCGATTTCGTACTTTTATAGTTAAATTTAGATATTAATAGCTCGTTTATGAAACAATATGATTATATGAATGCAGCAATCGACGATGACCAAAATGTGATGCGATTGCACGTTGCCTTCTTTGATCGTAACAATGACGGTGTTGTTTACCCTTGGGAAACTTACCAAGGTTAGTGGTTTAAGTTGCTTAGAACTCTCTTAATCATATCTATAAACTACTTATTATTTAGATAACTGATTTAAAACTTTTTATATATCTCTTAAATCTTGAATGTTGTTTCTGTATTATAGGAATGCGAGCAATCATCAGCAATTGATGATGGTTTTCTCTTATCTTTTGCATCTGCAATCTTTATTAACGAGTATTGCGACGATCCGCCGCGTTGCGGCGGAGTTTTTTTTTGACATTTTTATCTGGTAATTTATGTAACGAAAAAAAACGGTAAAAGTATGTAAACTTCAACTTACATGTCAGGCACAACACTTTAGATAAAAACAGACATGAGAAAAATTAAAATTCCAATGATAGATAACCACATAAAACCACAACTGCAACCTTATCTTGCTGACTTCTTGCCATAGCTTGAAACCCATTCGGTATCTGAATGACCTCATCTGCATGACTTCTTGCCATAGCTTGAAACCCACAATAAATAAAGGCATGGTTAAATCTACTTTTTGATAGAAAAACTCTTTATAACATTGTTAAAATTGAGATAACGGAAGAATATCAACAGCTGAACATTATTTTCTCTAGCTTTATGTAGCACCTTTAGCTCTTTGGCTCTTGCTTTCGCTTTAACATTTTTATTAGCCTACAAACATATTGACGAAGCTATGCATTAGCACCATAAGAAAACTATGTATTGAATTAAAGGAGGTCTATGAACACAATGCATTAGTTTTAGGACTACAAAAACATATATATATATAGAAAAACAACTGCACCTACTCAGCGGCCGCAACGTATTAGTTAGCGTTTAGTATACAAATGCATTTTATAGTTAAATAACCTATCCTAGATACAATAGCCTGAGTTAGTTCTAGTTAAAAAATTTCCTAAAACAAATGCATTAGTTGGGCATACGAAGTATACAAATGACAATCTGAGTTAGTTCCATTTGTAAATAAATCAATGTAAACTAAGGGTTAGTGTATGTAACAGTAGCATTTATACCATGGTTTAGTATAATCTGAAAAATGGTATTGCTAACTATGTTGGTGTAACTGTGACGAAACACCTCTGTTATACACAATCTGTAAAAACTAATCAAATGTAATTGTAGTGCAGTTTTTGTAACCATTTTATAGTTAAATAACCTATCCTAGATACAATAGCCACAACAGATTAGGAATTTAGTAATTGCATAAGTCAGACACACAGTGGTACATGCAATTAAGACAAAAAAAAATCAAAAGACAGGAAACGTATTAAATTGCATATGTGACGTACCTTATACGACTGCAGATGGTAGTTGGCGATAAGTACATGCGGGTGATCAATGCTGCGTTTGAAGTTCTTAGGTGAAGGTTCTGGGTTATGTGATCATTGCTCTGAAATTGACGTGCGTGTTGAATGTTGAATTGCGTTCCAGTTGGCGTCAGTCTTTTGCAAACCCTTATCACTGCCTCCATCTATCGCATTCACAACATTACCTTCCGCTTCAACTTTCAGTTTCTCATTACTTTCCACCAACTCACCTTAATTCACTGCGTCATACTCCCCCAAACTAAACACAATTAAACCGAAACCCATTTAGTTTAACCAAATCCTTAAAAAAAACAAAAACAAAAACAACACCCAATTGAATATTCGAAATATTGTAAACTTAAAGACTAAAATTAATTTCACGTCTTACATGCCAATTGAAGGTGAAACCTTTGTCTGTTACTCATCTTCTCCATATCCGTGTTGTCACACAAACTGAAAAATGCAGCAGATTATTATTGTTTGTCTCACTGAAACTAAAAAAATGCAGCAGACTTTCTAATAGGCAAACAGAAAGAAAAAAAAATACTAATTGTGATTACGATTTATGAAGCACGATTCGAAAACTGGCATGAAATGTAAAAGAGCCAAATTGTATAAAGTTAACATTAAATCTGACCAAATATACAAAAACAACATAAGTGGCTATACCCTTAGTTCTACTACCCTCAACCAAACACTCCGATAAGACTTAGCAAAAACCCCATAGCCAAATGTCCGTAAACGGTACAAATGCAAAATGAAATTACTCGAAAGCAGCTACCATAGCCTAATAATACGGTAACTCATGTTTTACATACTAATTGAACAAAATCAAACTATATTTTATTATTTCGCAAGATTAAGACTGCTAATACATAGCTTAATAGCATATAAAGTCATATCGTACAACGGTTTCGACAAAAGTGATCTACAAATGGCTTGAAAACAGAATCTTGGCACTACTGACACCTCAGAAATGTTGCAACAAACGGAATGCAGTAAACTTGTGGCCACAAAAATCGACTTGCATACGAAATGCACCATACTGAAGTTGCATATGAAAGACACTAACCTGTAGCTAGAGACCAGTAACATACAGTAAAACCTCTTTCGTATTCTCTAAACCTTTACTTTTCTTCGCCTTTGTTGTTGCGTACCTTGTGTTCGCCTCCTTCTAGTACGCTGATCTTGCACCCGTCACTTGTTGTTTTCATTTGCTAAGCTGTGAACCTCCAATACCGCTGCACATTTACATCGCTGCACAATCGGTCCCTAGAAATTGAATCAATTTCTTAAATGTCGTGTTGCTATATATACGTTTCGCTACCTGTGAGAACCATTGACTGCCAAGGCGACAATTTCCTTTCGAGTTAATACTTACCGCACCTGCTAAATGGTCATGGACAGGCTGAAACCAAATACGATACGTAAATCCTACTATAAAATAAGTAATCCCAAACAACGCTGTAATTTTCAACCTAAAAGGTATATTAGAACATAACCAAAAACAATCATAAATTGTGAAATAGAGTACTATCACCCTAATAATCGTCTTACCGCAACAGGTCCTAGGCTGGTAAGCTGTCGACCAATAGAACCATCTAAGTTACCATACCCTTCCGACAACACAATAGAAATTATCTCATCATCCTCAACACCTTGTTGATTACTCAATGAAGCCAAGATGGAACATTCATCGACAATCGGTAAATGATCTGATCATGATCGAAATCTGATTATTTATGAATCTACACAACCAAAAAGAAAATTAAATCAAAATGGGTGGAGCATTTATTTAATAAGCCTAGTCACATAAAGCTCAAATAAACACACAATGAACTAAATCACATAAAAATCAAAAATAATAATAACAATAAAAACCCACGACAATTTGTATAAAAAAATCTATGAATCTTGGCTTCCAATCTTACCGGTCACCACTGTAAATACTTCTTGAAAAGCATGTGAAGAATTGATTGAAGAAGATTGAATATGTTCATTACCGAATTGCTTACTAAAATTGACCTCAATTCAACAAACTTACCAGGAACATAAACTTGAACACTTCCATCTTCCGATTGACTGATTCCAGTCAGGACTTCTTCCGACCATCCATCGGTCCAATATGCGTCCACCGGAGAACCGGGGTAAAAACATCTGTTGAATCTTGAAGAAAACAAATAACACCCAGAAAATCAAAGGCTAACACTCATGTTTGATAACCTGATTTTAAGTGTGTGTGTGATTGATAGAGAGGTTGGGAGAGGTCCGGTAGATTCTAGAGGCGACGAATATTTTGTTTATAAATGAAAGTTTGGATCGTGGTAGTTTGGATAAGGGAAGAAAGAAGTGGAGCAGGTTGGGCCAAAGGAGCCTGCAAATAGGATCAAACGATTCGACGTCGTTTTGAATGTATTTTAATATATATAGTAATGTCGGTTTTTTGAACCATTGATTTTACTTGGGCCATGTAATTCAACATTGATTCTACTTGGGCCAACAAATGTTTAATACCATCTTGGACCACACTCCCACAGAATTCAACAATTACACAAGTTGGTGATAAAGTCCGTATTAGATACAACATGGTGTTCCTAAAACCCTGTCTTAAATCAAATAAATATATCAGAAAAGTTCAATAAGGAACAAAGAAAATCTAAAGAACAAATCGGTCAATCTGAACCATTGATTTTATATTTATCAAACCGTTGGATCTGCTTTCATCCGTTTCAAAGAAGGGTAGGTTGGTCCCCACACACACTTTCACCCACCTTCATTTTCTCACTTACTCTCGTCTCTCTCATTTTACTCGCTCTCTCACCTTTTCCAATTTCAAAACCCTCCACATTTACTCATTTTCATTTCAATTATTCATTTTACACATTCTTTCATTTACTCTCACCAAAAAACCGACGACTGTCGCGATTGTTCCGAAGGAGAAGGAAGGAAGCGACATCTTTTTTGTCATGATCCAGTTCAACATTTTTCAGCAACATCTCGAGTGATTTCGAGCCATCGTTAACGGTAACTCGATTAAATCCAAAGGACATCATCATCATTATTCGATCAGTTTAGATTGATTATGAGATGAGAAGATGATGAAATCTAATTGTAGTGTGGAGAGGATTAGATTTAGTGAGTGAAAGCAGAGGAAATCACTATGCGATGTCTAGGATTTTTAATTAGATAAAATTGGATCTGAGATGAGAATTACAAAACTACGTGAAAGCTTCTTTTTTTTTTTTTTTTTTTTTTTTTTAAGAACTACGTGTAAGCTTTTAGGTCCAAGTGAATGACAGAATATTGGGATTAGATTTTTTATTCGTACCAGTTGTATCTTTTGACGAATCGTTTGTAATTCATACAGAATCCCATGAGATTTATACAAAATCTCATAGGATTATACAGAATTCCATGGAATTTATACAAAATCTCATGTGATTATACAGAATCTCATGGGATTTATACAGATTACCCATTAGATCAAACATAATATAAGTAACAAACATTATATATTCAAAGTAAACAAGATATATTCAAAGTGAACAAGAATTTTTCTCATAAGATTACACAACAAAAATAGAATATTAAGTGATTTTGTACTTTCATTTTATATAAAGCAAAATGAAAATTCCATGGGATTTATACAAATCACAAGTGAATTTTTTACGAATCCCGTGGGATTTTTTTACGAATTCCGTGGGATTTTTCTGGACGAAAATTTTGAAAAAAAAAAGTTCGTCTTTTTACGAATCCCGTGGGATTTTTCTAGACGGAAATTTTGAAAAAAAAAGTTCGTATTTTTACGAATCCCGTTGGATTTTTCTGGACGGAATTTTTTTTTTTAAAAAAATTCGTCGAAAGTATATAAAAGTGCATGTCTATGGAAAGATGATTTAATTCTCGTCGCGATGGTGTATTTTTCGTAGCTTGAAGATTTACCGTTTGTAAGATATGTTGTTTTGTAAAAAAATGTGGAAAGTGGGTTTTATATTAAAGAGCTAAAATGTCAATTTTGTCCTCTCTTAATTATTTTTGGCTTCATTTCAGCTATTAGATGAAAGGTGAATGGATGGTTGAGATTTGGCTTATTTGTTCCTTTAAAGTATACATGTTTTGAAAGGATTTACCTGATAAATATATATTCATGAAATTCTTGTCATATTGACTTTACTCTCAATCATCGACCTAGCAACCTTTAAATGTCTACTATCAATGCCTTAAAGTTCATATAAGTTGATTGCTGAATAAAGGAAAGAATGTGAAGCCACGTACCAACAATCAGAAACATATGATTACAATAGCGTGTACGCACTTGTTAGTTGGGTTCGATCAAGTCTACTTTGAAAGACGTGTGAGATAATATGTGGTATATAGATGTGTAAAACAGAAGGTGCAGTGGTGATCAAGAAACGGTTTACGTTTTAGGCTATGTTTGGCGCGGAGCTTTTCGGAGTTTTTTGAGGCGACGAGTAATTAGCTTTTTGCTTTTTATTGTTTGTTTGGTAAATGGCGGTGGCTTTCTTTATTTTTAAGAATCTTAATTTTCCAATGTTTTTAAAACTATATGAGCGGTGGCGGAATCATGTAGCTACTCTTCATACCACTTTTACCAAACACCTTAAGCGGATGGTAGCAATAAAAGGAAGAATTTAGATAAGGCAGTATTATCTTATAAATCCATCATTTCTTTATATATAACGTAAAAAGTTTGGCTTTAATATAAAAAGTTTGGGTTGGCGTGTTAGCAAAATGGGAGTTTTGATAAAAAAAAAAAAAATCGACATCCAAAAACCTCTTTTCTCAAATATCATTAAGTTGTACATAAAAATAAACGTTATAAACTTGAATACGTAAATGGTAACTTTTATTTATATATGTTAGGTATAATTGTTTAATGGAACACCAATGCTTGCATAAATATAGTAACATGTTCTCTTTTGATTATTCAGTTTCCTTGGCTCGTCACCTGTTTATAGGTATTTTAAGCATAACAGTTAAGCAAAACCGTTGATAAATGGCTGCAAAATCCGGGTTTGAAGGTATTATAAATGGTTATTGATCTTAGTTTACATTCAATTTCGTACTTTTAGTAAATTTAGATATTAATAGCTCGTTTATGATATATATGTAAACAATATGATTATATGAATGCAGCAACCGACAATGACCAAAATGTGCTGCGATTGCACGTTGCCTTCTTTGATCGTAACAATGATGGTGTTGTTTACCCTTGGGAAACTTACCAAGGTTAGTGGTTTAAATTGCTTACAACTCTCTTAATCATATCTATAACCTACTTATTAATTAGACAACTGATTTAAAACTTGTTATATATCTCTTAAATCTTGAATGTTGTTTCTGTATTTTAGGAATTCGAGCAATTGGTGGTGGTTTTCTCTTATCTTTTGCAGTTGCAATCTTTATTAATGTCGGTTTTAGTGGCCTTACTCGTCCGGTTTGTACTTGATCTATAGAAATATTTGTGTAAATATATGTTTTCAAGTGTTTCATAATCTATATGGTTAATATATTTATGTATCATATTTAAATTAGTTGTTACATGTGTGTATATATACTGTAAAAACAAGCATTTTCCCTACATACTATTATTTCTCAAAACATTAGGTAGATTAGTGAAAGTAGTGTTTAATACAATTGTTAAACGACCCCAAAATAATTCATATGACGTCAAGAAAATGGTGTAATAAGCTTGCCAAAATTGTTTTTTTAACAGGGAAAGTGGTTTCCTAATCTGCTCTTCCCAATCGAGATCCAAAACATAACCTTGGCAAAGCATGGTAGCGACTCTGGCACCTACGACACTAGTGGAAGGTATCTCTTCGTATATAATCACTCTCATCTAAAATTTTCTCACACATTGATTAGAAGTCACTTAAGACACTTACATTTCATGTTTAAGGTTTGTTCCTTCCAAGTTTGAGGAGATATTCAGAAAGTATGCACATACGAATCCAGACTACTTGACCAAAGACGAAGTAAATGAACTTATCAAAGGAAACCGCGTACCTATGGACTACTTTGGACAGTAAAAAAACACAGCTCTAGCATTTTAAATCATCGATCATTTTGTTTATTGAATATGTTATATGAATTTGTAACATATTATATAGGATCGCAGCCATTGGAGAATGGAAGATATTGTATAGCCTTGGCAAGGACAAAGACGGATTATTGCAGAAGGAAGCCGTTAGAGGAGTATTCGATGGAAGCTTGTTCGTAAAACTTGAGGAAAAGAATAAGTTATCTAAGAAGATACACATGTAAGCTCTATGCATGATATATTTCCTTTATTAACATTCTGGGTTATAGCATACATTCATAAAGTATACTAGGTGAAATGATTTGGGTTCTTGTATAGACTTATTTTTGTTTTGGTTGTTGCAGTGCTAATATAGAAAGCAGCGGATGAAAGTGTTACTTGATTGGATTATTGGAGTGTTGATGTCTTTCAGAAAGGAAAAAAATGTGTAATTAAGAGGAATAATACAGTCACAAACAAACTTTCACAAAATTATTTACAAAATGACATGTCAGCGGGTGATCGGTTTAATCACAAAGAGGAGAGAGAAACTGTCACAAAATACACCAATCATCCGCTGACACGTCATTTTGTGGATGTTTTTGTGAAAGTTTGTTTGTGGTTGTATCATTCCTCATTTATTAAACAGGTATTGTATATATGTAAATTTGACAATTTGTGGAGTGCATGTGTATATTTATTAAGGATAGAGATCCTCTAAAGTTTAAACTGAACATGATGTTACACAGGTTCTTAAATGGGTTTCCAGGATCTTCATGATCAAAACAACATCATGGTATCATTCAAAACAAGAATCAAAAGAACAAGTAAACAATGAAGAGTTTTGTTGAACCCCATGTCGATATTGATAAAGTGAAATGGGTTACTTTGAATTACTGATTCCTATGCTATATATAATATATGAAACGGTACCTCTTGTGGCGCTTATGCCGATTCACGTAAAGTAACCGTTATATCCTATTCTAAAACCTAAATAACCCTTTGTGTATTGGACCTAGCCCAATACTTTGTTGGGTTCTGGACCCTAAACTAAAATACGTAAAATAACATATACTAACAAAGATTAATGGATTAAACTTCCAACATATTCCTCCCAATCTATTAATCTTTGTGTTTCTTCAATCTTCTTGTTCCTCTGATTCTTCGTGTAACTCGCTTCATGATCATCTCTTGGAGTACACCCATGGTCTCCTCATTGATCCCTCTTGCAAGTCTTAAAACTTTTGAATCTTCATGGCTTTGATTTTGTTGCAAAGGTTTTATCTTCTCTAATCTTTATCGCATCACCATCATCATAGCCTTGTCCCCATCATACTCATACATCTTCATCTTTGGCATCATTGCCTCTGTCAACCATCGCGGTTGTAGGGTTCATCACGAACCGGGGTTTCAAGGTTGGTTTTCTTCTCTTTTCATCTCGATTTCTTATGAACACAAACTGTGTTCTTTCTTCGTATCAAAAACCATGACCATGTTTCCTTCTTCATTCTTCTCTCTTGAATCGCCCTTGTTCCTTCTATTTCGAGACCATCACGCCCGCTCTCTTTCATCTTTTGAGACCATCACAACCTCTCCTTCCTTTTCTTGAATGATGATTGATCATGATTTGGTGTGTTGTTTGATCCCTTGGCTCGATGCCCTTTGTTACTGTGTTCTTAAATGGGTTTCAGGATCTTCATGATCAAAACAACATCATGGTATCATTCAAAACAAGAATCAAAAGAACAAGTAAACAATGAAGAGTTTTGTTGAGCCCACATGTCGATATTGATAAAGTGAAATGGGTTACTTTGAATTCTGATTCCTATGCTATATATAATATATGAAACGGTACCTCTTGTGGCGATTATGCCGATTCACGTAAAGTAGCCGTTATATCCTATTCTAAAACCTAAATAACCCTTTGTGTATTGGACCTAGCCCAATACTTTGTTGGGTTTACAGACCCTAAACTAAAATACAAAAAATAACATATACTAACAAAGATTAATGGATTAAACTTCCAACACATGATATGTCATACTTTATTAAACTAAAGAGCTTGACAGAAAAACATTAACCAATTTCTATAGAATTGATAACACAGAGGGCTGATGTATTGTACCATTGAATGTAAAATATGAAGTGTATATGAAATTGCATAGAATATAAGACAGTGATACAATCTTTACATGAATTGAGCTGTTACTTCTGATATGAAGAACTGGATAACCTTATGGGTCATCTTGGTCTCTGCTCTCATCTCCAACAATTATCGACCTTTTTCTGATCCATTGCTGAGTTATACCAAAGAGAGTACAACGTTCATGCTGCAACTACGCGCCAATGATGAAGGAACTGATATGATTACAAGAAATGATTGACATGACTGAAAATATGTTTATTTAGTTTAAATTTTTATATGTTTCGTAAGAGATTATATAAGTAGTGAGCGTGCTCGATATGATTATAGAAAATATGTAATCACAACAACGATTTAACTTTTTATACGAGACGGCTAATATTATTTAATTGTGATTAAGGAAAAATATACTTAATCATAACCATCAATCCATCAGTTAGCATTCACGAATTGTATTACCAGTTGTCATATAAGAATTTAACAATTTTATTTTAAAAATTTTTAGAAGTGCCAACAGATTTCCCATAGTGGTTAGTCCATCTGTTATCGGTATGTGCTGTTGTGATAACCATGTTGTGTAGTAAGTTTGAATGAGATAAGTGCAGAAATTTGTGCAAAGATTTTATGCAGTGTATGTGAAAATATGGAGGGAAGAATAACAATAAAATAACTGTAACTTGATATATTATAACTGTTAATTACAAGGCCTATATATAGTAAATGAAAAGGTATGACAGATAGGGATGTGTTGCTTCATTTGAACCAACAGATACAACCTTTAATATGTAACTGTCATAACTGCCTTTTCTATCCATAATAACGGTCTAATTTGACCAACTAAGATACCTATCTAAAGTTTGCATGGCTTGTAGCCTAAACTAAGGTTCTGTGCAGCCACATGATTATGTATAAGTTCATGGCTGCATAAATAAATAAGTACATATACTAAGTAAATTGTCTGATATGAAATATGAAAATAAGAAGAGCATTTGATCTTATAAAAATCCAACAGTCCTCCCTAAGATCAAATGATCTTGATGCAGGCTTGGTCTTTGTCTTCTATCTTGGTGTAATCAACTGATGATGGTGAAATCATCAGTTGAATTGTTGTCTAAGTCCCTTTCTTCCATTCTAATCTTGCTTGTGCTTGCTGTCCCTTCTTCATTCTGAGTGCTCATCTGGTTTGATTGATAATTGCCATTGAGATCCTCAAGCTTGATGCCAAAATGCTCAATCTTCATTTCTCATTATCTGTCTTTGGGTTCTTTCACTGGTTTCTCTCCATAGCAGTTCATTTTGCTTTTTGAAACAAGTCCTTCTGTTTCAATCTTTGAAACCCTGGCAATGTTGTAATAACACTTGAATACATCCAAGTATAGATTGTAGCAGTCTTTGATCTCTTTACCATGTTCTTTTGACAGGCCTAAAATTTTAGCAATGTATCCAAACTCGTCTGAGAAAATCACACTTAGGTATCCCGCTAGTGTTTCAACAAGCTTATAAAGATCCATTAAGTGGATCTCTATCCCATGGATTCTGGGTGGTATGGGTCCTGGTAAGTCTCTTTTGAGATAGACAGTATGAAACCATATGAAGACTTTATTAAATTTCTCCCTAAAACAGTCCCATTCCTGACTTATAATGTGATCATTTTTTAATAAATCAAGGAATGAAACAAAATCATTAAAAGAAGAAATTTGGGTTGGATAGTGTAAACCTTTCACACATATGAAGTCTTCATCATGCGGTGTGGTATCAAAAGATTCTTTTCTTCCTTGTAGTGAGAACTTTCATCAAGCAAATTGAAAAAATCTTCCATGTATATGTTCTGCATGTGCCTCATCTTGTTCTGATCAAATTGGCAATCAGATGGATCCTTGAACATGGGAACAGGTATGCATTTATTCCCTTTAAATGTCAAGTTGAGGCCTTGAGACTCCAATTGGGTTGCAGACAGAATATTGAGACTCACATCTGGTTAATAGTGTACACCAGGGACGATTAAAATCTCAGATCCTATCCTTATTTGCACTTCACCAACGCCATGAGTAAATAGCAGTTTATGTTGGTCTTTGATCTTTTCAACATTGAACTTTTCCTTCATCTTGGCAAACAGATTCATGTTTGTGCAAACATGCCTATCAATCTTGTTGCTAATGTACCATATCTTATCTTATCCCATCCTTCCTCATATGTGCCCTCTACCATAAAGTCAGTAGACAGATGAATGTATTCAGGATATGAGATTTGAATATGTGGAGTTTTATGTCCTTCTTCAAGTCTGCAGTTTCTTTGTTCTTCCCTTTGCTTGGACAGTTTGCAGCAATATGTCCTCTGATCCCACATCCATTGCAGATATATCTCTTGTGTCTTTCAAGATTGCTTTGTGATTGTGGAAGTGTATGATTGAACTTTTCAATGTCCTGCAGTCTCTTCTTCAACATTTCTTTATAATCCTTTCAAATTTGCTTAATGCATCTTCTAAATCTTGTATCACTTTCTCTCTTAACTTGCCTCTGAATGAACTCTCATTGAAATCTTTTTTTCATGAATCTCCAACGCTTTTGGATCTGATACCACATTTTAGAAGTGCCAATAGATTTCTCATAGTGGTTAGTCCATATGTTATCAGTATGTGTTGTTGTGATAACCATGTTGTGCAGTAAGTTTGAATGAAATAAGTGCAGAAATTTGTGCAGTGATTTTGTGCAGTGTATATGGAAATATGGAGGGAAGAATAACAATAAAATAACTGTAACTTGATATATTATAACTGTTAATTACAAGGCCTATATATAGTAAATGAAAAGGTATGACAGATAGGGATGTGTTGGTTCATTTGAACCAACAGATACAACCTTTAATATGTAACTGTCATAACTACCTTTTCTATCCATAATAATTGTCTAATTCGACCAACTAAGATACCTATCTAAAGTTTGCATGGCTTGTAGCCTAAACTAAGGTTCTGTGCAGCCACATGATTATGTATAAGTTCATGGTTGCATAAATAAATAAGTACATATACTAAGTAAATTGTCTGATATGAAATATGAAAATAAGAAGAGCATTTGATCTTATAAAAATCCAAGTTTAATAAGAATTTAACAAATAATTTACACGGGCGGTGTTCTACAACTAATAATCATATTTTAACTAAATTCGTTTGCCGTGTACTTATAAACCATCCTTTCATATCTATACTTATAATTCCGTGCATTTAAAGATTTTTGGTATTACAATTAAAGTATTTATCGTTATCGATATCCAAGTTTTTTACGGCCTAGTAGAATAAGAGTGTCATCCTAATTTGGAGACATGATTTTTTTGTTAACATTTTTCGCATAACCTAGTTCAGTTACGTTTTTTTATGAACGATCCCAAAATTGCAATATGTAAAGATTAAACTTAAGTTTCCAACGATAAATTTTGTTAATTTGGCATCTTTATATTGTTTTGCATATTGCTTATAAAATGTAAGATGGGAAAGTTTGTATCACTCTAATGATCTTGCGAATACCTTATGTGAACTCATGAAATATGCTATGAGGATGATCCACCGTGCGAGATGGTTTCCAATCTTTAACTTAGAGAGTTGCATTCGATTGTGATACGATGAGACTACTAAACGCAGTTTGTTTTCAAACCGCAATTTGTTGTTGAATGTGTAGATGCGAATTTCATTTCAAACCACATTTGAGTGTACACATTAACTTTAAGTCTTTAGCTTAATTAAACCGCAATTTCTGTTGATGTCTCTATTTCTCCATTTATAGAATTAGAAACTATCTTCAACAATGTTTTCTTTCAAACATTTATTTCTATTAATGTGCTACAAAAACCTATATATTTCAAAAAACGATTAACTCAACTTATTTTATAACTATACATTATTTTAGCTTATATAGACTGTTATCATTATGTAATTAACCCCTTGAAATGATAAATTATTTGTTTGAAGAGGTGTAAAGTGTTTCTTAATCTTAACAAAAGTACTTAATAAAGAAAACTTTTCTACAATTATAAAGAAGTTTAAAAAAACAAAAAAAGAACAAGAAAAATCATTTGTGTGCATAGTTTCTTCTTCAGAATTTTAGATTGATAGGAAAAAAATCTACAATTACAGAGAAGTTATAAATAAAAAAAGAAGAACAAGAAAAAAACATTTGTGTAGCAAAACTTTGAGTTGATAGGAAAAGTTGCTTTAGAGCCAACGTTGAAGATTTGGAGATGCCCTTCCGAAAAAAAAATAGTAAATAAATAAATCAATTGGGTTGCAAACAGAATATTGAGACTCACATCTGGTGTATAGTGTACACCAGGGGTGATTAAAATCTCAGATCCTATCCTTATTTGCACTTCACCAATGCCATGAGTAAATAGCAGTTTGTGTTGGTCTTTGATCTTTTCAACATTGAACTTTTCCTTCATCTTTGCAAACAGATTGATGTTTGTGCAAACATGCCTATCAATCTTGTTGCTAATGTACCATATCGTATCCCATCCTTCCTCATCTGTGCCCTCTACCATAAAGTCAGTAGACAGATGAATGTATTCAGGATATGAGATTTGAATATGTGGAGTTTCTGTGTCCTTCTTCAAGTCTGCAGTTTCTTAGTTCTTCCCTTTGCTTGGATAGTTTGCAGCAATATGTCCTCTGATCCCACATCCATAGCAGATATATCTCTTGTATCTTTCAAGATTAACTTTTCAATGTCCTGCAGTCTCTTCTTCATCATTTCTTTACAATCCTTCGAAATTTGCTTAATGCATCTTCCAAATATTGTATCACTTTCTCTCTTAACTTGCCTCTGAATGAACTCTCTTTGAAATATGTTTTTCATGAATCTCCTACGCTTTTGGATCTGATACCAAATTTTAGAAGTGCCAACAGATTTCTCATAGTTGTTAGTCCATCTGTTATCAGTATGTACGTGTTGTTAGGATAACCATGTTGTGTAGTAAGTTTGAATAAGATAAGTGCAGAAATTTGTGCAGTGATTTTGTGCAGTGTATGTGAAAATATGGAGGGAAGAATAACAATAAAATAATTGTAACTTGATATATTATAACTGTTAATTACAAGGCCTATATATAGTAAATGAAAATGTATGACAGATAGGGATGCGTTGGTTCATTTGAACCAACAGATACAACCTTTAATATGTAACTGTCATAACTGCCTTTTCTATCCATAATAACTGTCTAATTCGACCAACTAAGATACCTATCTAGAGTTTGCATGGCTTGTAGCCTAAACTAAGGTTCTGTGCAGCCACATGATTATGTATAAGTTCATGGCCGCATAAATACATAAGTACATATACTAAGTAAATTGTCTGATATGAAATATGAAAATAAGAAGAGCATTTGATCTTATAAAAATCCAACAAAATTTTAGTTTAATAAGAATTTAACAAATATTTTGTAACTCTGATTTACACGGGCGGTGTTCTACAACTAATAATCATATTTTAACTAAATTCGTTTGCCGTGTACTTATAAACCATTCTTTCATTTCTATACTTATAATTCCGTGCATTTAAAGATTTTTGGTATTACAATTAAAGTATTTATCGTTATCAATATCCAAGTTTTTTACAGCCTAGTAGAATAAGAGTGTCATCCTAATTTGGAGACATGATTTTTATGTTAACATTTTTCGCATAACCTAGTTCAGTTACGTTTTTTTATGAACGATCCCAAAATTGCAATACGTAAAGATTAAACTTAAGTTTCCAACGATAAATTTTGTTAATTTGGCATCTTTATATTGTTTTACATATTGATTATAAAAATGTAAGAGGGGAAAGTTTGTATCACTCTAATGATCTTGCGAATACCTTAACTCATGAGCTTATACGAAAATAGGTCTATGTTGTAACTTATGTGAACTCATGAAATATGCTATGAGGATGATCCACCGTACGAGATGGTTTCCAATCTTTAACTTCGAGAGTTGCATTCGATTGTGATACGATGAGACTACTAAACTCAATTTGTTTTCAAACCGCAATTTGTTGTTGAATGTGTAGATGCGAATTTCTTTTCAAACCACATTTGAGTGTACACGTTATCTTTAAGTCTTTAGCTTAATTAAACCGCAATTGCTGTTGATGTCTTTATTTCTCCATTTATAGAATTAGAAACTATATTCAACAATGTTTTCTTTCAAAGATTTATTTCTATTAATGTGCTACAAAAACCTATATATTTCAAAAAATGATTAATTCAACTCATTTTATAACTATACATTACTTTAGCTTATATAGACTGTTATCTTTATGTAATTAACCCCTTGAAATGATTGATGAGGTGTAAAGTGTTTCTTAATATTAACAAAAGTACTTAATAAAGAAAACTTTTCTACAATTATAAAGAAGTTTAAAAAAAACAAAAAAAGAACAACAAAAATCATTTGTGTGCATAGTTTCTTCTTTAGAATTTAAGATTGATATGAAAAAAAATCTACAATTACAGAGAAGTTATAAATAAAAAAAGAACAAGAAATAAACATTTGTGTAGCAAAACTTTGAGTTGATAGGAAAAGTTGCTTTAGAGCCAACATGGCAGATTTGGAGATGCCGTTCCCGGAAAAAAATAGTAAATAAATAAATCAATTGGGTTGCAGAGAGAATATTGAGACTCACATCTGGTGTATAGTGTACACCAGGGATGATTAAAATCTCAGATCCTATCCTTATTTGCACTTCACCAATGCCATGAGTAAATAGCAGTTTGTGCTGGTCTTTGATCTTTTCAACATTGAACTTTTCCTTCATCTTTGCAAACAGATTCATGTTTGTGCAAAGATGCCTATCAATCTTGTTGCTAATGTACCATATCTTATCCCATCCTTCCTCATCTGTGCCCTCTACCATAAAGTCAGTAGACAGATGAATGTATTTAGGATATGAGATTTGAATATGTGGAGTTTCTGTGTCCTTCTTCAAGTCTGCAGTTTCTTAGTTCTTCCCTTTGCTTGGACAGTTTGCAGCAATATGTCCTCTGATCCCACATCCATAGCAGATATATCTCTTGTATCTTTCAAGATTAACTTTTCAATGTCCTGCAGTCTCTTCTTCATCATTTCTTTACAATCCTTTGAAATTTGCTTAATGCATCTTCCAAATCTTGTATCACTTTCTCTCTTAACTTGCCTCTGAATGAACTCTCTTTGAAATCTGTTTTTCATGAATCTCTTACGCTTTTGGATCTGATACCACATTTTAGAAGTGCCAACAGATTTCTCATAGTGGTTAGTCCATCTGTTATCAGTATGTGTTGTTGTGATAACCATGTTGTGCAGTAAGTTTGAATAAGATAAGTGCATAAATTTGTGCAAGGATTTTGTGCAGTGTATGTGAAAATATGGAGGGAAGAATAACAATAAAATAACTGTAACTTGATATATTATAACTGTTAATTACAAGGCCTATATATAGTAAATGAAAAGGTATGACAGATAGGGATTCGTTGGTTCATTTGAACCAACAGATACAACCTTTAATATGTAACTGTCATAACTGCCTTTTCTATCCATAATAACTGTCTAATTCGACCAACTAAGATACCTATCTAAAATTTGCATGGCTTGTAGCCTAAACTAAGGTTCTGTGCAGCCACATGATTATGTATAAATTCATGGCCGCATAAATAAATAAGTACATATACTAAGTAAATTGTCTGATATGAAATATGAAAATAAGAAGAGCATTTGATCTTATAAAAATCCAACAAAATTTTAGTTTAATAAGAATTTAACAAATATTTTGTAACTCTGATTTACACGGGCGGTGTTCTACAACTAATAATCATATTTTAACTAAATTCGTTTGTCGTGTACTTATAAACCAACCTTTCATTTCTATACTTATAATTCCGTGCATTTAAAGATTTTTGGTATTACAATTAAAGTATTTATCATTATCGATATCCAAGTTTTTTACGGCCTAGTAGAATAAGAGTGTCATCCTAATTTGGAGACATGATTTTTTTGTTAACATTTTTCGCATAACCTAGTTCAGTTACGTTTTTTTATGATCGATCCCAAAATTGCAATACGTAAAGATTAAACTTAAGTTTCCAACGATAAATTTTGTTAATTTGGCATCTTTATATTGTTTTACATATTGCTTATAAAAATGTAAGATGGGAAAGTTTGTATCACTCTAATGATCTTGCGAATACCTTAACTCATGAGCTTATAAGAAAATAGGTCTATGTTGTAACTTATGTGAACTAATTAAATATGCTATGAGGATGAAATATGCTATATAGACTGTTATCTTTATTTAATTAACCCCTTGAAATGATAAATTATTTGTTTGAAGAGGTGTAAAGTGTTTCTTAATATTACCAAAAGTGCTTAATAAAGAAAACTTTTCTACAATTATAAAGAAGTTTAAAAAAAACAAAAAAAGAACAAGAAAAATCATTTGTGTGCATAGTTTCTTCTTTAGAATTTTAGATTGATAGGAAAAAAAATCTACAATTACAGAGAAGTTATAAATAAAAAAAAGAAGAACAAGAAAAAAACATTTGTGTAGCAATACTTTGAATTAATAGGAAAAGTTGCTTTAGAGCCAACATTGAAGATTTGGAGATGCCCTTCCGAAAAAAAAAATAGTAAATAAATAAATAAATCATATAGTCCCATAAACAAATAAAAGAAATGACTCTAAGTGCCAAGAGATGATTCTAAAACGTATGATAATGAAACAAAATTTGAAAGTTGGATGAGTATTATAGTATTTTTTTGAGTTCGTATCTGATATATGAACAAATGAGAAAATACGTTATTATTACATGTCATTAACAAAAAAAAATGGCTTTGGACCGTAGACATGTAAGATTGTAAGCACTTTGTGCTACTTTCTTTTCTACTTGGGCCAACAAATGTTTAATACCATCTTGGACCACACTCCCACATAATTCAACAATTACACAAGTTGGTAATAAAGTCTAAATCATCGACCTACCTTTAAATGTCAATACTTGAACACGGAATTTATAACTATAATTTAAAACCCTCCATCATTCTCTTTTGATTATACAGTTTCCTTCATACATTTTTCTCTTAACAAATTAACACATATCCTCGTCACCCGTTTATAGGTATTTTAAGCATAATAGTTAAGCAAAACCGCTGATAAATGGCTGCAGAATCCGGGATTGAAGCTATTATAAATGGTTATTGATCTTAGTTTACATTTAATTTCGTAATTATAGTAAATTTTGATATGAATAGCTCGTTTATGATATATAAACAATATGATTATATGAATGCAGCAACCGACAATGACCAAAATGTGCTGCGATTGCACGTTGCCTTCTTTGATCGTAACAATGATGGTGTTGTTTACCCTTGGGAAACTTACCAAGGTTAGTGGTTTAAGTTGCTTACAACTCTCTTAATCATATCTATAAACTACTTATTAATTAGATAACTGATTCAAAACTTGTTATATATCTCTTAAATCTTGAATGTTGTTTCTGTATTATAGGAATGCGAGCAATTGGTGGTGGTTTTCTCTTATCTTTTGCATTTGCAATCTTTATTAATGTCGGTTTTAGTGGCCTTACCCGTCCGGTTTGTACTTGATCTATAGAAATATTTGTGTAAATATATGTTTTCAAGTGTTTCATAATCTGTATGGTTAATATATTTATGTATCGTATTTAAATTAGTTGTTACATGTGTGTATATATACTGTAAAAACAAGCATTTTCCCTACATACTATTATTTCTTAACACATTAGGTAGATTAGTGAAAGTAGTGTTTAATACAATTGTTAAACGACCCCAAAATAATTCATATGACGTCAAGAAAATGGTGTAATAAGATTGCCAAAATTGTTTTTGGTTTTAACAGGGAAAGTGGTTTCCTAATCTGCTCTTCCCAATCGAGATCCAAAACATAACCTTGGCAAAGCATGGTAGCGACTCTGACACCTACGACACTAGTGGAAGGTATCTCTTCGAATATATTCACTCGCCATCTAAATTTTTCTCACACATTGATTAGAAGTCACATAAGACACTTACATTTCATGTTTAAGGTTTGTTCCTTCCAAGTTTGAGGAGATATTCAGCAAGTATGCACGCACAAATCCAGACTACTTAACAAAAGACGAAGTAAATGAACTTATCAAAGGAGACCGCGTACCCAAGGACTACTTTGGACAGTAAAAAAACACAACTCTAGCATTTTAAATCATCGATCATTTTGTTTATTGAATATGTTATATGAATTTGTAACATATTATATAGGATCGCAGCCATTGGAGAATGGAAGGTATTGTATCTCCTTGGCAAGGACAAAGACGGATTATTACAGAAGGAAACCATTAGAGGAGTATTCGATGGAAGCTTGTTCGTAGAACTTGAGGAAAAGAATAATTTATCTAAGAAGAAACACGTGTAGGCTTTATGCATTATATATGTTCCTTTATTAACATTCTGGGTTATAACATACGTTCATGTAGTATGCTAACTCTGGTCTAGCGATATGGAGGTTTTACCTTCCTAGGAAAGGTCTCAAGTTCGAGTCTTGTCTAGGGCGATAAGGGTTTCCTCCCGCGTGTGTAAAGGGAAGGGTGCCATTGCCTTCTGGGTTGGACCTAACCTGGTTGTGTGGGCTCGCTACGCCTTCAGGGCTAGGAGCCATGTAGCCCAATTGCCGTTCAAAAAAAAATGAAGTATGCTAGGTAAAATGATTTGGGTTATTGTATAGATTTATTTTTGTTTTGGTTGTTGCAGTGCTAATATAGAAAGCCGCGGATGAAAGTATCACTTGATTGGATTATTAGAGTGTTGATGTCTTTCAGAAAGAAAAAAAAAATGTGTAGAGTGCATGTGTGTATTTATTAAATAGGTGGATCCGGTAAGAAGAAAAACCAAAATAAGAAGAATAAAAAGAATTTCTAGCTACACATTTCAAAGAAAGGAGAGATTTTCAAAAGGAGATGCATCTATTTTAATAGTTGCATCTGAAATGTATGGTTGTGGTTTCTTCTTATCCTTCTCATTTTAATTTTTCTTCTTTTTTGATCCTAACTCATTGCATATATGTAAATTTGTGCAGTGCATGTGCGTATTTATTAAGGATAGAATTACCAACCATTTTCTGATCCATTGCGCTAACTGAGTTGTACCAAACGCTCCAATGACCGATGGAGCTGATATGATTAAAAGAAATGATTGACATGTCTAAAATATGTTTACTTCGTTTAAAATTTGACACGTTTCTTAAAAGGTTATAAAAGTAGTGAACGTGCTCGATATGATTATAGAAAATACATAATCACAACAACGATTTAACTTTTTATACGAGACGGCTAAAATTATTTAAACGTGATTAAGGAAAAATATTCTTAATCATAACCATCAATCCCGTGCACGCATTAACTTTACACATGAATCAAATTTATTTTAAAATTTTAGCTTAATATACGAGATATAAGAATTAGTAGGTTTTTTTTTTTTTTTTTTTTTTTTTTTTTTTTAACGCAATTTGATTTGAAACCTAGCAAGATGCTAGAAGGCAATACAAGGTTGGGATAGAGCGTTACAAGGGTGAATAAACCACTCTATCCAATTTAAATTTGGTTTCTTACATCTACTAGAAATCCAAGTGAATGACAAGTGTTTAATATCGCTAAAAATGAGATCTTTGCTTGGGCGCTTCAAGGAGAAAGTCATCTCATTCCTAAACTTCCAAAGAGCGCAAATAGTCGTCTGAACCACGGCATCTAGAAACCTTGTGTGTTTGGTAGCAATCAAATCCTGGTCCGCCAAATGTATCACATCAGAGAGGTTGTTGAGATGCAAGTTTGGAATTTTCCACCATTTGAAGACGTTTTTCCAAATATCCACAACAATCTTGCAATAGACAAACACGTGTTCTTCCGTTTCAATTTCTTCATCACATACAAGACATCTAAGGGAATCTAAATCAATGCCTCTTAGGTTGAGGTTTGTTCTTGTAGGCAGTCTCGAGTTCATAGCTCTCCAAGTATTGATGTTTACCTTCAAAGGAATTGAGTTGTTCCATTAGTAGTGTTTAATATTTTGTAATCGTGATATTACACGCACGGGGTTCTACAACTATAATTATATTTTAACTAAATTTGTTTGGTGTTTACTTATAGATCGTCCTTTCATTTCTATACTTATAATCCCGTGCATTTACAGATTTTCGGTATTGCAATTAAATTATTTATCATTATCGATATCCAAGGTTTTTACGGCCTAATAGAATAAGAGTGTCATCCTAATTTGGAGACATGATTTTTTTGTTAACGTTTTTCGCATAACCCAGTTCAGTTAAGTTTTTTTATGAGCGATCCCAAAATTGCAATATCTAAAGATTATACTTAAGTTTCTAATGATAAATCTTGTTAGTTTGGCATCTTTATATTGTTTTACATATTGCTTATAAAAATGTAACATGGGAAAGTTTGTATCACTCTATTATCTTGCGAATACCTTAACTCATGAGCTTATAAGAAAATAGGTTTATGTTGTAACTTATGTGAACTCATGAAATATGCTATGAGGATGATCCACCATGCGAGATGGTTTCCAATCTTTAACTTAGAGAGTTGCATTCGATTGTGATACGATGAGACTACTAAACGCAGTTTTCTTTTCAAACCGCAATTTGTTGTTGAATGTGTAGATGCGAATTTCTTTCCAAATCATATTTGAGTGTACACGTTAACTTGAAGTCTTTAGCTTAATTAAACCGCAATTTTTCGTGATTTCTCTATTTCTCCTAATTTAGAAACTATCTTCAATTCAACAATAATTTCTTTCAAACATTTATTTCAAACTAGACGAGTACCCGCGGTTCCTAGTGGCAGATAATTAACAATATGCGATATTGTGGTAAGTGTTTCGTAACATGCGATAATTCAACTAAAGCAAAAATTCTTAACAAGTATCAAAGAACATATAAAAATATTTATTGAAACTGAAAATAAAACATCACATCAATTATGAGATAACTAACAATGCACGTTACTCGTCGTGTAAAATTTCTTAGTACACGTCATATGAGGTGTTGAATCCTCTTTGACCAAACTCTTTGATTGGCTTCACTTTGTAGTTATCATCCATCAAGGCATGGTATTTGACTCAATCAAAAAAACTTCAAACCTAAGAAACTTAACAAAAATATATAAACCGGTTGTATAATGTTTTTTGACCAAATTATTTGAAAACTTTGTATATCTTTGAAATTAAAGCGCGGAACAATCAACGATTAAAGCAAACAATCAATCACCATCATTATAGGAATATTTGAAACAAATTTGCATTTAACGTATTTAATGCACAAGAACAAAAACAAAAAAAATGAACCCCGTGACTACATAATAAATCGATACAATGTTTTGTGATTGTAAACACTCAAGTTATTCAGAACAATATCTTTGCAATTTCAACTATATATAAATGTCAAAACAATATTTTTAAAAATCATATTGTCATTGCACACATTTTAATATTTAATAACTGAGATCGCATATGATACACACAGTATAAAGTAACATAACAATAAAAAATAAGTTGTAATATGGTGCCTTATAAAATAAAATATATTGATAAACTTTTAGAAATAATTAGTGTTAAGATTAAATAAATTAAAAAATATATATTTTGTTTTTTGGAAAATTACATTAGTAAAAGTGATCAAAATTTGTCATACATTTCTTTGAAATTTTTGTGTGAATTGTTATGGCAATTTATTTTATTAAGGACAAATTCTTTGAATTTTATGTAGAAATTTTAGTTTTAAAGGAATTTTAGAAATTTAACATTACTCACTTTTTAAGTTTGTAAACATGGATACATGCTTTGTATGTATAATAATTTAAAAAAATTGTATTGACTTTTCAACATTGAATATGCCAAATCAATTTTCATTTAATATTAGTTTGAATTTTAAAGGTAATTATATATACATATAGTTAAAGACGAGCACATGCAGACAAGAACGGATTTTATAGCGATAGATCGTTTAGCGATAAAAAATGTTTATGGTTAAAACGAAAAATAATAAAAGTTTGAAGATTTGGGTATTAAACATAATGTTTTGAAACCCGGTCGACCGGGTGGTTCAATGGTTGAACCGTTTTGGTCGAAAACGGATCGATGAACAGGTCAACCCGACGGGTTGGGTTGAACACGGGTGAAATTAAACCGGGTCAACCCGTAGGGTTTGAAGCGTCTCGTGTTAACCCGGTTTTCGATGTGTATTAATAGTTTCCTTTTGAACTATATGTTTCAACATTTCTATTTTTAGTTTCAACATTTCACTTTTTGTGTTTTCCTTTATATATAGTATACGCGGGTATCCTGTGATGATTAACTGGAGAAACAGATCTCGATGAGGTCTGATTTACCAGTTTGTATCGAATGACTTTTATCGATTAGTCGAACCAGTGGCGAAACCGGTTCTCGGTTGAACCCGTTGGTCCGGTCCGGTCCAGTTTTCAAAACTATATGTACCATCAACTTGTTAGCTTGTATGAAACTTTGTGTGTTCTAATAATTTGTATAATGTGTATAATAACACGTACTTTTCATTTTAGGTTGTTTTAAAAATAACATTAATTAGTGTATGTAATTATTTTATATTTTGGATTTTGTTGAAGCTTGTTTAAATTGTATATTGTGAAAATTTTATTGTATTTTTTAGTATTGGGTGTTTTAATTGTTTGTATTTAATTTGGTGAATATGCTTTTAGTTGGTTGTACAATATGAATAAATCAATATATTTTTAAGTAATGGGGTGTTTTAATAAGAGTATTAATGACATTATATATTTCTCTCACCTTTAACTTTCAACTTTCAACTTTCAATTTTTCACTTTCACCTTTGACCATTTTTCTATTTTATGTAGTAAAGATAAAGATAATGTGCTACAAAAACCTACATTTCAAAAAACGATTAACCCAACTTAATTTATTACTGTAAATTACTTTACCTTAAATAGATTGTTATCTTTACGTAATTAACCCGTTGAAATGATAAATTATTTGTTTGAAGAGGTGTAAAGTGTTTCTTAAAACTAATAAAAGTACTTAATAAAGAAAACTTTTCTCCAATAATAGAGAACTTTAAGAAAACAAAAAACAAAAAAGAAGAACAAGAGTGACCATTTGTGTATAATTTCTTCTTCAAAACTTCAATTGATAGAAAAAGTTGCTTTAGAACCAACATTGAAGATTTGGAGATGCCCTTGCGCCAAAAAAATTTATATAGTCCTATAAAAAAAACATGGGCTTTGGAACTTAGACATGTAAGATTGTAAGCACTAAGCACTTTGTGCTACTTTCTTTTCTACTTGGGCCAAATAATAAGTATCTAAAACCGAACATATTAAAGGCCAACAAATGTTTAATACCATCTTGGACCACCCTCCCACAGAATTCAACAGTTACACAAGCTGGTGATAAAGTATAAATCGATAAATGTTGTTTTTATCAAACTAAGTTGACAAAATCAAATATATATTTATGAATTTCTTGTCATATTGACTTTACTCTCAATTACCGACCCACCTTTAAATGTCTACTATCAAAATCAATGCCTTAAAGTTCATTTAAGTTGATTGCTAAATGAAGGAAAGAATCTGAAGCCACATACCAACAATCAGAAACATCTGTTTACAATAGCATGTACGCGCTTGTTAGTTCGGTTCAAGTCTTGTTTGAAACACGTGTGAGATAATATGTTGTATATAGATGTGTAAAAAAGAAGGTGGTAATCAAGAAACGGTGTACGTTTTAAGTGAATGGTAGCATCTAAAGGAAGACTAAACTTTTTACGACTTTTGTGTGTATTTTGTTAATATAAAATGACAATTTTACTTTTCGCCGTCAATAAAGTGGTTACGATATGTGAGGGTAAAATTGTTATTTTACATGAAAAAATACACATAAATGTTGAAATTTAAAAGTTTCAGGTATATAATAACAAATAAAAAAGAAAGCTACACACAATTAAAAAAATTGACAAATTATATACATTTGTAGGTAATTCTCCCTGAAAATAAATGTTATATACTTAAGAACACGGAATTTGTAACTATCATTTATATATGTTAGGTATAATTGTTTAATCAACTTTTATGGAACATCAATACTTGCATAAATATAGTAACATGTAAGAAAGAAGTGTCGAACTCACATTCATGTCTCTTAAAATTGAACCCCATTATAAAACCCTCCATCATTCTCTTTTGATTATTCAGTTTCCTTGGCTCGTCACCCGTTCATAGGTATTTTAAGCATAACAGTTAAGCAAGACCGCTGATAAATGGCTGCAGAATCCGGGATTGAAGGTATTATAAATGGTTATTGATCTTAGTTTACATTCGATTCCGTACTTTTATAGTTAAATTTAGATATTAATAGCTCGTCATGATATATAAACAATATGATTATATGAATGCAGCAATCAACGATGACCAAAATGTGCTGCAATTGCACGTTGCCTTCTTTGATCGTAACAATGATGGTGTTGTTTACCCTTGGGAAACTTACCAAGGTTAGTGGTTTAAGTTGCTTACAAGTCTCTTAATCATATCTATAAACTACTTATTATTTAGATAACTGATTTAAAACTTGTTATATATCTCTTAAATCTTGAATGTTGTTTCTGTATTATAGGAATGCGAGCAATTGGTAGTGGTTTCTCTTATCTTTTGCATCTGCAATCTTTATTAATGTCGGTTTTAGTCGCCTTACCCGTCCGGTATGTACTTGATCTATAAAAATATCTGTGTAAATATATGTTTTCAGGTGGTTCATAATCTGTATGGTTAATATATTTATGTATCATTAGAGGTGGCAAAATGGGCGGGCCAGGCGGGCATAGGCAATGGGCTAAATGGGTACTAGCCCAATGGGCACGGGCTTAAACGGGTACGGGCTTAAACGGGCACGGGCCAACCGGCACATGTAATACGAATCGGTTTAGAAAAGACCTAAAACGACAAAAAAATTTACTCAAACGTAACACATCATTTATATTTGAGTAACTAAATATAGTATATCAATAAGTTTTTCATTAAAAATTAATTTAATATTCGAGAAAAACATGTGCCCATTATACCCATTTAACTTTTAAATGGACAATATATGCCCATTTCAAAAAAATAAAAGGAGCCAAATGTGACTAAATCTTTCAAAAATGGCTCATTTAGCTATTTTTTTGTATCTTGAACATAAAATGCCACCTCTATGTATCATTATATTCAAATTAGCTGTTACATGTGTGGATATATACTGTAAAAACAAAGCATTTTCCCTACATACTATATTTCTCAACACATTAGGTAGATTAGTGAAAGTAGTGTTTAATACAATTGTTAAACGACCCCAAAATAATACATATGACGTCAAGAAAATGGTGTTATAAGATTGCCAAATTAAAGCTGTTTTTGGTTTTAACAGGGAAAGCGGTTTCCTAATCTGCTCTTCCCAATCGAGATCCAAAACATAACCTTGGCAAAGCATGGAAGCGACTCTGACACCTACGACACTAGTGGAAGGTATCTCTTCGAATATATTCACTCGCCATCTAAATTTTTTTTCACACCTTGATTAGAAGTCACTTAAGACACTTGCATTTCATGTTTAAGGTTTGTTCCTTCCAAGTTTGAGGAGATATTCAGCAAGTATGCACGCACGAATCCAGACTACTTGACAAAAGATGAACTAAATGAATTTATCAAAGGAAACCGCGAACCCAAGGACAACTTTGGACGGTAAAAACACGTGACTTTAGCACTTTAAATCATCGATCGTTTTGTTTATTGAAGTCCTGTTATATGAATTTGTAACATATTATATATATATATATATTATATAGGATCGCAGGCTTTGTAGAATGGAACACAATGTATCTCCTTGGCAAAGACAAAGACAGATTATTGCAGAAGGAAACCATTAGAGGAGTATTCGATGGAAGCTTGTTCGTAAAACTTGAGGAAAAGAATAATTTATCTAAGAAGAAACACATGTATGCTCTATGCATGATACATATTCCTTCAACATCATGGGTTTTAACATATGTTTATGAAGTACTATACTACAAGTAGTGTTAATTTTCATAAAACACACCGAATTTTCTGAAATGCATCCGGTCATAATGCATTGTGTTTCTAGTTATTGCTTAGTTAGTCCTTAATTAAATAAGTAAAATATAAACTTAATGTTCAATAAACTCAATCATTGTAATTGAAAATCGTACTTTGTTGATATTTTTTCCATATACTAAAGTTTAAAAAATTTGTACATCCGGTCATTTTTAGTTCTGGTTCGCCCCTGATTATATCTATTTATTTTATCTCCTTGTTGTTGCAGAGCTAATACAGAAAGCAGCTGATGAAAGTGTTACTTGATTGGATTTTAAGGAGTGTGATGTCTTCCGAAGAAGAAAAAATGTGTGGAGTGTTGTATATTTATTAAATTGGTTATAAGTATTGTATATATGTACGCAATATATGATGTAATTGTATTCACAATTCTTTTCAGTCGTCGCGCCGCTTTGCTTGGCGATCCTAATAAATCATAAATTTGTTCATACGTATGAACGGATTTCACATTTTATTATGAATAAGGGATTTGAAATCGTGTATTCTTTTTACTCGATGCCACAACTAGTACTTGTAAAATCGAGCAAGAGATATATATGTTGTTACTCGAATTAACGCTGATAGCTACCAATATACTTGCACACAAATAATACGACTTATAACTTATAACCTCAAATCGATAGTAATAATTTAACAATATACTTGATCACGGAAATCATAGCTTTCATTTAGTTTAGGTATACTTTTTTAATAAACTTTTATGGAAGAACAAGACTGGCATAAATATAACAACATTAGATCTGATGTTCGTCCGATGGATGAGATAGTTCTATAAATTTATATAGAATGAAGATAATATATTCAATAACTATATTATATTATACTAGGTTTAACTTGAACAATTTGGATACATACAACATTACACAGCAATATATTGAAAAAAAATTAATCGTTCTAAAGATATGAGAGCATAAATTAGTAAAATAAATTATACCAAGGTCATGTTGAGTTTATGATATATAAAGGGTTAATAACCTATTAAAGCGTCATCTTGTCATGGCAAGTTTAGTTGACGTAAGCAAAAAAAATAGCCCTTTTGGCTACTAAACTTAAATTCTTGTCTTCCTTTGAGTATTATGACCATTTTACCCTTCCAAATTACAGAAATGGTCCCTGTGAGTTTGCGAAAATTGCATCCATTGTCCCTAAGCAAAATTACAAAAATAGTCCCTTTTGCACAAGATCAACCCACTAATTTGCAGCTGTGAGAAAGAATGAAAGTTGAATCATTTTGTCTGGTTGTAATTTCTGAGATCCCAATGAATTTTCGACTTTTCAATAGATCCAGAATATCGTTTTCGTATAACCTTAATATAAGTTATAAAACGTCAATTTTTAAATAATTGATAACTAAGATCCATAAGATACGCACTATATGGTGTCCTCTACATTGTTGTAAGAATGCAAAGTTAGCAACAGCAGGTTTCAATATATAAACTGATATTGACATTAATATAAACAAGCACTTAAGCAAAATCATTAATATAAACAAGCACTCCATCACAACATAAGCTTATCAGTTACAATATCCAAATAACAATTACCACATTTATCCAAAATCCCAAATAACAATTACCACCTTTATCCAAATATCAAACTCCCAACTCTAGTAACACCACCGTGAATCCCAAATAACAATTACCACCTTTATCCAAAATCCCAAATAACAACTACCACCGTGAATCTCTAATTGAGATCATTTCAATCAACTGTGTCAATTTAATTAGATTTTGGTTGGGTAATTTGGCTGATTGTTGAAATTAGGGCTTGTAAAATTGGGGGTTTTTTATCAAGTGGTTGCGTCAGTATGAAGCATGTTCCAGGCTTCGTGTGGGTCTCATTTGGTTATGTTATCTTGTATTTTACTCTTTCGGTATCTTGGGGTCTCGTGTGGGTCTCATTTGTTTCATTAATCATTTTTTTTCTTCTTGCATTTATGCAACCTTGTAGCAAGTCCGCTCGATGCTTATTCTTAGGGTTTACAATGGTTCGTAACCCAGTTGATTTAAATGTATACTGATGGTTTGGTGTTGGTTTAGAAGCGGCTTATAGTTTGATCTTGTGCAAGATCACGATGGTTTTGAAGGTAAATTACAATGGTTCGAAAGAATGATGAACAGGTTGTACTGAAAGTCGTGAAGTAAACAAAAGAAACAAAAAGTGTGAGAAAGAATGAAAGCAAGAAACTAGTGATAAAAGATTGTTGGTATAATATATAATAACATAGAGGGATCATTTATGTAATTTACCTTTTGGACAATGAATGCAATTTTTAAAAATTCAAGGGTAAAATGGTCATCACAATTTTGTATTTTGTCTTTATTACTCAAAGGAAGACAAGAATTTAAGTTTAGTAGCCAAAAGGGCTATTTTTTTTGTTCGCTACGTCGAACTGACATTTGTGACAAGTATGATACTTTAATAGGTTATTAACCCATATATAAAATACAATAAAACATAAAGACATCAAGAGTACACAGCGGAAGACTTAAAGATCATAACAAATAAATTAATTAACTGAAAGTATGCGTAACGTACCTCTTGCAAATGTCAGATCTCTTGAGCAAAATAAAGAAGTGGTTTAATGAGTTGTCCCTTACCGTTCTACAACTCAAACCAATATGGTGTAAGAATAGTGTCTTACTACCACGTTCTTGTACACACGAATTAACCAACGAATCAAGCGATTGCTAGTTCTAACACAAGTCCTCGTTTAAGAAAAACGAAACCAAACTCCCTTACAAGGGGTGTTCGGCAAATAGGGACAGAGAGAGAGAGGAGAGATCTAGGTTAATTCAATGCACAAGTCATGAAAACCCTAGAACCTAACCTTGTTTATCTAGTAGATGGAAACTTTGGGAACAAGTTATGGATTAGGGCTTGGGAAAGCCCCTTGGCCGCCACCATGCAAAGCCCAAGAGAAACCCATAACTTTTCAAGTCTTTCCATTACTAGTCCCTTCTTTTCATTTAACAGTCGTTAGTCATTTTTCCGTTAAATACTTAACGATCGTTAACCGGACTTAATGTGCAATAATTAATCGTAAACATAAACATTAATTATTAACTTTAATTCTCATTCGCTAATGTGTGCAATCCTGGTGACGAGTTCGAATCCGGACATTCACATGTTTGTAAATATATACATTTCAACAGCTCCCACTTTGATATGTTTACAAAGCGTGAAATGACATTGGTTAGCGTCTAGCAACAAGCCAATGCTCTGGTACAACTCGTGTATGGTTTTCTCGAGAAAACCAAGTTTTGATGATTCATCATCATATTCATCCTTTGTTTCTAATACCATGTTAATAAGAATATGGATCTCACTCATTTCTTAATTAACTATTACATTTCTCGCTTTATGTGATTGATTAAGATTACCAATTCTTCCGAACATATTCCGAAGACCTTGGGCATGACCATGCAAACATCTTAACAACCCTACGAGGGCCCAGAGTATTATACTTAAAAATAAATTTGAAGGAAACAAATCCCATTTTGACTACAAAGGATTCATAAATTTCGCAACACTTCGAAAACAACCCTTATAACTACCGCCACGTATAGCGTTAGATTGCTTCACAAAATGCACTACATCCATGACATATCTCTTGTATCTCAAGTCGAGGATAAATATCCATGATATACTTAATGACAAAGATCCATAAAGTATTATCATGCGGGTGGGATAAGTCCTATACTCAATCCATTGAATATCATCTGAAATTAGTCATGCTACGCATCAATATACTTTCAAGTATATTCTAACTAATACTCAGATTCGTCTTAATTCAATATCATTCCCATGTTATTGATCGACAACGGACTATTTAGAATAACTTAAGTTATTCAAGGATTTAAACATGCAAATATAGGATAACAATATTATAAATGAAATTAAACGTATATCGTACTTTAATTCATTATAAATAATAATGGTTTAACATCATTTATCCAAATACTAAATAGATCAATGCATGATAATACTAGCTAATGAATTTTGCCAAAACTAATGAAAATCATACTTGTTGACAAGACATAATTTCAATTAACTTTGATCTATAGGAATTTTGAGAATACTTATTTCAAGAATTCAATAAGTGAATTTCTTGTATATGTTTACACATATCTTGATATTGTCATATCATTCCATAAGGTGCGTGATAACCTGAATCACCCTTTTATGACAATTATCTTTCAAAACTTTAAAGTTTTAAAGTATTCTTTATTCTTTAATGTATAATGCAACTATGCTCTTAGTTGAGCATAACTAGTAAACATGGTCATCATCAAGGATACCATGACTAGAATTGAGTGTCATCTCAATTATACTAGCATCATTGTTTACAACAATATGCTCTTTAAAACATCCGCAAACTTTGAACAGTTATAGTGTAATGTTGGTGCCTACCAAAACTCAAGTTTGTTGGCAATGACAATTATGAAACAATTGTCATATAATCATCCATAGGATCTAGGAGCATCTCCAGACTGTGGAATTTGATTCTAAATCCAAACATATTCCTTTTAAAATATTTATTACACTAACAACTTTCAATGTTGTCAAATCATCTTGTAATCAAGCATGACACAACAATCTTATACACAACATGATGTTCATGATGAATCTTCAAAATAAACTTTAAGATCTCATCTATCTTGTCAAAGATATGTATTCATCATGTTCTATTTGACTCATTTATTTACCGCATATGTTTACAATAATAAACATATATTCCAAGGTTGTATATATTATTTCCAAATCTTACAAACGAAGTTTCATTCCCAACTAAAACTTAATTTAAGTGGAATATTGTTGGGAATTAAGGTAACCACCGATTCGCCAAGCATAAACTAATGATTCTCGCGAAGCTTCATCGAAGAGATTCTCGAAGAAGAAAGGATTCACGGGTTATACTTCGCCAGGTGTTAATGCATACAGTGTGTTGTCACTGAAAGTGGGAACCACGTGAGGAGAGATAAGCTCGATTTTAGAGTAAAAGTCACTGTATGTATAGGTTGGCGCCGACATGTAGAGCTTATCGGAATAAACAAAATGATTAACAAAACAATATGATTAGTTGCATGCTTGTCTAGATGCATGCTTAGTCTAGTTTAGTAGTAGAAGCGTAAATTGTCAACGCTTATTAGGGTTTCTTGCCTATATAAGAAACCATAATAGATTGTAATAGATAGGGTTTTTCTCAAGTTTCTCAAGTCTTGTATTCTATCCGAAACATAGAGTTTCTATAACAAAAGATCCATAGAGGATCAAAAGTGTTCTTAGTTATTATAACTTGTATTTATTTTCCGCTACAATACCAAGTTGTAGAGATCTTCTATTAGTTTGCTTGTGATTACATAGGCAACACTAACGATCTCCGAGTGCTTAAGATCTATCAAGGTCTCAGATGTTTATAACAAGTGGTATCGAGCCTCGGGAAAGTCTCTACGATACTAAGAACCATTCTCACCCCATACAATCAAACACTCATTCACCATGCCCGGATCCGATAATGAAAATGAAATCACCAACACAAACAACACCAACACCACTTCCATGCAATGTATTTCGCCTCACAAACAAGAATGGTAAATTCCTTATTTAAAGAGGAAGAATATGAACTTTGGACTATGAAGATGGAAAACCGGATTTCCAATATTGATTGGAATCTGTGGGAGGTAGTAAAGAAAGGAAACAATTTAAAGAAAATGATTCCTGATGTGGATGGAAGTTTATCATGGCTCCACCAAAGATCGAAGAAGGCCGCCATGCAGAGAGCATAAAGTGAAGACCATTCTACTTCAAGCCATACGAAGATCATCTATGTGATTTTCACCATATGGATGATGCTAAAGACATATGGATGGCTCTCAAAGCAAGGTTCGGTGGAAATGAAGAATCAAAGAGAATGAGGAAGTCCATGCTAAGACAACAATTTCGAGGACTTCAACATATCGAAGAAGAAGGTATCCACAAGGGATACGACAGTTCCATAGGATCTTGAGTCACCGAATCATGAATGCTAAACCAGATAATGAAGATTGCAACTCAAAGTTCTTGCGGTCCTTGCCGCCATCATGGTTGCATGTTAGTATTGCACTCAAGGCCAAAGGAGGTTGGACATGCTCACTTTTGATGAGCTATACAATGACTCGTAACTCTTGAACCGGATGTCGGGACTCCCTATCGTACATCTTCTTCTAACCATGCACTTTTGTTGGGACATCTCATTCCAACATGATGGTACAAGCTCCTAGCTCCAACTATTTTCCATCATCTCCGAGCTCCAACTACTTTCCATCATCATCTTCAGCTCCCCTTCACCACATAACCTCGTCCCACTCCACCAAATTCTCAAGCTAGGTCTAGTAGTGTGATGGAGGATGTTCTTCATTCGCTTGTTGTCGACTATGATACTCAAAGATCTTGCATATGAAGACTTTGATCAGTGGACCTCTTGAAATGGAGGAAATGAAGTGAAAATGCAGTGGCATTCCGATGGACATCAAAAGGTTTGAAGAGAAGGTCGGAGGAAGTTTGTTTTCAAGGAAAGGAACCACCGCTTTGATAGGAGGAAAGTCAAGTGCTACACTTGTCATCGATGGGGCATTTCAAGAGAATGCAAGGACAGTAAAGAATGGAGATGGAGCCAAATATCTTTCCTATCGCCAGAAACAGCAGAAGTCGGAGCTTGAAGCAGCTCTCCTCACCATGGATGAACAGTCAACTGGACTACACATGAACCCGTTAATGAGGAAGCTCATGATACCGACAAGCTTGACCGCTTGCAAGGTGCACTTTGATGAAAGGCATGATCGCTTGCCTTGATGGGACTATCTCAGTACACAATTGTATATTTGGTCGTAGTCTTAGATACAATGAACTTAAAGAAGAATTTGATGCTATGAAACCTAAGTTTGATGCATGCTATATTGATAATGAAGCTCATAAACTTGCATTAAAAGCCTGAGAAAGACAAAAGTGTGGTTTCAAAAGAATCAAATAGCCTATGAAGATAAGATAAAAGTGTTACAGTTTGATCTAGAAGTTGCAAATAATTACTTAAAACTATCCGAGAAAGCAAAGAATGAAGTCAGGTTCGAGAACCTAGAGCTTAAAGAAAAACTAATGAGGAAATTGCTAGGAATAATGAATGGCAAATGTCCGTAAAAGCTTAAATAGAATCATCTATACTAGTCAATCTCGGACATGCCCGATAGGTTTAGGTTTTCAAAAATATGTAGGTCCGAAGCTAAGTATGATGGGCGAAACCTACATCGCCAGGTTAGCTAATTATGTTAAAGAAGGTAATATGCATGTCGTCCTCGGTCCCATTAGAGGTGAGTTCATGCCCATGCACCTATCCATCATCGCTGACTTTGATGGATCACATCACCTATATGGCAAAAGTCAAAGACTTGCTGCACTCGACACCTCATCTAATGATTTTGTCTCTGCTCGACAAAGGACAATTCATCGGATCAAGGGTCTACTTCCTATGAAAGCTGTGATTCAAATGAGAAGTCCGACCTTCCCAAGCCTAAACCAACACCCAAGCCTCGCACCCCGCCTACTTGTGAGCCTCTAGGGAAGTCGGCCGAGAATCAACTTCCAAGACAGTTTCTCCAAGACTTATCTTTAAATGTTTGAATAATCATCTGTTAAAAACAATTCCTTGAATGTATCCGCTAAGTACTTCGCATGTAATCCAACATCTTCCTATTTGAATAAAACTTCTAAGAAGAAGACATGTTTTGTATGTAGCAAGAATTTCATTTGATTAAGGATTGTGATTTTTATGAACAAAGATTGGGTGCATGTGCTACTCTCCAAAACACAAACCTAATCGGACCAATGTTGCTAATATTCCACCTTATGTCCCATTAAGCGCCTAAACCGACTCTCATTGAGAAGTTCGGCCACTGCACCATATGTTCAACCCACTAGCTCATTCTTTAAACATGGTTATTGGCCTACATATGTTGACTCTATGTATGCCGGGATGGGATATGGGAGCACCGCGTGAAGCCCTCAAGAAAGTTGTTCTTGGACCAACAAGGACCAAATTATCAATGGAGGACCAAGAACAATGGTGGATCCTCTAAAACTTCGTGCCCTAAACTGTGATCCACAAGGCGAGGTTCAAGTCAAGAATGACTTGAACCTCCACCTAATACTAATCGCTTGTATATATTTTGTTGTTGTTTGTAGGATCATCCCTTAAGCATAAGAATATTGGTATTGTTGATAGTGGTTGTTCCGTAGCATGTCCGGAAACAGGATATGATGCACAATTTTGTCCCTATGAAGGAGGAGGCAATGTGACTTTTGGAGGAAGTGATGGTAGTATCACAGTGAAAGGCACCATAAAGACACCTCATCTAGATTTTGAAAATGTGTACTATGATTAAGGAACTTCAAAGACTTCAACTTGTTCTCTGCTTTCACAAATCTGACACTAAGAATAAAGTTCTCTTCATCGAGCATGAATGTCTTGTGTCGCCTAAAGACTTCACACCCCGTAAGAAACTTCAATTTCTGTCAAGGTTCCTCGAACCCACAACTTATACACATTCAACCTTAATGAAGTGCAACTGTGGTGACCTCACTTGCTTGGTGGCTAAAGCATCTCTTGATGAGTCCACTAAATGGCATAGAAGAATGGCGCATGTGAATTTCAAGACCATTAACAAACTCTAAAATGGGTCTTGTTGAAGGTCTTCCTCAAAAGTTTTCACAAATGATCACAATTGTGTCGCTTGCAACAAAGGAAAACAACACGTAGCTTCTTAAAGCTATCAATGCTATGAGCATCATTATTGAACCTCTTCGCCTGCTTCACATGGATCCGTTTGGTCCAACTCAAGTCAAGCATTGATCATAAGTTCTTCGTTTGGTAATCACCGATGGCTATAGCAGATTTTGTTGGGTTTTCTTTCTCGTAACCAAAGATGAAACATCTCAAGCGTCGATCAATTCATCACTCTTGTTGAAAATCATTGAATAAAAAGGTTAAGGGAATTGATTGTGATAATGGGACGAGTTCAAAATGCTATTCTTATAGAACTCGTGGGTCAAAAGGCATAAAAGGGACTATAGTAATCCAAGAACCCCACAACAAATGGGGTGGTGAAAGAAAGAATAGGACCTTAATAGAGGTCTAGATCCATGCTTGCAGACTTAAACCGCCCACTATGTTCGGATCAAGTCATGGCACCGCTCGCTATGTGCTAAACAGGTGTCCATTACTGCATCACAACTCAAAACCCATATGAACTTCTCTTTGGAAAGGTTCTCGCTATTCACTATCTAAAACCTTTTGGTTGTCAAGTGACCATTCGAACACAAGTGATCCGCTGGGAAAGTTTGATGAGAAGGGCGATGATGGTTATATTGTGGGTTATTCAACTCATAGTAAGGCCTCTGTGGTGTACAATTTACAAGCCAAGAAGATAGAGGAGACATTGAACCCGAGATTTTTGGAAGATAAGCATAATGTTCAGGATGTGGTCATACTTGGTTTTTGACCTTGACTACCTCATCGATTCCTTGGGTTACACTAGACACTTGGCTAATCAAAATGCAGTTCTCAAGAATCTTCAACTAACCATGCAGTCCCTTTGATGATGACTCAAAATGAGTTTGAAGATGATGAGCAACCCATACTTGTGCCTTCTTTCTCCCTAACAATATTGCGGTACCTCCTCCAAGGATACCGCGATTCAAGTGATGAAGATGACTCATTATGCCGAGGACCTTGCTAGGCTTCGACTCAAGAATTTGTCGCCAAGCTTGAAGCAGAGAAACCGAAAGAAGGGGTAGCTAATGAAGGAGGCGCAGAAACAACGTGTCTGCGAAGTTGACTCACACACCTTCCATCCCCAAATCAAGGCTATCTCGTTCCTTCTCAAGTATCTTCAGACTTTGGTGAACCCTATACACGCTTTCAAAACCTTCGGATCTTGGAAATCATCAACCCAAAGTCGGCATCTTCACCTCACCCTCTTATGATGTCAATTTGAACCAACCATCACTAATCTTGATTCATCCATTGAAGTCAACCCCATCGATACTCGTGAGGATCAACATAGCTCATCCTCAATCCAACATCATAGGTGATCTTTTGGCACTGTGAGAACTCAAGGGCTATCACAAGTCCTCAATTTGATGATTGCTTTTCTCTTATGTCTCCAACAAAGAAAGAAACAATCACACGGACTTCAAGCATTGTCTGCTTGCTTGTTTTCTTTCTCTCGTGGAACCAACCAGTGTTTCTCAAGCTCTTAATGATTCAAGCCGGCTCAAGCAATGCAAGAAGAGATGCAGAATTTCACAATCAGCAGTTTGGATCTTGGTACCACTCACGATGGCAAATATGCCATTGGGACAAAATGGGTTTTCAAGAATAAGAGATGCTAGGGGTGTTGTGATCAAAACAAAGCAAGATTAGTAGCACAAGGCTTCGCATAAGAGGAAGGGATTGATTATGATGAAGTGTTTGCCCTGTTGCGAGTTGAAGCAATTCGCATTTTCTTGGCTTATGCTTCTTATATGGGCTTCATGGTGTATCAAATGGATGTCAAAGGTGCTTTTCCGATGGTGAGATTCAAGAAGAGGTCTATGTCACTCAACCCAAGGGCTTTGAAGATCCGATCACCCAAATCATGTTTACAAAGTTGTTAAAGCTCTCTATGGCTTACATCAGCTCCAAGAGCTTGGTATGCTCGGCTTTCATCATTCTCATCAAGCATGGCTATAGGAGAGAGCTATCGATAAAACATCGCTTCAAGAAGAATTACTCGACATCATTCGGTGCAAGTGTATGTGGACGACATTATATTTGGTTCCACAAACGAAGCTTGGTGCGAGGAATTTGAGGAACTAATGAAGGGTGAATTTCAAATGAGTGCTATGGGAGAGCTTACTTTCTTTTGGGTCTCCGTGTTCAAGAAACAAGATGGCATCTTTATCACCAAGATAAATATGTGAGGACATTTTGAAGAAGTTTGGTATGGAAGGTGTTAGATCGCCACAACACCTTATGAAGCTCCAAAGGCTAAAGCAAATAATGAACCGATCTACCTGTGAATGTTCATCCAGACAGTCCATGATTGGTTCATTGATGTATTCGACTTCAAGACCCGATATTACATTTGTTGTGAGTGTTTGTTCTCGACATCAAGTCACTCCACTTGCTTCCCATCTCAATGCCGTCAAGAAGATCTTTAAGTACCTCAAAGGCCAACCTCTTTAGGCCTTTGGTACCCAAAAGAATCTCCTTTCAAGTTGGAAGCATATAGTGACAAGTGATTATGCGGTGCAACTGGATAAGATCCACAACCGGAGGTCGCCAATTTCTAGGCAACGGTTGATTTCTTGGCAATGCAAGAAACAAACCATTGTGGCCACCTCAACCATCAAGGTAGTACGTTGTCACGCAAATTGTCGTGGACAAGTACTTTGGATTCGTAACCAATTCTCGGACTATGGGTACAACTTTATGAACACTACAATTCATATAGATAATCAAAGTACCATCCGCATAGTCAAAATCCAGTTTTTCACAATCGAATCAAACACATTGAAATCGTGCACCACTTTATAAGAGATGCTTATGAAAACATTTGATAAAAGTGGCTAAAATCCATACCGATGATAATGTATGCACTTATTAACAAAAGCGTTTGATGGACCAAGGTTTCAACACCTCGTGGTCAATATTGGAATGCTAAACCCTTGATCAAGATAGTTTAAGGGAGGCATAGGCCTCGGGGAGGCATATGCCTGGGAGGATTTGTGCAAACTCGCAGATTTTTGTTTGTTTTGTTTGTTGTATATTAGTTTGTTTTCTAACTCTAACTTCTATTATTTCTCTAGTTTTTGTTGTTGTGTATGTTTTAGTGTCTGCATTTTTGCGGTTGTCTGCATCGCATGTTGTCATTCCTTATCTCGATTGCAGATATAAATTCATCAAGAGTGGCTCATTAGTACATGGTCGATAGTGAAAGAATGTTGCTTGTTTCTTCCGATAACAAATCATCAAGCATACAATTTGATTCTCATCAAGATAATGAAAGAAAAGAAATTGAAGTCAAATTGTTCATTCATTCATTCAAGAAACAGCTTTACATTTACGACTTACATAAAGTCAACCTTCTATTTTGCATCCTCAAGATACGAGTCAGTACACTTAAGCTAAGCCTAATCTAATGTATATCTTTCATTCCAAATCTAATGGAATGTCGGATATGCGTTAAATGCCGGCTTTGCTTTCAGAGGTCTTGGCGTAACCACCCATTTAGTCTAACCGGCTGGTTGGATATGCATGACCAAAGACGACGAAGATGCTAAGGACCAAAATGGAAGGATGGATTGATGCAAATGATTGATGATGACGATGACCCCACAGGATGACGTGAGAACTATCGTGTCTGTGTGCTTCATCTATTCATTTCAACCAAAATGCAATCGATCCACCTCCTTAAGCCCCGCTTCTATACGATGTGTGTTCAAGCACCAAAAGATGGCGCAGATGAGACCAAGAACCACCTCTCTATCTTTGAGGAGTGGCGGATTCTGCACGAGGTCTTTGTTGAGACCGAGGTCTTGGAGGTTGGAGTAAGAAGTTCCTCCTTATAGGAGTGATCGTAATCATCGCAGATTCACTTGGATTCACTACACCGCCATCTTCTCAAGAAGGAAGAAAGGCGATTTATTTGGTCTTGGATAGGGTTGAGGAAAGTAATAGAACCATGGGTTTGATTCCCCACTGATGATGATGAAGAGGATGAGGAAGATGAGGAAGTGAGATCTATGATCTCGTGTTTGAAGTCATAGTGCAATTGGGTTAATTGGGGTTATTTGGCTTCTAGGGTTTGTGGTAAATATTTGGGGATCTTGGTGAAAAGATGAGTTACATTGGGATCATTTTATGGACGGATTCAAGATTCAATGAGTTTAATGCAAGTGGGTGGCACAAGAATTCTAGAAACTTCATCAAGATATTCTTATCTTTGATGCATTCTGCTGAAACTATAACTTCAGCAGATTGATCATGTGTTTCTGCCGAAGTGTAATTTTGAGTTGGGTCAAAGATGCAATACACGTCAGCAAAAGTCAACCAAACGGTCCATTTTTCTTTGACTATAATTTGGGCAAAAACACTCCACCCAACATCACTCACTTCAGAACAAACAAATTCCCTCTCATTCCACTTTCACAAACTCTCACCATTTCAAAATCATAATCCTAAACACTCATATCCCTCATGGCTCTTGAATTTAAATATGATCACAACAAAGTTGCATTTCTGGGTAATGGCAAAGGTTATGAACTGTATGAACCAATGGTGGAATTTCTGAAAAGATCCAAAATTCGTTATGCTCTAACTCATTCTCCAAATGAGATATATGAATCTCTGATTACTCAATTTTGGGCAACTGCTGAGAAGAGGAACGAGACTGAGATTAGGGCTGTGATTGATGAAAAGAGTACAATGTTACAGAGGACCCGATTAGAGGAAGCTTCACTGGAAGATGCCGATGGAGTATTTTACTCTAATCGTGAAGATGTGCCGAATGGACTTAGGGCTATTGGGTATCGAGGAACAAGAATGATATGTGGCTAAAGAAGGAACTCGCCCAAAATGGAGGTTTCGGTTCACACTACTTCAATGCATGAGCAACAAGACGGAGGATGGGACCGCTTCACCAAACCGGGATATGGTATTGTGTGTCTTCCCAAGGGTAACATTCAATTTTTCTAAGTATATTTTCGAAAACATGGTTGAAAATATTCAAAAGACAAAGGAAAATTTTAATGTACCCAAGGTTTTTACAAATTATATTAGACACCTCTACCCAAGCTCAAGCTTTTTATCCTATAGGTTCTTTGATCGCTAAATTGTTTGCAACAATGAGAACCCACTTTCGGGGAACATCATCCTTGCTAGCGACCATGTTGCCTCAAGGTAATGAGGCGATGAGGAGAATGTGACCCTAATCCACCTACCTCACCGTGGCTACCGATGGTAATCCATTGGTTAACATTGAAGAGGCCCATCTTCATCTTGTTGAAGCAACTCATGTTGCTCCGGCCCAACCACTGTCCCCGTCCTCCACCCACACTTGATACTCATGTTGAGTCGATCTTAATAGACCACCCACACCAAGTCCCGTGAGGATCCTCTTGATAAAGATCTTCCCACATCGAGCATGACCAGTTACTCGAAGGTCCAATGAGGCTCCCTCACCACAGAGCAATCTGCGGAGCCGAGGACCCATTACACTCTCATCGTGTATGCTCTTGTCAATGTGTATGCCGCAGAGGTTAATGATCCGAAAAAGGAACTTGCAGAGACCAAATTGTCTCTTGGGGTAAAATGAAGAGTCGCAGAATCGGGTTAAGGTCTTAGAGCACAAACTAAAAGTGGTCTTCCAAAAGGAAACCGTGGTTTCCTCGATGAAGAGCAAGAAGTTCCTCCCTTGGATCTCTAGAAATGTTGGTCAAGTGTCTCTCAATGACCCTTCATCAAGAGTGCCACTTCATCAAAGAAGAAGAAACCTGCTCAAGACACAAGAAGAAAGAGATCTCGATCTTCATAAGGATTCTTCAAGCTTCAGAGGAACCTAGGGGTGATAAGGTCGCATCACACGATATGCAAATGGAGGATGCATCTCCGGATCTTGGACAATCTTCATCTGTTCAAGAACCATCGTGCCCTTCAACTTCAAATTGAACTTCCCGATGTTGTTGTCTTGACCACTCCGGCTGATAATCTACATCAACATGTTGATCTAGGTACTCAAGAGAAATTCCTTTGGTTGATCTAATCAAGAAGAGTGTGTTAAGCAAACGATGATAAAGGGAAAATGTCATCATGAAGATGAGCTTGGTCCTAACTCGGTGACCGAGGAGGAAAGACTAGGTCAAGCAAGTAGATTGGCGAGTTTGAGATGTCAAAGGAAAGTGTAGCATTGGCTAAACAACTTGAAACAAAGGAATTTTCATCTCTAACTCCGAGAGAAGAAAAGAACTAGATGAACCGAGGGTCAAGATGCTCACGAACTTTGGGATATTCTAACTCAACAAGTCATTTCAAGACCTTCTCGCTCAAAGTATATTAGGTGAAGATTTCTCGGTGACAATTATGTTGAGCGAATGAGAGCTCGGGAAGACAAAGGAGGAAGAAGCAATTGCACAAAAGAGAGCCATCAAAGCTCAGAAGGCCAAGGACAAACCTCCTACCAAAGATGAAATAAGAAGGGTGGTGAAAAACCAATACTCAATGTCCAACTCTGGTCTAACAATGAAACAAGTCAAGACTTTTCCTGATCATGTCCTGTATCGCAAATATAACCAAATCATGGAGGAAAGATCATTATCTTTAGCAAAATCTCTCAACCTAAAGAGGATTTCGGAGAATAAAGTCGCTCCGAAGCCAAAAGACTCAAGGTCGATGATGCTCCAACCAAGGAATCCTCTCCAAATATTCCTCGTCAAGCAACTTCAAGTTGCCTCCCTACAACCAAGGGTCAATCATGAAACATCTTCCATTCCTCCCGAAGCACTCAAGCATCGCCTCCTTCCTCTCGGCACCTGTTGTCACACCGTAGATTCTCAAGTAAAGGAAGCCGATCTCACGTAAACTAAAATGCAGAGGGCGATAAAGATATTCCACAGATTAAAGCACTCGCACTTCAACCCGCTCCATCTCACGATACAAGTCCTACTACCAATGCGAAGATGAAAATGCTCCTCTAGGGATATCTATCACCGGAGAAGGCGTAAGAGAATGGCCAAAATATCTCCTTTGGATCTTGAAGTCGATGACTCAACTTTCATTGTAGAAGATGCTGCTGATTTTCCGATGGAAACTCGATGGGGTGATAGAGTGGAAATTAAAGGATGATGAGATGAATGTTCTTCATCGAAGGACTCCACTTCAATGGAATTCACCTTTCTAAAGGAAATTCTACACTTGATCGACAGGCACTTAATTTCTTTGTTCACCAAGTTACCACCCATTATCGCAACAAGGAACCTCAAGGTTCTGGGATGTTTTACCAGAGATCTTCAAGTTCATTGAACTCCACATTCCCAACAAAGAAAGCATCTTCCATTTGGGAAAACTCACATCGGTGGAAGCTCATATCCCGGAGATTCTATCCTCTCCTCGGTGCATGTCCTTGAGACTAAGTGGTGGAATCACCGTGTGCATGTTGTCCGAAAGAAAGTACCTCGCCTAAAAGACTTATGGAAAAGATACTGAGCGTAATTGGAAATTCCTCCGGATCCGTGGGAAATGAAAGGCATCTGCTTTAGCATTGGTAGGATTGATCAAAACTCAACTCCAACAACCGCAATAGGCCTCTTCTTCATCCATATCGTGACACTTGGTACTCTCTGCACTACCCTGCTTTTGTTCATTTTAGTTTGCATTACTTATGTTCTTTGTTTGTTTTGTCAAATTTTTAGCAAGAAAGTCTTTCATAAAAGAAAACTCACAAAACATCATTTTAAAAATAGTGATAGCATTTATTTAATAAAAATTAAGTCTTTAATTTTCCTTTTCAACCGCTTTTAAGCTTTTTCTCGTTATAAACCTTTTCTTAGTTAAAAAAAAAAAAAAAAAAAAAAAAAAAAAAAAAAAAACTAACTTTTATGCGTGTTTGTTTGTGGTCCAATTCGATGGTCTTTAACTCACCGATGTACCTTGTGTATGTCAAAGAGTTGGCTAGTCCAAAGGGCACACTTTGGTAAAGACACATCAAATCATTGATAATGTAATGGTTTGCTCAAAATCATAGGGTCTGCAACCACCCATGCTTAATCACGAGGGTTGTATGGTCATCAATTCACCATGGTCTATTCCTTTTGGAATCCAAGAATTGGCTAGCCCACATGTATATGGCATGTGGTAAAGGCAATCGAATCCATATTTGGTGCTCAATTCACCAATTCTAAGAATTGACTAGTCCCGAGCAAACGGCTATGTGTAAAGACAAGCCAAATCCGTTTATATGGTTCTTTGGTTTGCCAATAAATCGATGGTTATCTATGTACCATAGTTTTCGAACTCAAACATGTGGCTACTCCAGAGTAATGGCTATTGAAAGAGACATCAAATCCATTAATTTCAATGATTCACCTCTCACAGAGTTAACACACCGGAAGTGATGAGAATAGTATTGAACTTATATGTTTTGATGTACAAAATGTCATATGTTGTCGCAAAGATCCGGTGTTTCACGCTCACCATCATACGATGTTCCTCCTCCGACTCTTGGTTCACGATCCTCAAGATATTGTCCACTCATTGCTCAAACAACATTATGGTACAATCCTCAGGAAAATGTTACAATCCTCAACAAGATTATCGATCTATCAAGGAAACCGGAACTTAACCTAGTCAAATTCCGCTTTAGGGAGGATTGTTGGGAATTAAGGTAACCACCGATTCGCCAAGCATAAACCATCGATTCTCGCCAAGCTTCAACAAGAGATTCTGAAGAAGAAAGGATTCTCGCCGGGTTATACTTCAACAGAAGTGTTAATGCGACAGTGTGTTGTCTTTGAAAGTGGGAACCACGAGGAGAGATAAGCTCGGTTTTAGAGTAAAAGTCGTCGTATGTATAGGTTGGCGCCAGATTATGTAGAGCTTATCGAATAAACAAAATGATTAACAAAACAATATGATTAGTTGCATGCTTGTCTAGATGCATGCTTAGTCTAGTTTAGTAGTAGAAGCGAATTGTCAACGCTTATTAGGGTTTCTTGCCTATATAAGAAACCATAATAGATTGTAATAGATAGGGTTTTTCTCAAGTTTCTCAAGTCTTGTATTCTATCCGAAACATAGAGTTTCTATAACAAAAGATCCATAGAGGATCAAAAGTGTTCTTAGTTATTATAACTTGTATTTATTTTCCGCTACAATACCAAGTTGTAGAGATCTTCTATTAGTTTGCTTGTGATTACATAGGCAACACTAACGATCTCCGAGTGCTTAAGATCTATCAAGGTCTCTGTATGTTTATAACAAATGTAGTTGCCCATACAACATATAAGATTTAAGAAAATAAAAATAATACTCCCACTAGCTTTCAGGAATATTTATGAGCAATCTTATTTTAACTATTAAATCAAACATGGATTTAATTTTAAACATAATAATCATCTCCAAGATGCATGCATATATCCATTCATGGATTCTTGCAGTTTGTACATATTCAAAGATTATTCATAAAAACTCCTTTGCATTACTTGTCGTCCTCGCAAAAGTAATTCCAAAACAAAGAGTTTTGATATTCATTGTTAAAATTTCATATCAATGAAACTAAGTATGACAATTATAATCTTTATACTTCTATTTAATGTATCGAGGAAAGAATATTTAATCATAGTTAATTGCTTAAGTATCACTACAAGAAAAGGGGCCTTTTAGGACCTTTTCCTGCGACGCCTTTTGAAGCAGCGTCCTAAAAACACATCTAATGTGACCAGCTAGTTTATGAGTCCTATTATCATGGTACCTACTAGGACTTTTGATGTATTAGTCTTGTTAGATGAGTTTTATAGGACATTTACTCATTTGAGTCTCGTTATGATATAACATAATATGACACTCGCTATTTAGGTCCTATTATCTAAAGTTTTATAGACTTGTCGTATAGGTCATATTATCTATAATCTAATATGACAAAGGTATATGCGTCCTATTAGATTCGATTTTATAGGACACTTATATGGTTTGGTCGTATAATGAAGAATTTTAATAGGACACTTAGTATACATGTTGTATTAAATAAGTTTTATGAGACACTTATTTACTGAGGTCTTATTATGAAACAAACTTGATATGACACTTGATATTTTAGTCTTATTATTACGATTTTATCGAATACTAATTTATTGGTGTTTTATTGTATTTTACCTTACCGGACACCTAATGTATACGAGTTTTAACACATTTGATATATGTTATCATACTTTACAAAACTTAAAAGTATTACATAGATTTATACTAATGTTGCGTTTCATAGTCAACTGAACTCAAATGTGAAGTTTTGATCATTGAGTTTCATAGTCAACTGAGGTTTTGATATTTCAATTCTATAGTCAAGTCAAGCTTGGCAATTTCATACTACGTGTGGGGAATACAAACATTGGCTACACAAATCTTCCAAATGAAAAATCTTTACATGATTTGAGTTTGTGTGACGATCAGTTGACCAAAATGTCAAACACCATAGCACGTTAGCATAAAAAAAATTATGTGAAATAAAAAACATTATGTGAAAATTTTATAATGTAATTGACTCAATTACGTCCTAAATCTAATGAAGAAAACGTCACATGTAATTTGAAGTTTATATTGAATTATTCATAAAAATCTTAGACTTAATTAAAAATCTTAGACTTAATGATATAAATTTTTATTATTCAAAACTTGATCAATATCCCAATTATCATCTTACATAAGTTATGGGGAGTTTGTTTGCTTATATGTGGCTACCGAGCTTATTTGATTTCGTTCATATTTCATAAGCCCCAATATTTACGGCTTATTTTGATATTTAAGCATACAAGTTTATCATATCATAATAAACTTATATAAGCCCACAAGTCTCAAAATAAGTCAAAATTGTGACTTGTGAAATATACGAGCCACATATAAACTTAAACAAACACCCACCAAGTGTTTGTAATTAATAGGGTGAAAACGAGTCGAGCCGAGCACGAGCTCCAGAGCTCGAGCTCACTGCTTAAGTTTTAAAGGCTCGAGCTCGAGCTCTACCATTTCGAGCCTTAAATTTTAGGCTCGAGCTCGACTCGTGATGTTTTATATAGGCTCACCGGGCTCGGCTCGCTTATACGATTGGCCACGAAAAGTTAAAGCTCGGCTCGAGCTCGAGCTCGACTGTAATATATCTTTATTGAGCTCGTCAATAAGCTCGAGCTCGCTTGTATATTTGTTTAATATTTAAAATATCATAATGTCGTTTAGGCTCGCGCTACCAAACGAGCTTTGTATGTAAAGCTCGGCTCGAGCTCGATTATTTAAACGAGTGCAATTTAGGCTCGAGCTCTGCTCGAACTCGTTTAGTCTCTCTTGCTCGAGATTTTTACCGATCCGATCCCGAGCTTTTTCACGAACGACTCGGCCATTTCCACCCGTATTTGTAAATTAAACTAAAAGGAGTGAAACGAAATATGTTTTGCACTTCCTCCTCTTTTCCCCAATGTTATTTATTTTATGTAGATCCCGCCAAAGCCCAAAGCTATATAAATCCATTGCTCTACTCACCTATTTTATAGGATCCGCTCTTCTCCTCCTTCTCAAAACAGTTACAACGAACCAGAAACAAGGTAAAATCATCTTTTCCATTCTTTTATCATAAATTGTAATTCTATTTGATTTAGGCTTATCATGATTTCGTAATATTGAAACCCTAGTTTTTGTTCTTTGATTAATTATGTTTGATTCTCTACGATATTTGTAAGTAATTGATAAAATTGAGTAATTGATAAAATTGAGTAAATGATAAGTAATGGTTTGAAGAATTAATGTTCTTATGTTCAAACACTATGATTGAATTTTAATTTCATTTCTAGATGGGTTAATATTAAAGCAAGTGTGATTCATTTGTTTACTAGAGATAATGTTCTTATTTGTTCACTTGAACTCGCACGATGGTGTCAAGGAAAGATAAGAGAGCAAGGAAGGATAAGAGAGTTCGCACTTTATGACAACGACAACCAACAAGTTGAAGATGTACTTCAGATGGAGTCAAACCATTCGGATGGTGGCGAAGGTATGTAGTAATTTTATGGCATGTTTATATGGTTCAAGATAAGCTCATACTCTATTAGAATATTAATTTATTGCTACTATTCCTTAGACTCTATTAGATAGATTATTTATTGCTACTTTTCTTTTTAGTTCAAGTGATTCAACAGAAAGAGTAAGAGGACCAACATTTATGCCAAAAGTTTGGACCAAATCAGCGATGATCGATTAGTGTTTCATTCAATGAATACGGACAACCCATTGATAAGAAAACAACAAACACGTTGACCCATTTCATGGGATCCCTTGCAAGGAGTGGAAAATATTGTCCGCTTCACAAACCATGGCCTAAAGTTGAGAGTGATAAGAAAATGATTTTGCTCGACGCCTTAAATGTATCCTAAAAATAAATTCAAAATTTAACTATCTAATATGTATGTTTCCACATCTAACTACATTAATCAATTTTACTTTGTAGGATAAGTTTGATCTTCCTATGGGCTGCGATGATTGGCTTTTAAAGTCTTTTGGAAAGAAGGTTAGGAACCTGGAGGGCCGAGTGAAGAAAGATCGTTATAATCCATCATTGTCTTATCGTGAACAAATTAATTTCAAGCCAAAACGAGTGCATCCCGTCAATGGAAGAAACTTGTTAAGACTTGGAATAAAGAAAACTCAAAGGTATGTTAAACTGCTAAGGAGTGTTCCTACTAGTACTTGTTTTGCTTAATGATTCTTTAACCGACTTTGGCATTTGTTAGAGTATAAGACACGCCATTGATCATAATATTGTGACTTGTGAAACCGATTAGCATTGTGAATAGTTAAGATTGGACTCAAAGTAACATTGTGAAACTTATTAGCATTGTGAAACCGATTAGCATTGTTAGGAGTATAAGACTACGCCATTGCTCAATGAAATATCAATCGTTATGCTATACCGCCATGTTAGTACGAAACATTCTAAATTGATGAGACTGCTCTTAATTAATTTATTTCATTGGACAACCAACTGTTAAGTGTTTTACTTGGCATGTTTAAAGTCATTTGGTCTCATCCCAAGTTTTCATCAATTTTAAAGTTTTCATTCAATTTTAGCTTTACAAGTTTCTCACAATACTGCTCGTCCCAAATGGTCTTATTCAATAGTTAATTTTAATGTCTAAATTAGGTTTATAGTTAGTGTTACTTGCTTTTACTATCTCTATACACCCAAATTTATCTGTTTGTAGCTTATTTGCCCAATAGAGATCTTTTCATAACTTATTGTTGGTCTTAAACTCCCCTAGTTCTCGCCTTTGTCTCTGCCGTTGTTCCATTAATCCGCCCAAGTAGCACTTTTCAAGACTACTTATCCGCTTATTCTGATTCTTTCAATGTTTGAGTTTTGGTTCCCAAGTAGCCCTTAGTCTAAAGTTAATCTTTTTTCCTTTGAGCCATTTAGAGCTTATTGAGTGCTTATAGAAGCTTCTAGATAGCCCCTTAGTGTCCTTTATCCTTTGTTGCAGCACCCTTTGAGCCATTTAAGTCGGGTCGGGTTGAGTCGGGTTGGCGGGTAATATAATACCAATTATGCAGCAGACCAGTAAAACTTCAATCACATTGCGGACATGTGTGAAACGTACTAACAATCACATTGCACCTATAAAAAGAAATTAGACAACCTGTAATAGTAAAGTCATCAAACTAACACATTCCCAAAACCATGAAAACTAATTAGAAAACAATTAGAAAACAATTTTATATTATTTAAATGAAAAATGATTGTTATAGAAGTTAGACACTCAAATTGTGAGATATAGTGAAAGGTACTAAACAAGGTCTTACTGAAAGGTAATAGAGAACTGAAAGGTAATAGACAACTAACACATTCAACTGTAATAGAAATTAGACAACTGTAATAGACAACTGAAAGGTACTAACAAGGTCTTACTGCTCCAACAAACACACTCAAATTGTTTTTAAAAAGTCACAAGTTCCAAACAAGTTCAAATGTAATATCTTGCGCAGACCGATCCTCTTATCGATCCAAAGAACACACTTCATCGATCTTGCAGCAGACTATCTTGCAGCAGACCTGATCCCTCGTTCAGTTATCGTAAAATCCAAAAAAAAAAAAAAAAACAGTTTGCAGCAGACTATCTTGCAGCAGACCTGAAGTTGCTTGAGCTTGCATTCTGGCATGCATATATAAATTACTAGTTTTTGCATATCTTAACAGAATTTTTGCAATGTTGGGGATGATTATTCATGATTGCTTTTTGGTTACTACAGAGGGTCAGTGAAAAAAATAAGGCAAATAGGGGAAAAAAGAAGATGGTTCAAGTCACGGGTAAAAAAAGTTATGCTATAGTGCGTGAAGAAGTTAAGGTAATCATATATAATTGTTCAAGTATTAATGTAAAATATTAATATGTACTGAGAATAACTTTTTGTTGTGAAACAGGAATCCTTAGGTGGACGTGAACCAACAAGAAGGGAATTGTTCCGTGCTTGCTTCTCTACCGATGGCGTTGCAAAAAATGTTGAAGCTACAACTGCAATTGTATGTACTATGTTTATATCCTCTGTTATCACCTATCTAATACTTGCCTGTCTAAAATATAAATAACATTTACCATGACTTGCGTTCCTTTGTTTGTTGTTGCAAGTGTAGTACTTTTAAGGACGGTTAACATATTTAGTATCTTTAATACAGGATGAAATGGAAGAATTGAGTTCTCAACTCCTGAGGGTGCGAATGATGAGCCCGGACCACAAGATGTATATTCAAAAGTTATGGGTAAGGATAACAATGGACCAAAGCAGACTTGTATGGGTTAGGTGTTCGTGCTTCGATGTTTGGGGTGTAGTACCAAGTCACTCCGCACGCCATAGAGATAAGCTCATGTATAAGTCTAGATGTGACCAACTTAGCAGGGAACTCGCTGAGTTAAAAGTGAGAGATTCTCAAAGGCAAGGGTCGAGTGAAAATGGTTCTTTCGGTGTAAATGTAGTTAATGAACCTCTACCTTTACGGGTATGTGTCTATCTTGACTGATATATGTACCCTTACTAATTACAGTATGACATTTATTAACGATACATATTGTAGGTCGGAGCTGAAGTTTACCTCAAAAGTATTTTTAACTCTACCGAGATTGTAGCGAAAGGAAGGATCAAGAGCTTAGATCCAAATGAAATTGTTGGGGGTGAAGAGATAGGTCCAAACTGGTGCGAGGTCAATGTTCAAGTGCCTATCAAAAGAGATGAACACTTGGTGAGGCGATATGGATTGTTTGTCACAATTAGTGATGCTATTGGTGCAACTGTCGCATGGCCTTGCCCTTTTGTTTTGGTATGTCACTATTAAACTTGTGACATCTTATACCATTAGAATTCAACGTGAGTAATGGGTTCATGAAAAAACAAGAGGATTTTAATAGGTTATACTCGTAATAAAGTAGTTTGCTTGTATTTCAATAGGTTAAGACCGCAATAAGACGGCCGGTTATTTAATGAATTGTTGTGGCGATTTGTTTTATGTGTTTGTAGTGTGAGGATTTTACCTAGTGAATAAAAATTTGTTGCTGCTAAAAACTAAATAGGTATTGATATCTTATGTTTGCGTGTTGCATAATTGTAGGTGGTACCTCAAGATGATGCGTGAAGATGATCCATAATGACTCAAGATTATCTACTTCGACTTTAGTTCTCATTGTTCAATTTCCTTGTAATAAAAGTTGGAAGACTATTTGGATGATGTTAAAGCATAATCAACTCAAAATGTTGCTTATTTAAATGAAACTTCTTAGTTATTTTACGTGTTATGGTTCTCATTTCTTGTGTTTTATATAGTGTTCAATTAGAATTGTTCTTAAAACCTACAACTGTTCATGAAAGTATATTGAAAATAAGATTTTTTAAAAATAGAAAACGTCTTATAATGTATGTATATCAAGACACTAAATTTGGTCTCAACAGGCACTTATGTATTAGGACCTTTTTCTTGCACTCGAATAAGAGTTGATGCATCACACAATTTCGTCCTAAAAAAACATTTTGTAGGACGCATGAATGCGTCTCAATATGTGATATAATTTAGTTCTAATAAACATTTTTTTAGAACGCATGAATGCGTCTCAATATGTAATATAAGGTTAGAATATCTTAGAACACTTTAAAGCATCCTATTAACTTGTCTATTAAAACACAAATTGCGTCGATAAAACGCTTTTACGGACTATTTTTTTTGTTTCATTATGTTGGCACTTATTAGGATGCTTGTAAGTGTCTTAATAATTTTTTCACTTTATACAACGCCTTTATATGTGACACTTATATCATTGGTCCTATTATGCTAAAGGTCCTATAAAGTAACCTGATAGGACACTACGCGGCGTCTTATAAAGCCTGATTTTTTGTAGTGTATGATTAATATTATTATCACTAGACATGCATTAAATATGTGTACAATATTGTCCATATGATTTCTACACAAAAATTTAAACCACTAGGGTTTTCATCCTTTGAAGCAAATCATCTTCATTAAGATAAACCAAGTATTTAAAGTTGATTATCTTTATGGGAAGATCGATCTACATTCATAGTATGATTGATTTACCACAATTCAACATTTGGTAAATTCATCATTATGATTAACAGCTTACCATGATCCCAGAACTCATATTCCTCAAGATATTAAATATCCGAGATATCCTTACGGATCTATGAATGACAATTCCATCATATTAAGGTCTATCATTTTAATTTTTAGCCTCATCATGATATTTGCTAGTGCATTTTAGAAGATTATGTATTTTGTAATTCAATCTTTCAAGATCTAAATAAAACTCCCACTCGCTTTTAAAAAATTTAAAGATTACCTTTAAATAGTTTAGCAAGTAGAGCAACAATACATTGTTCTCTTTGGGATATTACAAAAACATTGACAGCTTCCTAACATTAGTTTGTTACAACTCACTCTATAAGTAGTTTAACAAATTCGTAACTTCATTTATAAGACTTAATGTGATTCATCACATTCCATAAACAAATGGTGTCTTATCAATCTTCTAGGTTGGAGTCTTATTGAGTATATTCAATCTATACTCAATCTACTAACCTTGATAACTTTTGAAGAAACTATAGTTATCTTGAATCAAACAATGCCAATAGATTTTGATTCTTCTAATCGAACATACCATAAAACTATGGTATTTCCTTAGAATTAATATTGTAAGATTAATCTAACAATATTTAAGATAACCATCTACTCTTTGGTTTATCATATTTACCAACAAAGTAAAACTTAATGGTACAATAGAATTACCAAGTCAATTGCATGTATTATAACCCAAGTATTCTTGACCAAGTCAAAAGACATACAGCTTATAATCCCACTATACGTTATAAGTCATTGATCAACTCATTGACTTCATGCATATATCTTAAAACATAGCAAGTTAACGCCTTACTTTATATTATAAGTTTTGTATTAAAAGACTTCATGTTTGTGACTTTACAAAATCATAAACATTTATAATTAAAGTAATTATGAACACCACCTCGTGTTTCAATTAATATTTCAAGTTAATATTTACTACATATATTTAAGTCATTCAACTAATACTTAAATTCAAAGTAGTATTAGATTACTTCATTTAATTATGTCATTCCATGAAATGTTCAACGAAGAAACCGCAAAATCATCCATGCTCGCTCACGACACGGATATTTTACCTTGGCTACAATCTAGTTCACGCTCACGTAACATAAATTGTAACTACAAGTGTTTCTTAAATATTGAATGACATAAATATTTAAAATAAAGTAGTCTTTGTTATCATCTTGACACATGTTCTTAATAGGGCAATCATACATATTTAAATGTATACTTCCTATTAGAACGTTATTCTCTTACTTTACAGTCAAGAGAATTCATTTAAATCACATTTATATGTGTTGTACCTTGCACACAATAAAGATTTCTCCCACTTGTGCATGGAACAACATCATGTAGCATATAAACAACACGATACACGTTCGTTTATTTGATTAATATGATTTGTGTCATAGATATAACTAGTAGATATAGGACTATATTGATTTGTAAGGAAATGCACATGACAATCCTTAAAAAACATAAGTACCTACAATTGGAAATTAATTATCTTTGAAGATAATCTGGGTTACTACACATGAAAGAAGGATTGTAGCTCCCACTGAATTAGAAATCAATAAAAACAACTTCTTATTCAGTAATGCAACACAAATGCTCCTACTGAATCTGACAACATTGTAAGTGTTGCATAACCAGTGAAAACAACTTGCTTGCTTTTTACTTTCCTACACCTTTAAATAACCATACGTAATCATTACTAAGGTACTAAAAGGTGCATTCTACTCTATGAATGATGGGTTATCCATCAATTTTATTAACTCGAAAAATTGGGTATGCAATTTCTTCCTTAACAGGCCTACCATGCGCATAATGGTATGTAGCACCTTTAAAGGTTAAAGCAAAACAACTAGATAAAATGCTAGTTTGCCTTTTACCAATTTTCGCGGTAAATAGTCTATCTTAGTAACTCATATATATGTTTTCCAGTTAACCAAACGTCATGTTTGTTACAAAAGGATTCATTCACCAAATGAGGGTAATGAAATCTTTATGGAAAATAAGATGTACAATTCATTGTTATGAGTTACATTAGAATTTAGACAATTCAAACGTTCCTATTATATCTTTCTCATTCATGAAAAGGAATAGGATTGAGTCTCATGCTTCTCCCATGGAAAAGAGACTTCGTTTATCTTTTCGGTAAATTATTCTCGATCAAACATTTGTTTGAAAGCAGAATGGATCAATTTACTGATCAATGACTAACCTCGTTTACGGTTAAATGTTGCATTTATACATTCAAAAGAATTACAAAATTCAATTTTAGCATTTTCGATAATTAACCTTTCCAAGAAAATTAAATACCCATGGTTCATAATCATATAACCATTTAATTTTCACTGAAAAACTAGGATCCAATTGACATAATTTCATCACATCGCTTGATCCGCTAGTAATGAAATTATTCAAGATGGTACGAGTCGAACCTCAATTGCCAATTTTCAAATTGCAATTCCTAGATTTATGGGATTTACATTTAGCCAATTTCAATTGCCATGTAAACATGTTTTATCCCCATCTTATGCCTTGAGTTGCCGCTCACTACAAAACTCAATTGTTGTCCAACTTAAGAAACCGCAAAATCGTCCATGCCCGTTCTCACGACACGTGACATTTTACCCTTTGATTACGATCTAAGTCACGATCTCACGCAAATAAAAATTAATCTTAGGTGTTTCCGCTTCGTTGGATGGCATATAACTTAAATTAAAGGGTAATAATTTTGATGTCAATCAAATATGTACAAAGATGTCATGCATTCATCTTCGTAATATAGTTTTTATTAAAACATTTATATCTTGTTTTAATGTATAAGTTTTTCATCATCAAACTTTAATTGAGGTATTGGATTCACCAATCAAGGAATTTAGTATTAATTATCATCCATTATACCGTACTTTTTCATAAGTGTAAACACTTAGTGTTTCGGGTAATTACCACCAAAGTGGCGCATGGAATTAAAACTAATTCGCCCTTAAGATGAGCTTGCACATTTAATGGCTTACTAAGTAGCTCCATTCGAACTTACAGAGGGCGGAGGACTGTGCACGCTAAAGCACAACCTTAGACATCCTTTCGGCGACTGCATGCACTTCTTTAATAACCCTTTATAGTTCATTCTCATGGGTGAGCCGCTCACTATTTGTACCAAAGTCATCAATCAATTAAACGATTATGATTACTATTCTTAAAATACATGTTTCACCATTGTTTAGGTCGCTTTATTTTTCTTGTAAAATACCCTTGTTACACATAACAAACAAGCAAGTATTTGTAAAAATAAAGAAATAAACAATGAATGCATAACAAAAATAAGTCATGCATATCAAATAGCCACATGCAAACGTTTTGATAAATCATATTAATAACCAATTTAGATCTGTTAATATGCATATATTTAATTAAGACTTTCACCCGTTTTCACCTATATACAAGGTGAGCCACATGCATCGATTCATCGATCATGTAAGTCAAAATTAAATATATACCACATAGCACATAATTGATTAAATTAATAATGATCGAGGTCTTCCCAATTTTAGATCTATCATAAATTAGTGTATATCACTTAAACAAGTAGAACATACAATAAAAGCGCATCCATGATAAAACATGCGATAATTATCATGGACATAAAATTACACTTAACAATTAATGCAATTAAATAGAGTTACGCATATACACATAAAGTTGCATGCATCTTAGGGTTTCTAATCCAATTAAAACTTTAGTCTACAAAACCCTAATTAGGGCACCAAAATAAACGCCCGCCCTAAAAAATTAGGGTTTAGGTTTTGCAAACCCTAGATCTATGCATACAAATAATAACACAACATGTTTATTTTATTTATGTGTTTCAAGAATTAATTACTTGTTATACAAGGCTCGTGATGCCATCGCTGAGTTTATGATATATAAAATACAATAAAATATAAAGACATCAAGAGTACACAATGAAGACTTAAAGATCATAACAAATAAATTAATTAACCGAAAGTATGCGTAACGCACCTCTTGCGAATGTCGATCTCTTGAGCAAAACAAAGAAGTGGTTTAATGAGTTGTCCTCACCGCTCTACAACTCAAACCAATATGGTGTAAGAATAGTGTCTTACTACCACGTTTGTACATACGAATTAACCAACGAATCAAGCGATTGCTAGATCTAACACAAGTCCTCGTTTAAGAAAAACGAAACCAAACTCCCTTACAAGGGGTGTTCGGCCGAAATAGGGACAAGAGAGAGGAGATGAGAGATCTAGGTTAATTCAATGCACAAGTCATGAAAAACCCTAGAACCTAACCTTGTTTATATAGTAGATGGGAAATTTTGGGAACAAGTTATGGATTAGGGCTTGGGAAAGCCCCCTTGGCCGGCCACCATGCAAAGCCCAAGAGAAACCCATAACTTTTTCAAGTCCCATTACTAGTCCCTTCTCTTTTCATTTAACGGTCGTTAGTCATTTTTCCGTTAAATACTTAACGATCGTTAACCGGACTTAATGTGCAATAATTAATCGTAAACATAAACATTAATTATTAAATTTAATTCTCATTCGCTAATGTGTGCAATCCCGTGGTCACGAGTTCGAATCCGGACATTCACATGTTTGTAAATATATACATTTCCAACAGGTCAAGTTTAAATATATTGTCATTTACCTTTTATATTCTCAAATAAAGCCACGTCAATGAACGCTTTTATAAAACAAACAGTTATTGCTCACAATTAGTGCTAACTGTTTTTGTTTGCCGCTACTGCCAACAATCACTACTAACTTTGCCAAACATAAAATATATTTGGGAAAATCAAAATAACCGAATGGAATAGTAATGAACGTGTTTGATAAAAAAAAGAGAGTATATATCATACTTGTAAACACTTCTACACCGTTAGGTTAAGACACAAAAACATGCTTCTTTTGCTATACTTTACCCCATAAAGAATGTAGATGTCACTTTTCATGAAATGATGTTTACGCCAAATATGTATCCATGAAAGTGCCAACCTCATTAAATGTCTCTTTTATGAACCCAATTAATTATAAAATCCTCAACACCTTTCTCTTTGTATTTTCTACCTGCCTTCATATTCACACGACTTTTATCTTGCACACATCAGTTTTGTGTGTGTTTATAGTTTGATTCGAGTAAAAACTTTGAGTGATGTTAAGAAAATGAATCCAAATATCGAAAGTGATCAAAACGTGTTGCAGAAACATGTTGCGTTCTTTGATCGTAATAAAGATGGTGTAATTTACCCTTGGGAGACTTATCAAGGTTGGTTCTATTTATTTTCTTTCAAACCCTATGTGAGAACTACTTTGTTTTGAAAGTATCAGTTTCGTTAACTTGGTATCATTCTTTTTTGTTTCATTTTAGGTTTTAGAGCGATTGGGAGTGGTATTTTGTTATCCTTGGTTGCGGCCATCTTCATCAATGTCAGTCTTAGTGGCAAAACTCGCCCTGTAAGTATCGGCATACATGATATATACAATTCATTAGAAAAATAATATTAATCAGCTTATAAAATTTTGATAAATATGACTAGTTTGTCAATAGAAATGACAAAGATAAATACATTTGACTCGATAAAAATCTTCCAGCATTTTGTGTGGCTTAATGTAAATAAGCTTCATTCTTAAATAAAGTGTAAAACAATTCTGCAATGAGTCAAGGTATACTTCTATCTTAGTATGTTATAAGATTAAACCACCACCAAACGGCCTAGTGGTTAGGCATCCCGATGCTCTTACAAGAGGTCTCAAGTTTAAACCTTCAGACTCATCCTGCCTAAGTAATCTGAAAGGGATAAGTGGACCTCAGCTGTTTTTATGATATGAGATTAATTTTGTTCTTCTGGTTTTGTTAGCTATTGTATGAACATAATAAAAGCTCATGAAGAGTTATAGTTCATTCGAATTTGTGTAACAACGAACTGAGATATATACCTATGACACTAGTAAAAATAACTATGATTTTGTGGTTTTGTTTGAACTAGGGGAAGAAGTTTCCTAATCTACTATTCCCCATTTACTTAGAAAACATACATTTGGCCAAGCATGGTAGTGATTCTGGCGTCTACGACACTTATGGAAGGTATTAAGTTTATATCCTTATTTATTCATGTCGGTCGTAATCCAATCTAAAGATCCAATTTATATTTCGTGTCTAAGGCTTGTTCATTCCAAGTTTGAGGAAATATTCAACAAGCATGCACACACAAGTTCGGATGCCTTGACTGCCGATGAACTGAATGAATTTGTTAAAGGAAATCGAGAACCTAAAGATTACAAAGGATGGTGAGAACATATAGCTCTAACATTTTAGTCATCATGCATATGGTTTCTCTTGACGGGATACTAATATATAAACTTGTAACACGTTATGTAGGATCGGGGGCCTTGTCGAATGGAAGTTTTTGCATCACATTGCCAAGGATAATAACGGGGTATTAGAGAAGGATACCATCAAAGCGGTTTACGATGGAAGTTTGTTTGAAAAACTTGCAGAGCAAAAGACTAATTCAGCAAAAAAGAAGCATACGCAGTAGAAGCTATGGGCATTAACATATTTTAACAAAACCTACTATAACTACATTTTAAGGTTACGGCTTTTTTTTTTTTTTTTTTTTTTTTTTTTGCATCAAGAATAAAGAAGCATATGTGAAGGTTTTTACTTATTAGCTTACAATACGATTGTTGATCTTATGGTTGGGTGCAATATCACATCCATATCTCATAAGTATGGTGTACGCTATTGTCACCACAAAAGAAATGAAAAATTAATCCTTACAACTATACAAGTATTTTTTTATTTAAAAATAAAAAATAAAAAAAAGGCAAACATGGAAATTAAATGAAAAAATATTTTTAAGTGTCGGTATAATCAGATTCTTACCGAAGGCAAATAAACCTGCCGCAACACACGAGTAATGCCCTCCTCGATGCAGTGGTATATGACACGTTATAGAGCTTTTCTATCCTCTATGGCGCCGCCATACTGCACCGGTCTCAGCGCCAGCGCTATCCTTGCATTATCCAGTTCCTCGCCAAGGCCACAACGGCCATTTTTGTGTTTCTTTTTTTTTCTTTTTTTTATTATTATTATTATTATTATTATTATTATTATTATTATTATTATTATTATTATTATTATAGAGCGTTGGGCAACGGCTGAAGAAAAAAATAAATTCCATTTTTTTCAATAAATACCGGCTTTTATCATAAAAACAATCTACAACACTCAATTTTCTCCTTATTTCATATATACTTTCTCAAACACTCAATTTTTTTCCTATTTCATTTGCTTACAACATGAGTTATGACGACGAAGATCGAGCCGAAAAATTATTACGTTTATACGATTATTATGAACTATATCTAGCCTTTGATGACGATGAAGCAACTAGTTAAAACAATTGGATGTACATACCTCGAGACTATGAAGGCGTCGAACAAGGTCTCATAAAACTGAAGGTTATTTTGGCCATAATCCAAAATACCCCGAAATGAGAATTTTAGGCGGCAATTCCAAATGAGTCGAAAAATATTTTTAGAAATAATCCCAGATTTAACCAACTATAATCTTGAACCTATTCCCGAGCATTTTTTTATTTTTTAGATCTCGACAAAATGCCGCTAAGAAAATGAGTATTAGTCCTATAATGAAATGCACGTCCGCTATAGACCAATTGGCGTACGGGACAACACCCGAAGCTTTCGATGAATATTACAAATTGGTGAACATTATAGTCGTGATAGTTTAGAAAATTTTACCAAACGTATATGGGATTTAGACTTGATGTGTGGTAAAACACACATAATTTTATATCTAAAAATAAGCTAAATCGGACTAATAACCATTAAATATGTCAAATTATATTGCAAAAATATTGTATATGTGTTATTATGTCTTGCAGGTACAAGGGTTTGAAAACAAAGCAAAAACGGTGATTTTCGAATGAGTTTCGACGATATTTTCATGTTTTTCGAAGTTCAAAAGAAGTCATAAAGATTACCCGAACACGCCATTGGAAAGAGCATGAATATCGAGTCAAGTGGCTATTTTATTGGAGCATCAAGGAAGAGATCAAACGGAGCTCGAACGAATATTATTTTAAAGATAATGCCTAAAATTTAGATCAAGTGAAAGAGGGATAAAAACAATTAAATGCAAAAGACTTAGCACAAAAGAGCTCTTGGTTTAGTGGTTGCACCTTTGTATGTTGTCCGAGAGGTCAGGGGTTCGAGTCCCCCTCAGCGAGTGCTATCCAACCTCTCAAATTAAATCAAGGCTGCGCGTGTACAACTGCACAACCATCTCACTCGCTCCACTAATTTTTGACCCAGCCAATCAAATGCAGCCACATGGAGCCTTGGTCGGAAAGAAAAGGGAATACGAGGATGATATTTTACAAGGAATGTTCGAGACCGAGGGAGGCTATAAATATCACCAGATCCGAATCATACCCAGACATTAATTACACACACTTCTCTTTATTTTATTGTTGGTAGTAGTTTTAGTAGCTTATTTTCTTTAGCTTATTGCTTAAGCTTTTAGCTTATTTTTAAGAACTTACTGTACTCAAATCTTTTTGCTTATTAATGATAATGATGTTTATGGAGTTTACTTAAGTGTTTATTTTCTTCATCTCTTTCTTTCTTTTCTTTTCTTTTTCTTATCTAATAATCTATATTAGCTTATTAAGCTTATTAGATTGGCTTTTTATTGATAAGCTCTCATATAGCTTTTTCATTTTAAGCTTTTTACATATCTTTGTATCTTGAATAAGCTCTTCCTTATAGCTTATTTTTAAATATAAAAGACTAGCTTTTTGGGTAAGCTTTTCATATAGCTTATTCAATAAGCACTTTTCATTTTTAGTTTCTTTTCAAAAACTCTTTTATTTACTTAGATTTATTTTCTTTTACAACTTCTTTTATAAAAAAAATCAAAAAGTTTTAATCTTTTTAGCTTATCTTTAGCTTATTTTCTTCTTTAGCTTATTTATTTAGATCTAGTCCTTAAATATACCCAACTCACGCTTTAATCTTGCAAAACATTGATTTGAACCACTTAGTTTTGGGTGGATATTGGATCTAATCTTTAAGCTTTTTCTTTGCTTATTTTATTTAAAGTTTAGTACTTTTTAGATCAATAAGCTTTTCCATATCTTATTTGATCCATAATATTGCTTATTAGTCCTAACCTTTGATAAAGTTGTGATCTTTCTTAGTTTCTCATCATTTTCATCTTAAGGCGAGGAGCTTAAGGGTTTTATAAGCTTACTTATTAACTAAAGTTTAAAGCTTTTTAGTCTTAATAAGCTAATTAGTTAATAAAGTCACAAACTTTATTAAATATTTGGTTTTATTAAAGCTTATAAAGAAGTAAACTTTAGGGTTTGATAAGTTTATAAAATCGGGTGGTTTTATTCGTCTCGTATTGTAGATCGGGTTCTATCTTCCTTACTTTCTCTTTTAGCTTGTAGAAAAATGATGTTTGTTGAGCTTATTATTATTATCTTTGTTGGTTTAGTTATGACTATTAGTGAGTAGATTTTTATTATGCTTGTTAAGTGGTTGGTGAATTGTGAAACTAAGTGTGGAATATTAGAGATTATTAATTGGTAGCCTTTGGTTTAATTGGTTTGATTTTTAGAAACTTTAACGGGCAAAAGCCGTTAAGGATTTTAACTATTTAACCAAGTAGATTTTATCTAGATAAAAAGTAGGATTTTCAATATAAACCAACGTTGTGAGAAAAATCTACTTTCTAAACGGATAATTAAAGGTTGTTAATTAATAATTTCCGGATTAATCGATGATTTGATTAGTTGGTTATTTTAACGGGCAAAAGCCGTTGGGATAATTAATTATTTAAAGTCTACTAATTTTTACCTCGAAAAATTATTGTTTTCAATATAAGCCAATGTTGTGAGGAAATAATTTGTTTCGACGGGTATTAATTACATAAGTGCTTTTAAGGAAAAATCCACACTTAATGAACTTTTCACCACACTTGACAAGCATAGCTTTTTATCATATATTTTTAGTCGGTATCTATTATTTGCTATTAGTTTAATTTTTATCTCACTTAAAATAGTTGCTTTATAAATTAGTATTAAAAGTTTTAAAAATTAGCCTACAAAACCAAACAAAAACCAACGATAATCAAGCATCATTTTAAACGAACAAACAAAAACATAAAATTCAATTCATCTCTCGCCTAGGAATACGACATCCGGAAGGTTGATTATTACTTGTCCTCAAGTAGTGATTGATTGTTAATCGGGAATACAAAATTTTAAAACTGCCCAATGATATTTTGAGTATATATGAAAAACACGAAAACTATCATGGGTTTCCGGATATGCTTGGTAGTATATATTGTATGCATTGGGAATGAAGGAATTGTTCTTATGCTTATAAAGCGCAATTCAAATAGATGGATCACAAATATCTTATAATAATGCTTGAAGCAGTTGCATCACAAGATTTGTGGTTCTGGCATTCATATTTTGTATAGCAGGTTCCAATATATAATGACCTAAATGTTCTATATCATTTGAATTTTTTTAACGACATCATAGATGATGCCGTTCTCGTTTTCCCGTTTACGGTGAATGGTAAAACATACAACAAAGGATATTACCTAGCCGATGGTATTTATCCTACTTGGCCTACTTTTGTTATATCATATATGATCACATGAAAACCAAGCTGAAAATTTTAAAAGGGCTAAAGAAGCTGAAAATTTTAAAAGGGCTAAAGAAAGTGCAAGAAAATATGTGAAACCACCTTTTGGTGTCCTTCATAGTTGTTGGCGGATTATAGCACAACTCGCATGTGCTTACCAGGTTTTCAAAATATATAGGATTATGTATTGTTGCATCATCTTGCATAACCTGATACTAAAAGATAAAAAATTTCAAATAAGTGAATTTAACGAGATATATGTTAGTCCCCTAGCCAATATGCAATGTACAATAGTCGAGAGATGCGACACACACAAAACGAAACAAAAAGAACTACGTGACAAAGATGTGCATAACAATCTAACCTCCGACATAATTGATCATCTTTCACAACGATATCAATAACGACAATAACAAGGCGAAATGTAGTTTTTTTTAATGTATTTTGTAAGTTTTTTTCATGTATTTTGTACTTTTATTTTTATCAAAATATCACACTCTATTTTATTTATTGTAAATTTATTTTAGTATAATGAATTGCATTTCTTTTTAAAGAAAAAAAAGAAAAAAAACTAAAACTCATCCGCGCTTATAAAACTTAGACTAAAATACACCGTTGGTTCCTAAAGTTGGCACGACGCATCGCGATGGGACGAAACCCGACCTTTTCATCGTCGGGGGTCCCTATTTCAAGGTTTTCACTCGCTACAAGTCCTTTGACCATTTTGCCGTTAGTCAAGGACATCTCAAGGCGTTACATTTGTCTTTAGTCCAAGGGCAATTTTGTCATTTCCGCATTTCAATTAAAATTTCTTAATTATTGCCACGTGTAATGTAACCTCTTCCGCCCTAATAAACACATAGTCGTATTATCATTCGTCCCGAACTTTCGTTACAACAATTATCGAATTCACAAACCCTAATTGCATGTCACAAAACCCCGTTTATCAATCATAAAACCGAAACATGGACTTTACCCTATGGAAAGTAAGAAGATAGTCAGGTTATCCAGTTGATGATACCGTCCTATACGACTCTGCTAAGAAGAAATACGGTACTTTTTTTTTTTTTTTTTATTATTACAGTCATTGGAATTTGTAATTGTGGTATTTATTGTTTCCCAATTAAGTTTTTTAGAATGCTTTAAACATATATTGACATGTTTTCAGGTGGTAGATCTAATATGTTTAGTATGAGGGTTCATCACAATGATATCTTTAAATATTGGCCTGGTAGAATATACGTTGGAGGTATGGAAAGTTTAGTTGATTTGGTTGATGTTGATAGTGTGTCAGTTGAAGAGTTGAATGTTCTTATGTATGAATTGGGTTATGAGCTCGGTTTAAAAAATTACTATTACTTTGTTAAGCTGGGTAGTAATTTAGATGATGGTTTGTATAGCTTAAGTGAGAGTGCTAATTTAGAAATATTGAAAGATCTTGTTGATGACCATAAGATGATAGAGGTTTATGTTGAAAATGGTAAGACAACATTGGACGTTGATCAAATGTCACCAAAGTCAATTAGGACAATTATTGTCGATGTGGATGCAACAAAGAAAAAGGCGACTTTGCTATTGTTCCATATTGCTCAAAGAAATTGTTCTTAGAAAACATTGTTAATAAGTCGTGGTAGAGGATATATGTGAGGTTACACATCAACCTTTGGAAGTCAATACTTTGGTACAATCTAGTCGATGCCGTAAACACAACCCTTGTTTCCGGTTGTAGAGGTCTCATCATCAAGATGTTGTAGGTGATTTCAACGAATATAGATAAATATGTTGAGCATATCCAAATAGATAGTCTCAAGAGGTATCTCAAAATGATCAAAAGTTAGGTCATCATGAGGAGGAAACATGTAATCATGTGGATCATATCCAAAAGGTAAATCATGCGAGTTAGTGAAATCGATGAAGGCGTAAGTGATGACAATGTGAGTGAGACAGACACTTATATGAGTGACGATGATGATATTGAGAACAATGGTGATGGAAACACGGTTGTCGATGAGGCTAATACTTTTGAGGAGCCCGATTTTGATGTTAACTGCTCAAAGTGACCGAGACTATAGATTTACCATCTATAGGTACCACCACCACTACCACATGATTTTTAAGAAAATGAGTTGGATCCGTTAGATGATAATGATTTTGCAAGGGTTACGAGAATGAGGATGACTATGTTATTATGAGGAACAAATTGAGGGCATACAAGAAACAAAAGTTAAGTGAGGCAAGACAAACACAGACGAAATCTTTTTTTTCGTGGTCAAAGTTTTGTAAGCGCAAAAGAAGTAAAAGATAGGATCTACCGCTTTCAATAAAGACTAGGAGGAAATTGCAACTAATTAAGAATGACAAACAGAGAATTAGGGTTAGGTGTCTTGGAAAAATACTGTTTGTGGAATAACAGAAGGTTCGTGGTGGGAAAAGCCCCAAAGAGGAAAAATGGTCCGATAACTAGAGGCCTTGGTAGGGATGTATATTTGCGAAAGCGCAAGGAGCAAGCAACAGAGTGTCCATGGTTGTTGTATGTAGCCAAAATACGAGATAAAGATGTATGGATTGTTCGAACTTTCGGGATTAACACAAATGTTTGCAATCAAGAGACATTAAAGCTTGTGACTACAAGTGTCTTTCAAGCAAATAGTTGACCAAGTTCAAGTCAATCTAGATATTCCAATCGTCGCTCAAGATCACCAAGAACAGTTTGAAGTTCAGGTGCCTATGCAAAAATCATTAAGGGCAAAAAACAATGCAGAAAATGAGATTAGGGGTGATCATAAGCATCAATACACCCTTTTAAGAGACTATGTTGAAGAGTTGCAGAAAACTAACCCAGATATAACAGTTAGGATAAGTGTACAAACTGCAACAGATGCAACAAGTCCAACAAGAGTTTTCAAGAGAATGTATGTATGCTTAGGCGCTTTGAAGGAAGGATACAAAGCTTGTCAAAGAGAGTTGTTGGGGTTAGATGGTGCTTTTATGAGGGTCCTTTTCCGCCGACTTCTTTACGGTCGGTATAGAAGCGACAACAATGGAATATACCACCAGAGCCTATGCGGTTGCGTGTTGAAAGCAAAGACTCATGGATTTGGTTTCTTGAATGTCTAAGAGATGATCTTGACTAGCTTGCAACCAAACTCAAACTACACTTTTATCAGCGACAGGCAAAAGGTGATTTTACCATTTAGTTGATTAGATTCACTTGTAATTTCGTTAAATGCATGTTTTATTAGTAAGGAATTGATGTTTATTTGTGTAGGGTATCATTCTAGCGTTAGCAGAAGTATTCCCTAGTGCTTAACACATATATTGTTTGAACCACATCCATGATAATATGAAATTGCAATGGAATGCTAAAGCATACAAGGAACATTTGTGGAGATGTGCAGCCGCAACAACCGTCCAACAATTTGAGGCAGCCATGCTGGCATTCAAGAGTTTTAGCGAACCTGCCCATGCTTGGTTAAGTAAGATACCACCAACCCATTGGTCGAGATCGCATTTTCGGTACCTAACCAAATCTATGTCTACTTGTACATCTTTTGTTCTACGACATTTTTGGTGCGACCAAACATGTTGTAGGGAGGGCGATTCGATGTGCTACTTAATAACATGTGTGAGGTGTTCAATGGGAAACTAGTGGGAGGTAGGCACCAACCCATCATTACTGCTTTGGAATACATTAGAGAGTATTGTATGAAAAGAATAGTGAACGTTGTGAATGTGATTCAAAAGTGTGCCGGACCATTAACACCAAAGGCAACACTCATGTTAGATGCAATCAAGAAAGAGGCTTATAAGTACACTGCTTTACGGGTTGAAGGAGAAAAGTATGAGGTCAGTGGATGGGGAGACAAGTGTACTGTCAATGTTGAAGCTAGGGCTTGTACATGTAGAAGATGGGAGCTTACAGGTATGCCATGTAAACATGATGTTGCTACCCACCGGTGTATGAGGTTGAATGGAATGAAAATAGGATCTGTTGAATCATGGGCGCATCCATGTTACTTGCTTAAGACTTGGGAAGAAACTTACAAACACCACATCCAGCCACTAAATGGTTATGAGCATTGGTATAAGTCACAGGTGCCTACAACCATTCTTCCACCTAAACATCATAAACCATTAGGTAGGCCACGAAGAAAAGAACCGTGGCTTTTCTTGAAAATGATAATAGTGACAAAACCAAGAACTTGTCACGTCTAGTAAGAGTGTGGTTTGTGGTATTTGTGGCAATCTTGGACACAACAAGAAAACATGTCTTGGGCAAGGAGGTGTAACAGAAGTCAAGGCACTACACAACATGATCTCAAAAACAGTTCATCCCAAACCCAAAAGTTACTGACAAAGAAGAAGGCAAAGGTTACGGTGACAAGTATGAAGGTAATGATCAACCAAGTGTGGTCCGGTCTCAACGGAAGTCAAGTTGATGTTGCTTCGGTGGGTCTCAAAACATTTTGGACTAAGACCAAGATTATAGCAAAGAAAGCTTTCTTCACCACAAAAAATGTTGGTTAAGCATATGAAAGCCAATGTTATCCATCGAATATGTATTCCCTAAACATTATTTCTTTGTGTTTAAACAATGTATGTTTCGAACTTTGTAGACTACAAAATTTTATGCATTTGGAAATATATCCATTTGCGTTATGTATGAAATCATGTCATGTTAGTGTATGGGTTAAATTGTGTGTTTATGGTATTGTTTTAATACAGTCTTCATCCATCTTTGATACTTGGATCTGTGTTTTGAGTTGGATACGATTAACAAACACGAATGAAGGATGAAAGATGGATGAACAACACCATATCAAGTTTATGTTGATACTCAAAAGTGGTGTCTGTTCATCCATCCCTCATCATTCATTCATCTTTGATACTTGTAGCTTTGTTATGAGTTTGATCATTTTACTAAGGTGTGGTTTGAATTAGATAATATTTGTGTGGCAACTGAGGTGGGTTTAATCATTTATAAGGAGTAGGAGAAAGTATTAAAGGCATAACACTCATAAGGACTAAAGGATAAAAGTAAAACTACTTATATTGTAGAAGGACCAAACTACATCAAAACTTAACTTTTCAAAAGTCAATCATCGCCACATGTCTACTTACACAGATCATACATACCACCGACTCAAAAGGCAAAAAACCACCTACATTGCTAACCCACTAGATATACCATATACAAACGGCAATGATGAGTATCCAGAGAAAACACGAAGTTCCTCACCGCAGAGTTTCTCCTCTCGAGGAGGAGTTCGGCTAGGGTATCGGCTTGAGTAGCCTCTAGCTCATTTGCCCGAGAGCTGCGTCTATAGTATCCATGGTCTCGTGATGAGGCTTGTTGGCATTCTTGCAACGCGCCTCATTACGGTCGATATGCCTTTGCAAGTGAGAACACCTCCCTTGCTCGGTGGTGCGTGGTGGATCCAACCACCCATTTATGGGACACCGGATCCCTAAAAATCGAAAACAAACGTTTGAACACACTTAAAAGTCGACTCCAAGATGAAACTATTAACTAAACATGTTAAATTAAAAAAATACAAGCATTATTATGTAGAATACTAGCCAACCTGAATAGGACATGCATAGTATCGCATGCCGGCGTTGACATTATTCCAGCAAGTTTTAACTACAGCTAGCCTACCACAAGCACAACGAACCATTATTACAAGCAGATCGGAAAAATTCAGGATAAGAATTATTTTTGGTTGAGGAGACTTTAGGGATGAGTGGTGAATATGAGTTGATTTTATTAGGCCCTATTTAATGTAGCAGCCACGGAAAAGTGTATAGAGCACGCTTAATAGATATGTTGAAATGACAAAATTGCCCTTGGACTAAAGACAAATGTAACGCCTTGAGATGTCCTTGACTAATGGCAAAATGGTCAAAGGACTTGTAGCGAGTGAAAACCTTGAAATAGGGACCCCCGACGATGAAAATGTCGGGTTTCGTCCCATCGCGATGCGTCGTGTCAACTTTAGAGACCAACGGTGTATTTTAGTCTAAAACTTATAACCGAAAGGGTTTTTATGTTATAATGATGCAATAAGGTATATGATGAGGTAGCGTGTCTCTTAATAGAAAAGATCAAGGATGGTGTTGGTGTTGTCAATTCATCTTAAATCATAATTACCGACATTCCTTTTGATGTCTTAGTGTGAAGACCATAAAGTTATTATAAATATTATATTATTTTGAATTTTGATGGATAAAATGTGAAACCATTCTCAATAACAATGTCACATCGTTGTCGAGAGAACGCGTAATAACTTTTCTTTTCTAGTTAACCTCACTTTTCAGCATCAACAAACCAAACGTACATATTCTTTCACTTTTTTTTTAAATGCTTTTTGGAAATGAGTATATCTAAAAAGATGGTTAATTTCGATTTTATATATTTTTTCGTTTAGTCGTGTAAGTGGTAGCTCACTAATAAGAGACATACAACATAAAACGGTGGTTATTAGTTCAAATTATATCTTCAGGTATCTTTAACTACATAATATTACCCAATTTAATCTTCACATGTTGGTAACCGGTTAGATAGTTGATCCCTCTTTGGCCTTTTACCTTACATAATAGTATATAAAAAAGCCTAATTTTGTATTTACTATTTTTTAGAACGACAAATTAACTATCTCCATACATTTACACCATAAATATATCTCAAATGTCTCAAGCATGATTTAAACTCGCAACCATTTGGTTGTAGAGTTTTTCTATAAGACATTTTTCGTCAAATTTATTATAACAAAATCAAAAGAATGCAAGTAACAAAGTAATTTCAATATATTACAAAGTTTAATGAAATGAGTTAAATAGTCGATAATATCTTGATGCATTATCTCGAACATGTCATATAGAATTGGGTAGTGATGTGAAAAGTTCCGAATCATTGATTGAGTTAGCGTGTAAGGAAAATGAAATGGGAGTTGCTTTGCGTCGTGTAAAGCCATGTTCAAACTTGCCATTGATTCTAAGGTTAAACATCATAATAACTTACTTAACTTGCATAACTTGTTACTTTTGCTCCTCTAAAGTTCCTTTATTTCTTGCTACCTTCTTAATATTATTTATTTATTAATTAACAAAAGTGATTTGTAGAAGCTTTTAGAAGAAGATTACACATGTTCAATGTTCATTTGATTTGTTTTGGACGTATATAGTTAGGGATGTAGAACTAAACAGTGAACATTAAACCGTTTGGTAAAAAGTTCATTTATATTCGTTTATTTATTAAATGAACGAACATAAACAATATTTTACGTTCGTTTAGTTAAATGAATAAACATAAACAAAAGTCGCGTCCGTTCATTTATGTTCGTGAACGTCCGATTATGCGTTCGTTAACGTTCTGTGACAACAAGCAATTAGGGAGCCCTTTTAGGAAACCGCATTACGCTAAGTTAGACCGAGTAGTTGCCTTTATGAGTTATTCCGGTTAACCATGACTTGTTTTGGTATCGTTTAATGGTTTTATGATTATTTTATTATCGTATGAGTTGTGGTATGAGTTATAGCCCGTTACGATAGGCTACTTGAGTCGGCACAATAAAATCCTATAACGAGAGAAAACGTAACTTTTAAACCGTAACACGAAACGTGACACGTAAATAATCAAAATTCGTGAAAAAACATAAATAAAAACAATAGAATGATAAATAAAAATCGTTGGACACTCGTAGGGTAAAATAGGAGCTCGGGAGAGGTAAAACGGGAAAGTTTACAAAAAATTGCTGGTTTGGCCCCTCCCTTTTCCCTAGCCGGCCACCCCCTTCCCACACCATTTTTATTTTGGTCCTAGCTCTTCTTATATAAGCCTCCTCCCCTACACACACACATATACTTTCTTTCTCTCTCTAAAAACCCTAAACACTAACTTTCTCTCTCTCTAATCTCTCTCTAGAAACCCTAACCCTAACCTAACCGGCCACCGCCCAGGCCAAATTCCGGCCAAACTATGGCGCGTCACCTCTCACCTCCACCACCATAACGTAGATTGTCTTCTCCTCTTTCCATTCATATAGGGCACGCACCCTAAACCCCTTTTTGACCCCTCAAAACGTGTAAAAATGTGGCATTAGTACTTGGTTTCGTGTGGTTTTTGTAGATCGAGTTTGATAAAGGTAAATGGAGCCATGTAACGACTCGTTTGAGTCCTTGGGAGTCACGTACGAGACTTTATGTCTCGTATACGTGGGTCTTGTGGTTGGGTGTTGATGAAAACGGACCTAAAACGTGTTTAAAACTAATAAAACATGAAAACTATTGTGTTGGTATCGTGTGTTGTGTCGTATTCATGTGCTTTTGCATTTTTATCATTGTTATGAGGTCTTGGTTATAGATAGTTGATGGGTTTTGATGTTTAATGGTGTTTGGATGTTGTTTGGTTGTGTTTGGGAATTGAAAGAGCCATTTGGGTGCGTTTGGATGGAGTTGGTAGGCGTAGAACGAGCCATATGGACCACTAGGGTCCATATTGGTGGCGTTAGGATGGGAACGAGACCCTCAAGGACCCGTGGGTCCGGTCGAGTCGTTGTGGTAAAATATTCGGTGTTGTTGTTGGAGTTTGGATGAGACGCGGGAGCCAAAGAGCTTCTAGGGCTCGTTTGGTTCACGTGGTCTTAACCGGAACCGTGTCAAGACCATTAGGGTCGCGACATTGGTTACGGGTGTGTTTGATACTTTATTTGGATGGCGAGATTGATATGAGATTGTTTGGAGGTTGATTGGAGCTTGTGGAGTTGTTTATTTTGGACTTAATTATATATATGTCAACTTTGCGCAACGTCGGTGTTATCGTGACTTTTAGTCTCGATTGACCCCGACAACTCCGTAACATGGACTTTAGTATTTATTGGACAATATGATGTGTAAAAGCCGAGAGTCATGACTCGGACTTGTGAACTTGAAATGGATAATGACTCGAAACTTATATTGAAACTTGACGTAATATATATATAAACTTGTAAATAAAACTAGAAAATATAGATAATAAAGGGTTTTTATAATAAATATTCGATAACAAGACTCGCCTTGTTATTCGATATTTAAAAAGGGAACTAACGTCTAAAAATGGAAATGTATTGTAATTAATGAGTTATTAAATATTTCGAGGGCATGTTTACCGAAATATGTCATTTATGAGTATTTAATACCTATTATGTGTTATGCATGGGTTACGGATGACCTAACATTAATAGCGTCAATCCATGTGGATAGCGGACTTATTAGGTTGACGAATCTAATAAGTGCCCGTTATGTACGTATGATAGTGTTATTAATGGGAGAATTATCCTTATGAATCGCTAGGACGTGACTAGTTTTTGGGATAATAAGCGACATGAATAAATGGTTGAGTTTATCGAGTTGACTAATTCGATAAGATCTAACGATTTATTTCGAAACTTATTAAACTATAAAGCTTATCGCTTAGACGTCTCATTGTGTCGTTATGAGTCGCATTGTTATAGATTTAGTGCATGCATGGTGTCATGTCGGGTCGATACCACACACACGATGATACCAAACGCTTGTAACTAAATAGTGAAACGAGACATTTTTGGAGATAAGAAGTGTATAATATACTCGGGGTAGATAATATTGAAATTGGGAATATATATTAAGTATTGGTTTATATTAATAGGTTGTGCCGAGTCAGTAGTTGCTGAGCCGAGTTAGCTGTTATCTGCGTTGCTAGTGATTGTTTGTGCTTTGCTTGTTTGAGGTGAGTTTCATAGCCCCACTTTTATCTTTGTTTTAACTAAATTGGGGTGAGAAATCATGCTGCTCTTTTGGACCTTCTTAAACTCTTTTGATTTGCTTATGTGTTGACTAGTTTAGATAGATTTGTGGTAGATGTTGCATTAGCCTAGGGTAGCAATCATTTGCTATAACATTGTTGCCTAGCTAAGAATATATATCTACTCCGACCTAGTCCAGGGTAGCATTTGTTCTAGGCCTTGCTACGACTGTGTTGGCTAGAGTCGCTTCTGCTGAGATCTCGTTTGTGTTGTTGGTGTGTGATTGGTATGTTTATTATGTATCTATCTTAGTCTCGCATAGCAAATAAACTCTTATAGGTCCACTATTGAATTTATATTTAAACCTATGAACTCACAAGCGTTATCTGACCTTTTAGCATGATTTTCTTAGGTAATTGAGTTGATGTTTGAAATGCTTGTACTGTGGAGGCTTGGCAAAGATGCATGGTTGAAGGATCATATTTAAACTCTGATAATATTATGCGGATAATTAATTATGGGATTGGTTTCGAACTATTTTATGACCATCTTGTTTGCTATACTTGTGTGATGTACCAATCGAGTAACGCCCCGAAAGCTTGTTTAAGTTTTTCGGTGTACCGAGATTTGGGGGTGTTACACGTTCACTTATGTTCATTTATTTATTTATATTCATATATTATATCTATTGATTGTATAATTTTAAAATTTGTTTGTTCAATAAAACTACATTTATAAAATAATATATTGTGCATAATTTAATAAAGTTTATGTTTGTTTGTCTATGTTCATTTATGTTCGATCATTTAGCGTTCGTTTAGTGTCTTAATGAACGAACATAAACAACTCGTTTTTTTAATAAATGAACATGAACATTCGTCTGTTTAAATGTTCGTGTACGTTTATTTTTCGGTTAAAATTAAACGAACGAACATGAACAAAATTCCATTCGTGTTTATCAAGTTCGTTTACAACCCTGTATATAGTCATTTTAAGCAAACCATAAAATTAAAGTAAATAGTATAAATCAAAATACTTTAGACATTTCATGTTAACACCGCAAGCTAAGTGGTTAGTATATTATATATTATCGTTTCTTTTAGTAAAAGAGTTAACTACATAAAGATAAAGGGTAACCGACGCATATCTTTATAAATGTTGTTTGTTGCTTTTGAGTTTTCTTTAAAGTGGTAACAATATAATGTTCGTTCGAAAAAAACAAGAACAATATAATGTCTAGCAAAAGTTACGTAGTAATTTATAACAATCAAAACATATTTAAAAATCTGAAATAGATGTTAACGATTAGAAAATAGATATGAAGGGACTACTTTAGTTTAGATTAAAAACATATTTAAAAAACCAATTGACTCATCTCCACCATCCATTTAAAAAGAAAATCAATCACCCGATTAAAACATTTTATTATTTCACTTATTTTTATAATTTAAATATCTCTTAAACCGTTAATCGTTAAGTGAAAATATTTACGCGTCATGACGAAGATTTAATTATCTTTCTATAGATTTGGACACTTTAATATACTTTCGAAAAAAAAAAAAAATTGTTTTTTCACGTTTTTCAGATTTTTTCACATCGAAATTTGATGAAAATAATCATATATGATAAAACAAATATCACATGTGATATTAGTGTTAAATCATATATGATATGTAATATCATATGTGATATTACACTAATATCACATGATATTACATATCATATATGATATTACACTAATATCACACGTGATATTCAAATTACGCTTTATCATATATGATTTTCTAATGCAAATTTCAAAGACGTAAAAACGTGAAAATACTAAAAAAAATTGTCGAAAGTATATCAAAGTGCCTATCTATAGAAAGATAATTAAATGCTCGTCGAATGATATATTTTTTTTCGCTAACGATTAACGGTTTGAAATATATTAATATTTGAAAAAAATGATGAAAGTGGGTTTTTAAATTGTTGGGATTAATCTCATCCATTAGATTAAATAAAAATGGATGGTGGAGATTGATCCCTTGGTATGTAAAGAATCTTTTGTCCTCAAATGATCTTAAATCTTAGTTTGCAGTCAGTTATGCTTATGCATGTTTATTAATTATAGATTAATTAAGGCGGTATTTGAATTCGATTTAATTGACTTAATATAAAAAAATTAAATTCATTAAGTCATATGCAAATTGTTTATTTGTGACTTAATAAATAAAGTTGATTGAAAATATTAAATAATAAAACTGAGAGTGTCTGTATTTCATTACATAATTTTTTAATTAAACATTATTTAATAAAATAATTAACAAACAAACCCTAAGTTCTATGTAAAAATTCAATTATTGAGACACTGAAATTAATTATGTTTGGACATTTATACCCTCACATGGGTGAAAGTGTAAAGGTAACTGTGAGAGTATAAATGTCCAAACACAATTAATTAGAGAGTCTCAATCATTTGATGGAGTGTGCAAATCATCCCCTTAATTAATTGGTGTCAACTTATGTGCGTGCCCACATGTCCTACGTGTATTTAGGAGTAAGGACGGACTCATATAAAAGTCGGTTATGGCACGAGTCATACCTGGTTTTAAGTCACGAAATATAGATTGTTTCTAAAATATGTCTTTTTTTTACATACAACCTTGATTTTAGATATTAAATTATTTATGGTGCAACTTATATAATTATAATCATAAACAAAAATGTGTGCAATTTCTCTCTTTAGAATGAGGGGTATTATAGCTTGGCTACCATACCAATCTTATATATCAAGAGAAATGGCATGCAATTTCGTATGTTACCACACAACCCTCATTTTGTGCCATTTGTCAAGTGACTAAACTCTCATGCGTCATTTTTAATTATTTTATTTTATTTTACATTTTTAATTAAGTTTTGTTGTTAAGTTTGTGTTTTCATTAAAATTATAACATATTTTATCAAACTTATGAAACTACAGAGTTATGTAATTATTTTATAACTAGTTTCACTAATGTTTAACTTTGAGCTGTGTTTGTTAAGTTTGTGTATATGTAGGGTGTAAAGTGTAAGTTGGGCTTATATAAGGATTGACACCAGCTAGGGTTTGCTCACTTTTTCATTCATCCGTTTCTCTCACACAATTTTGGTCTCTCTCAGTGATAATCCATCTCCAGAAGTTTAGTTTGTTAGGGATTGTAGTTTGGTTTCTTGTATTATCATTTTGATCTTGACAGTTTGGTACATTCTTGGTTAGGATTCAGGTTGTGTGAGTCTTGTATAGTTTAGATAGCACCTTATAGACGAACTATCTTGTTTCTTTGTATTATTGGTAAGCACCCAGTTGAGGACTTATCTTATGTGTATATTGTTTTAATAATAAGAATAAATCACTAAGGGGTGGTTGGTTGGGTAATAAGATCTTGTGTTAGTTGTTTTGATACCATTTTTATATGGTATCAGAGCCTTAGGTTCTGATTGGATTGGTTTCTTGAGGATCTTGGGTAGAGTTGATCGGTTCAATTCTTGGGTGTTGATTTATGGTTGATTCTTGGTTTAATCAAAGGGTTTGAGTATCAATTGAAGATTTAGGGTTTTTTCTTGAAAAACTACATTTTGGGGGTTTTTGTTTTTGGTTCAATCGGAAGAATCTGGTGTTGGTTTCTTGAAGAATAAATGGTTAATTGTTAGTTCTTGATTTGATTCTTGAAAACCCTAATTTGGCCATTTGGATGGGGGGGAGGGTTTGGAATCTTGTAGATTTGTTATGTCTGGGCTAAATGTTGATTCAGTTACTCTAGACTAAGTGAATCTAGAGTGACTGAAAGTGGTTTTTCGCTGCATCTGTTTTATAGCACTGTAAGTACCAATTTCTTTCTTTAGGGTTAACTGGTTTTGAGTTTAGTGGGCGTAAACGGTTTGGCTAACTTCTTGATTTGCCACCTTGAATGGTATGAATACCTGCTCTGGCCATTCACAATCTGCTGGCTTGGACCAAGTTAACTCTGGTGTAACTTTTAATTTTACTACATTTAGTTTTGTTTTTGAGTCTAGATTGCAGGAGGTTAGGAATTGGGCAGTCTTGGAAGCTGAGTTGTTGGTTTGTTGGTGGTTTGTTGGTGGTTTATCTGTGATTGTTGGTGGCTTGGTGTTTCTATTATCAGTTTGTTTAGTTGGTTATTTCATGTTGGGTCTATCTGTTGTGATTACTTGTTTGTTTTATTGCTTGTTCATTAGGGCTATTATGATTAGTAGTTTGGATCAGAGTAATCCTTTGCATCTTCATCCTAATGATTCTAATTGTGCATCCATTGTGACTGTTAAACTGTCTTGTGTTGAGAGTTATAGAATTTGGGCTAGTGCTATCAAATTGGCTATACATATTAAAAATAAGATGAGATTTCTTGATGGTACTTGTCTTAGGAGTTCTTAGGCTGCTAGTCCCTTGTTAGAAGCACAATAGGATAGGTGTAATGCATTTGTGCTATACTTGACTTTAACTTCTTTATCTCAGAATGTGTATCTTGGTGATGTTTTTCTAATAATGTTGTTGTTGTTTGGAAAGATTTAAAAGATACATAAGATAGGATTGATGATTCTGTAGTGTTTAATTTGCTTTAGAAAATTAACAGTTTTAAACAAGGTGGTGTGCCTATTTCTAAGTATTACCATAAAGTTGAATTCTTTATGGAGAGAATTTGATATTCTTACCAAACTGCCTGACTGTATTTGTGAAGCTATGACTGAATTAAATGATCATGCTAAGCTGTTAAAATTGATGCAATATCTTATGGGTCTTGATGACGTTTATCAACCCATAAGGAGCACCCTTCTGACTAGGGAAGTCCTTCCTGAAGTCAATGATGCCTTTGTGGTCATTTCTAGGGAGGAATCTCATAGAGGGTTCCTACTACTAGTACTACTGTGAAAAATGATAAGTCTTAAGTAGCTGCATTTGTTTCTAGGACATTTTCTAATAATAAAAAAGGAAACAATGGAAATTGGGATAATAACTCTGGATCTAATAATAGAGGGAATTATGACAATTTTCTTTGTACTAATTGTGGCTTAAAAGGTCATACAGTTGATAGGTGCTTTGAGATTATTGGTTATCCTCCTGGTTTCAAAAAGAACCCTAATCTTAAACCTGCAAATGTTTTAACAAAACCAATTATCTTAAGGCTACCTCTGTTGTTATAATGAGCGGGTGATGAAGTTAATGAGACTTTTGAATGAGAAACCTGATACCTCTCCTCATGCTAATATGGCATGTAGTGCTTCTTGCTCTTTTTTCAACTACATTATGTTTTTTAATCAACATTTCTATAAGATATTTTGTGCTAATCTTAAACTTAATGGAGCCAATTATCACTTGGGGTGGATAATAGACTCATAGACAAATCAACATCTTACTAATAGTACATTAAACATGCATAATCTTGTTGATATATCTGATTTTAAACTCACTGTCGGACATCCTAATGGTACTTTGGCTAAAATTACTCATGTGGTAATCTGAGACTTAATGAGAATGTTGTTTTGTTTGATGTTTTGGTCATTCCTGAATATTGTGTTAGTTTGACGTATGTTAATAAGTTGATTAAAAATAGCAAGTTAAGAGTTGGTTTTGATGAGACTAAGTGTTATATTCAGAATTTGAAATAGCAGAGAGTGCTGGGGACTGGTGGTGAATCTGATGGTTTATATATGTTTGATAAGACTAATAATGTGTCTGCATGTGTGATTCAAAGTGAGTTTCTTAGTTGTTTTGTGTCGAAATTTGGCATAATAGATTGGGGCATCTAGCTAATTAAGTTTTGAAGTTATTAAAAGGATCTTTAAACTTGACTAATGTTGATCATAATGGATCCCTGTGATGTTTGCCATAAGGCTAAGCAAACCAGGGATGCTTTTCCTATTGGTGAACATAAATCAACTGTTTTTGGTGATCTCATTCATTTGGATGTATGAGGTCCTTACAAAGTGGTTAGCAGGGATGGCTTCAGATATTTTTTGACTATTGTTGATGATTTCAATAGGTTTGTTTGGGTGTATATGTTAAAAAGGAAGATGAGATTTTTGACATGTTTGTGAGCTTTTTCAACATTTTTTTAACATAATTTGGTAAGAAAATCAAAATAATAAGGTTTGATAATGGGATTGAGTTATTAATAACAAAATGAGTGATTTTTGAAAATAATGGGAGTGTTGCATCAAACTACCTATGCATATACACATTAGCATAATGGTGTTGCTGAAAGAAAACATAGGCATCTGCTTAATGTTGCTAGAAGCCTTATGTTTCAGGGGGAATTCCTCTTTTTTTTTTGTCTGAGTGTGTTTTAACTGCTACTTATTTGATTAACAGGTTGCCTTCCTCTGTTTTGAATAGGAAATCTCCTTTTTCTTTGGTCTACGGTAAGGAGCCTAGTCTGTCACATCTTAGGAGTTTTGCATGTCTTTATTATTAAAGAGTCTAATAAGTTTTGTGAAAGGTCTGAAAAATGTGTTTTAATTGGTCATGCTAGTGGAAAAAAAGGCATATAAACTTTTAAGTTTGGAAAATAGGTCAGTTTTGTATTCCGAGATGTAAAGTTTTATAAAACCATATTTCCTTATAAAATGAATAAAAGTTATGGTCCTGATTTTCAAACTGAAGTTAGTATGTTAAACTTTTTTGATAATATTGATTCTGAGTCAAAACCAACTCCTAGTCCCTCTCCCAATGATGATGTTAATAATAGTGAGGATATAGCATCTGTTGGTAGAGAAGGTAGTTCACATCAACCTGGTATGGCTGTGAACACATATCAGGCTGCTAATTCGAGCAGATACCACAACCTGGTAGTTCACAGCAACCAAAGTATGATGGTTCTGCAACTCCTTTAGACGAAAATAGTAATTCTAAGGCATATGTTCATTCTGATACAGATGTGCATATGCCTAGCTTTCAAAACTTTTTACATAGTCATACAAAGGAAGGAACTACTAGTAATAGAAGGTCTAATAGGTCTTCTAGGTTGCCTGCTAGATCAAATGATTTTGTGCTTGAAGGTAAGGTTAAGTATGATTTGAATAAGTCTGCCAATCATTCTTGCTTAGTGGTGATAATTACTGTTTTATGTCTAACTTGAATAAAACTGTTGAACTTGTTACTTATGATGATGCTAGTAAAGATCCTAACTGGATTATTGCTATGAATGATGAAATATATGCTTTACATGAAAATGATACTTGGGAAGAAGCTGATTTACCTCCTAGTAGAATACCTATTGGTAGTAAGTGGGTTTGAAATATTAAATATAAGTTAATAGGGGAAGTAGAAAGGTATAAAGCTAGATTGGTAGCTAAGGGTTTTGGTCAAAAAGAATGTGTTAACTATGAGGAAACTTTCAGTAATTTAGTTAAAATGAGAACTGTTAGGTGTTTACTTAGTTTGGTTGTTCAAAACATTTGGAGGATTTTTCAAATGGATGTGAATAATGCTTTTTTATATGGTGACTTAAATGAGGAAGTGTATATGCTTCCTCCACTTGGATATTTTAAAGAAGGAAGTAACAAGGTTTGTAAGTTGAAAATGTCTTTGTATGGTCTTAAACAAGCTCCTAGACAGTAGAATCATAAACTGTCTGAGGCCTTGTTTGAAGTTGGTTTTGAGCAGTCCAAAAATGATCACTCTATGTTTATAAAAAACAAAGGGAGTTCAGTTTTGAAAAATAAGTTTAAAATAAAAGAAATTGGAGAGCTTAAATACTTTATTGGGATTGAAGTTTTGAAAACCAAGACAGAGTTGTGTTTGAATCAGAGAAAATATTGTCTTCAGTTGCTTCATGAGTATGGTTTACTTGCTTGTAGACCTGTTTTAACTCCATTACCTGAAAATATTGTTTTGAATCATAAGGAGACTGAAGATGGTAAGTATTTGAATTTTTTTTACTACTTATTAAAAAACTTGTTGAAAATTTGATATATTTTACTTTGACTAGGCCATATATAGCTTATGTTGTACACTGCCTTAGTCAACATATGCATTCTCTTCTGCAGTCTCACTTTGAGATTTGGGATAAGAGTTTTGAAGTATTTGAAATTGGCTCCTCAAGTAGCATCAGTTTTAGTAAGATTCAAACTAATTTTAAAGTTATAGCTTTCTCTAACTCACTGGGCTAAGTGTCCTATGACCAGGAGATCTGTTTCAGGGTATTGTGTGTTTGTTAATAGTAATTTGGTCTCATGGAAAAGTAAGAAACAAAGTACTTTGTCTAAATCATCAGCTTAGGCTGAGTATAGATCCATGGCCTCTGCTACTTGTGAGGTTATATGGATTCTTAGAATTTTAAAGGATTTTGGTGTGAATGACAGTTTGTTACCAGTGGATCTGTATTGTGATAACAAATCTTCAATACAGATTGATGCTAATCCTATCATGCATGAAAAAACTAAACATTTTGATATTGATGTTCATCTCATTAGAGGAAAGGTTTCATCTGGATTGATCAAAACCGTGATTATTGGTTCTAAAGACCAAATTGCAGATGTGTTAACAAAAGCTCTTGGTTCAGTGCAACATGGTGTTATGGTGAAAATATTGGGCATGGTTAACTTGTTTGTTTCATCAGTTTGAGGGGTGTTAAAATTATAACATCCTTTATCAAACTTATGAAACTGCAGGGTTTGTTATGTAATTATTTTATAACTAGTTTCACTAATGTTTAACTTTGAGCAGTGTTTGTTAAGTTTGTGTATATGCAGGGTGTAAAGTGTAAGTTGGGCCTATATTGAGATTGACACCGGTTAGGGTTTGCTCACTTTTTCATTCATCTGTTTATCTCACACAGTTTTGGTCTCTCTCAATGATAATCCATCTCCAGAAGTTTAGTTTGTTAGGGATTGTAGTTTGGTTTCTTGTATTATCAAGATCATCTTGATCTTGACAGTTTGGTACATTCTTGGTTAGGATTGTGTGAGTCTTGTATAGTTTGGATAGCACCTTATAGAGGGACTATCTTGTTTCTATGTATTGTTAGTAAGCACTCAGTTGGGGACTTATCTTCTGTGTATATTGTTTTAATAATGAGAATAAATCACTAAGGGGTGGTTGGTTGGGTGATAAGATCTTGTGTTAGTTGTTTTGATACAATTTTTACAATTTTAGTTGGGTATGGTAGAGCCCAAAAACTAGTAAATGGCATGCAAATGGCTCAAACTATGGTAGAGAGTGTGTAAATATGAAATGTGAAATGCTGAGCTGATTTGACACAAACGACGCCAAAACGGCATATTACAGTACCCCTCCTCTAAGTAGCTATTTCCGCAGGAGGAACAGATGCTCAAATAGTGGTCCCAAAATTTATCCATTTATTTTGTCTTTTACCGAAATTTAAATTCACATGAAACGATTATAACCAGGTTGGAGCATCATGTTTATATCATTTGTAAACTTAATTCCATGAGAAAGTTAGCTGTGTGAAATAGCGGGATATGTCTCTTTTTCTGTACTTCACACAACATTAAGTTAAATCATATATATCACAAAAATTGACAACCACATTTTCACGCTTTATATGAAACCCACTATAAAACCCTACACACCTCTTTGGATTCTTACACAAACACACAAGCTTCATACATCTTTAAGCTTTACAGATATTTAACTTTGTGACAAGTTTATAAGCATTTTTTAGGCGTAATAATCAAGCAAATCAAAGCATCCACTTATGGCTCTAGAACATGAGTTTGAAGGTATAGTATTTTAAAAGTTACTAATGCTAGAAGTTGTTTAATTTTGTGAGTTTACCCTAATTTTAGGATTGTCGTTCGTGATATGAATGCAGCAATTGAGAATGATCAAAACGTATTGCAAAAGCATGTTGCGTTCTTTGATCGTAACAATGATGGTGTAATCTACCCTTGGGAAACTTTTCAAGGTTCGTTATTTTGCCTTTTTTTTTTCAGTTAACGATTTGGAATTATGCATGATATATCTTGATATACCAATAAACACCAATTCATGTGAATTACGGGGTTTCCTGTCGTTGATTAGGATTTCGAGCTATTGGAAGTGGTATCTTGTTATCATCCTTTGCTTCCCTCTTCATCAATATGGGTCTTAGTGGCAAAACCCGCCCTGTATGTATCATCTATCTCGAGTTTTTCTTTTATGCTTTTCGTGATTAATAGATTATATCGAAATTAGTTGTTACTTATACAAGATAGCAAATTTCTACGTTAAAAATTATTGCTTATTGATTTCATGTTGGCCTACTTAACAAGTATTTTATTGCTAAATTGGAATTAGAGAATCTAGTCAGTGCTACTTTAAGCTAGCGATGATTCCTAAATCAAGGGGGTGATTTTCTTGATAAATTTTTCTCATAAATAAACATATTTATATTCAATAGTCAATACATATAACTTATACTAATTATGTATTGTAAGTATAATACTTGATAAATATATCATATAAGGGCATGTTTGGTTTGTGAATGGGTTTAGGATTATGATTTATATTTGGATTAGATATAAAAGAGAGAAAATATAGTATAAATATTAATAAATAAATTTAAGCCAGAATTTATTATTTTTTACATGAAAAAAATTGATAAAGAGAAAATATTATCCAACCCCACTCTTGTCATAAAACCAACATGGTGCCCTACTTTGCTCATGCCTTATTATTTGAAATCAGACTTAAATTCAAATCTCAAACTTTCAAACAATCACTTGATTTGAACTTTTGAAACCAAATCTTAATTCAAACCCTTAAAGCGAACGGGCCCAATCTTTAGAAGATAGAATAATACTGTATGTTGCAAGTGCTATTTGACAACTCAATCAAAATATAAATTCTTGCACTTTTTCGTGGAATAAAGCTAGCGGGTGAAGTATGCTCAAGGGGAGCTATGCATATATGACTCACAAATATTGTACCTTTTTCACAAAAGTAAAATAAAAGTGAACTATAGTTAGGCATCTCTTTCACTTTAAAAGGATATATTATTTTGTACCATTTTTCGCTTACTTTCGGACATGAAAAATCATACTTGAAGTAAAAGAAAGATGAGAAGTATAAGCAAGTAACCATGCTTTTGTGTTTGTTTGAAGCAGGGAAAAAAGCTTCCTAATCTTCTTTTCCCAATCCATATCGAAAATATAAAAATGGCCAAACACGGTAGTGACTCTGGTGTATACGACACTCATGGAAGGTATCATTTTCTGTCCTTTAGTTATCGATTCTATTTTTGGATGGATGAGCAAGTAAGAAATACTATTTTTGGAGGGACGAGGACATCTTTCGGTTTAAAAATAGAAATATTTTCGCCTGCTCATACATCCAAAAATAGTATTTCTGGATGTGTTGTGCACATCGTGGTTTTGCACTTACACTAGATTGTGTTTGTTTTTTTGGAACTACAATTTTGGAATGAAGTAAGTACAAAAAATTTTGAAATTTAATAACTTTAAAGACTATATTATCGAGAATGGCGATTCTGCGTAATAACTAAAAAATAATCTTTAGACATTAAAGTTGACATTTCGTCTTTCTTTAAGTATTATGACCATTTTACCCTTCGAAAAATATTTCAAAAATAAAAGAAATTCGAAAAAAAATCGAAATTGAAAAAAAGTATTTCAAAAAAAATTCAAAAAAAAATTTTGGAAAAAAAATTTCGAAAAAAAAAGTATTTCAAAAAAAATTTAGAAAGGGTAAAATGGTCATAATATGGTTATTATACTTAAAGAAATTCAAAAATCTCAACTTTAATGTCTAAAAGAGTTATTTTTTTAGTTCGCTACGCAGAATTGTCATTCTTGACAAGTATAGTGCTTTAAAAAGTTATTAACCCAAAAATTTTCTTGCAAAATTAAAACTTGGTTCTTGTTCGGAAAGGCATTACTATATATACAACCTATCCATCTAGTTTGTTTTGGTTGCTAAGATTCTACCAATTTTTTCACATTGTTAGAATGGCTTTTAAGACATTCTTTTATATGAATGGCCTGCTATAACAATGCCTTAGTACTTGTTACTCGATGGTATAAATGAAAAGAAACGAAATAACCATCAATTATTTGATGTTTACACCTGCCTAATTTGATGTTTAATCTGCCTAATTTGATGTTTACACCTGCCTAAATGTCCAATTTCAATTCTCGTTTAAGGTTTGTTCCGGCCAAGTTTGAGGAGATATTTCACAAGTATGCATGCACAAATCCAGATGCATTAACAGCAGACGAGCTAGATAAATTCGTCAAAGGAAACCGAGAACCCAAGGACTATGGAGGATGGTAACGACACGTGACTCAGACATATTGAACCATCAGTAATTCGTTTCTTTTTATATATAAATAAATGTTACAACGAAGTGGTAATGTATTGTGTAGGATTGGAGGTCTCTCAGAATGGAAAATCTTGTATTACCTCGCCAAGGACAAAAACGGATTATTGAAGAAGGAAACAATTAAAGCTGTATACGATGGAAGTTTGTTCGAAAAAATGGCTGAAGAAAAAAGGAATTCGTCCAAGAAGAAACACATGTAAACTCTCACTTTTCTAATACTATGACAATAACGTACGTATGTTGAAGTATAATAATAAATTCGACAATGCAATATTGTTTACACTCTTTCGTCTTTCTTCTTTTTGCAGTGAAAAATAAATGGAAGTGACGAATACTTGTGTGATTGGTTTTTATTAGTATTGATCGTGGTGATGTTTATAGAGATTTGTTGGGTTGAATGTGGCTAAAAGTATTTGGATATTGCCTTTTTTTTTTTAGCAATTCTTTATATTATTGTATGTGTACAATACTTGTAATTGAAAGTAAATTATGTAATGATTTGATTTATATGTTTCTGTTTAATGAATGTCGTTAGCAAAACCTCTTATTAGAAGCTCGCTAGTTTCTGGACCATGCACGCAGATATTTTAAAAGTTTATTTTATCATAATGAGGCAAATCGAAACGAACATAAAAGGCTCAAATATGACCGAATACACACGTTTGCATGGATTTAAAATCGACACGAGAAAAAAATCAATATGATTTAAAAGACTTGAAGTGTTAAATAATGTGAAGGACCAAGAGTGTCAAGTTTCAAAGTCTAAATGAAGTTTGTGCTGAAAGTGGAGAAAAGAGAAGTTCAAGGGCTAAAGTGAAACATGGCAGAGTATTTAATGTTTTATCCTGTTTAGGGTTTGATATCTTTTCATTCAGTTTAGTCTCTTTCTCTCTCAATCTTTCACACAGTGTTTGTCTTTCTCTTGTGATATCGATCTTGATATCAGTCTGGGTATTTGGTTGTTTCTTTGTATCAAGATCAATCTTGTTTGATCTTGTTAAGTCTGAGTGTTGAGTGAACTTTGTGGTGAGATCACTGGTGTCTACCTAGTAGAGATCAGTTATTGTTTCTTTGTATTTGTATTGGTAAGCACCCAGTTGGGGACTTATCTTCTTGATATTCATATAATAAAATACACCGTGGGGTGGTTGGTGGGTGTAATAGTTGATTGTTGTGTGCTCTTGATCATTTTACATGGTATCGAGGCACTGCCTCGATCCGGTGGTTTGAGATTCTAGGATTTCTAGGGTTTCGAAGTTATTTTTGGGGATTCTTGCAATTGGTGGTTGAATTGGTTAATTGAGGTTGTTTTCTTAACGGCCGTGGTTGATTTGTTCTGTTTGGGATTGGATCTGGTGATTTTGTGGGTTTCTTGGTTAGGGTTTCTTGAAACCCTAATTTGGTATTTTGGGGGTTTTTAATCCCTGGTGGTTTCTTGTTGTTTCTTGGGCCTGTTCTTGATACAATCTTACTAGACTCATTGAATCTGGTGGATTTTGTATCTCTTTCCGCTGATATATCTCTGTAAGTACTTCTTTCTCTTAAGATAACACAAATTGGTTTAGAAGGTGCAAACGGGACAGTTAACATCTTGATCTGCCAACCTAGATTGGTACGAATACCTGCTCTGGCTGTCCCCCAGTCTTTTGGCTGGTTTGTGGTTATTCTTGGGTGTGAGTTGTAGATTTTATAGTTTGTTATTTTTGTTCTTTAGTTTCTTGTTGTGTCTAAGTCGAAGGAGGATAGGATTTGGGCAGTCTTGGAAGTTGGTTGAGTTGTTTAGTTCTGGTTATTTGTTCTTGTTGTTTGCTGTTATTGCTTGTTGTGATTGTTTTTTTTTTCTTCGGTTGTTCTTGTTGTTTGATTAATATGGCTATTGAAGATGAACCTAGTGGTAGTTATACTCAGTGTTAATTAGTAATCTAGATCTTGGTAATCCTCTTCATATTCAAACTAATGATAATAGTGGAACCTCTTATTCCATTTAAATTGCTTGGAACCGAGAATTATAGAATTTGGTTTGGTGCTATGAAATTGGCTTTGCAAGCTAGGAATAAGTATAGCTTTGTTGATGGTACTTGTCTTAAAGAATCATTTGTTACTAGTAATGTCTGTCTCGCTCAATGGGATAGGTGTAATGCCATTGTCTTAACTCGGATTATGAATTATGTATCTCATGATGTTTATATGGGGTTAGTTTATTCGAAAATGTCAGCTCGCTTGGCAAGAATTAAAAGAAACATATGATAAAGTTGATGGTTCATATATACAATCACGTAAAAGATTAATTAGTAAAACAAGGTGGTAGTTCATGGTCGATTACTATCATAGGCTAAATTTTTATGGAGAGAATTTGATTCTCTAACTAAATTGCCTAAATGTGTTTGTGAACATAAATGTGCTTGTGAAGCTAGTACTGAGTTGGTATTGCATCAGCAGTTAATGAAACTGATGCAATTCCTTATGGGTCTTGATGATTGTTATCAACCTGTTAGGACTGCTTTATTAACCAGAGATCCTTTACCTGAGGTTAAGGATGCTTATGCTGTTGTGTCTAGGGAGGAGTCCCATAGAGGGATTCCTGAGTCTTCTAGTGTTTCTGAATCTAAACTGAATGCATCTTCTTTTGTTGCTAAGTCATTTAATAACAATAGAAGATTATATAACAACAGTAACAACACTAGAGGAACCAGTTCTAATACTAATACTGCTAATAGAGGTCCTAATCCTAATCTGAATTGTAAAAACTGTGGTAAGATTGGACATCCTATTGAAAGATGCTATGAACTTATTGGTTTTACACCTGGATTTGTCAAGAATAATAATCCACCTAAACAAAATGCTTTTAGACAAAATTATAATGCTAGTATTGATAAAGTGTCTGAAAAACCTTCTACTACTTCATCTGCAAATACATCTTCTGGTTTTACTTCTGAGCAGATGAAGAAACTCTTGTCTTTGATCAATGATAGTTCTTCTGGAAGCATACATGCCAATATGGCATGTAGGGCTTCATTCTTTAATGGAAATGTTTGGTTTAATATTAATTTTTCTAAATATTTCTTTGGGAATTCTAGTCTTTATGTTAAAACTATATCTTTGGGATGGATCATTGATTCAGGTGCTAATCAGCACTTGACTGTTTCTACTGTTGGTATGTTTAATGTTGTGGATATTTCTAGTCTTAAGATTACTGTTGGACATCCCAATGGTACTCTTGCTACTATAAGTCATGTTGGAAATCTAAAATTAACTAATAATGTGACTCTTTATGATGTCTTAGTGGTTCCTGGTTACTGTGTGAGTTTGTTGTCTGTTAATAAACTGATTAGAGATAGCAAAATGTTTGTTGGTTTTGATGAAGATACTTGTTATATTCAGGATTTGAAAAGGGAGAATGTTCTGGGGACTAGTAGTCAGTATGATGGATTGTATTTGTTTGATATGCAGCCTAATAATACTTTGGGTGAGTGCAATATGGTTATGTCTTATAATGTGTCTAAACTTGTCCGGCATAATAGATTGGGTCACCCCTACGATCCGATCTTGTCTGTTTCTTCAAAAGGATCTTGGTATTTCCAAGAATTCCTCTATTTCTATTTGTGAAATCATCAGTGGCTAAGCAAGGGAACCTTTTCCTTTGTCTGATCATAAGTCTAAGAATCTTGGTGAACTTGTTCATCTTGACTTATGGGGTCCTTACAGAGTAACAAGTAGAGAAGGATATAAGTATTTTCTTACTATTGTTGATGATTATTCTAGAGCTGTGTGGACTTATATGATTAAAACTAAAGATGAGGTGTTTGATGTATTCTGCTCTTTTATTCACTTAATGTCTAATCAATTTGGTATTAAAATTAAAACTGTTAGATCGATAATGGTCTTGAATTTGTAAATAAGAAAATGAGTAGAATGTTTTCGATCTTGGTATAATACATCAAACATCTTGTACTCATACACCTCAAAGAAATGGGATTGTTGAAGGAAACATAGACACCTACTCAATGTAGCTAGGAGTCTTATGTTTCAAGGGGATTCTTTAAGGTTTTGGTCCGATTGTGTTCTAACCGCGTGTATCTTATAAACAGTCGCCATCTTCGGTTCTAAATGGTAAATGTCCCTATGAGTTATTGTACAAAACTAAACCTAATCTTTCCCATTTGAGGTCTTTTGGATGTTTGTGTTTTGCTACCATTCTAAATAATCATGATAAGTTGTCTTATAGGTCTGAAAAATGTGTTCTAATTGGTTTTTCTTCTACTAAGAAAGCATATAAACTTTTAAGTTTGGATACTAGAAATGTGTTTTTTGCCAGAGATGTGAGATTTTATGAAAATGTTTTTCCTTTAAAAATGAAAACTTGTGAGTCAACTGATACAAACTGTGTAAATGAGGTTGAACACTTGAAGTTTTTTGATAGTCCAAAGTCTCAAAGACCCAATGATGAAGGGAAGATACACCACCAGTTGAGGATGGTAGTATGCCATCTTCACATGATGCTAGTGATAATGAAATAGATACTACTCATATGCATCATGAAGATGGGCAATCAACCTACTTTGGTGACCAACACCGGTCCGAGGGCAATTCTAGTCTTGAAAATCTTGGTTTAGTTTTTAATCATCGAAAATGTTAATGAAGATGTGTATAAGACACCAGTATTAAGAAGGTCTAGTAGAGTCTAAAACCCTATTAGGTTCAATGATTATGCGATGCACTCTAAAGTCGATATGGTATTGAGAAATATGTGAGTTATGCTAGTTTGAGTAGGACTAATATGTGCTTTGCTTCTACATTGAATAAGTCTGTTGAACCTAAGAATTATGAAGAAGCTGTTATGTTAGGAATTAGAAAATTCCATAGTGAAGAGTCGGTCACCCCAAATATTATCTAGCATAAGTTAGCTCGTAGACTTGTAGTTATTTACGTTATTTTGCAGTTTATTAGTTAGTTTGTAGCGTAGTATAGTTTAGTGTAACACCGTGGAGGAAGGACGGGTCTTTACCCACTGTATACCTGATCCACAGGCCGATAGGAGGTCGTTATGTTTGTAAGTATAAATACCCCTTCTATGGATGGAAGGGGTGGTGCTTTCAATCTAATATTCCATACTTTTGTGTAAACCTCTAGCAAGAACACCCTCTCTCTCTACTAACTCTCTAACTATGGCAAACATGTATTTTGATCATCCAAGACCACCCGAATCATCAACACAATAAAAATAACGATCCTACAATTGGTATCAAGAGCCAAGGTTATTGTGTTGTGTTGATTTGTGTGGTCTTTGTACCATGGTTATTGTGTTTCATTGATTTATGTTGGTTCGAATAGTGTTTTAAATACTGTTTCTGTAACATTTTTTTGTCAAAAGATTATGTCTTTCTTATTCTTGTGGTTAACTGTTTTTAACATGTATTTGGTTTCATCTTTTGGTCAATACTTCATGGTTCAAACTGGTCTTTACATGTTTTTGGTCACTTGGTCTTATCTGTGTTGTCAAAACTGGTCTTTGTCATGGGTCAAAACTGCTTTTCATGGGTCAAAACTGCTTTTCTGGGTCAAAATTACTTTCACAACAGTCGAACGATGAATCTTTTATGCAATATTCTTGGTCATTTCTTCATAGCGAGTTGCTCTAAAGATGTCCAGTTTCACTGTATCGCAGTAGCGACTTGTGCCAATATTTAGCGACTTGATGAACCCAAAAAACAGACCTGGCGACTTGTCTTTACAAGTCGTCTTGATTCAGTATACTTGAGTAGCGAGTTATAATAGCGACTTGATACAGAAAAATGACCTAGCGACTTGCTTTTGAGCATGGCGACTTGCTTTTGTGCATAGCGAGTTGTGTGACCTAAATGACCTAGCGACTTATATTGATAAGTTAGCGACTTGTGTCTAAATCTGAAATAGCATCTTGACTCATGTTTTGTAGACCTAGCGACTTATCAGTTTTGGGGTAGCGACTTGGCTAGCGACTTGACTCTAAAATTAAGTAGCGACTTGTTTAACTATTTTAAGTAGCGACTTGGCTTTTGACAAAGTTTAGACAGAAAGGAAGAAGAAGATTCGACCACATGACACAATCACAAAATAATAACCATTCAACAACTCGACCTCAGGTTGTTATTCCATCATCAGTCCACGACCTCACCTCAAATCACAACCAACTTCTTACAAAAACTCCAACAACATCCAATCATGTCTATCCTAACTCCATTAACTTCAATCAAGAATCACGACTCAAAACAAAATTTAATGCAAATCAGATCTCAGATTGTTTCAACCTTTTCATATATCTTTTGAAAGATTTTTTTGTTGAACAAGATCATCACAGATCCATATTGAAGCTTTGCTTCATTTGTGTTTTCGAGTACAAAGAAAGAGTTATAACAATCTTGTTACACTCGCTTCTTTAATTCGTTAAAATACCAAAACAAAAATGATGTAAAGGAACAATATACCTACCTGGATTGTGTCTCGTTTCATGCCATCCCTGTGGCTTAAATGACTACACTCGAACCATCCCTGTGGTGAGTTAAAGATGCATTCATATGGAGGCACGAATGAAAGGTTCTTAGAGTGGGGATGTGAGTGTTATTAGGAGATGGAGCGGCTGTGATTTTTCTTGGTAAGGCAAATGAAATTTGTGGGATTAGGGTATTTCTGTGTGTTGGTCCAAATGATTTGAAGATAAATTGGTGGGTTTGTGATTTGATTTGTATGTGTCGGATGAGATGTGATGAGTTAGTTGATTCAAGATGGGGGCACAGGAGTTTATGTGAATTATTTAGGGTTTGGAAGGGTGAATTAGGAGTGAGATGCAGATTTATGAAAAATGGGAGGCAGACATATTTGATTAGGGTTTGGGGATGTTTATTATGTCTGCACATGTGAGAGAGAGATTAGGGTTAAGTGTGGATAAGGGTGTTTTATATACCCGGTTGGTTAGGGTAATGAGATTATAACGTTTATGGGCAAGGGCTGGATCTTGTGTTTAATTTTTTGGCCGTGTGTTTTTTGTGACTAAATGGGCCTGGTGGTGTATTTTGTGTGATAAGAGAAATATTTGGGTTTGACAAGGTTACACAAATACTAGACATGGATCGGGTATTTCTTGTTCCCCGATTGGGCTTGACAAATTAAAACATGTATCTGGGCTAATTTTTTTTAATCTCACTAATCGACTAATGTGATGAGGAGCTTTCATTGGTGATGTTAAATTTGTTATCCGAAATTTTCATGCAAATTCTTTGGTTACAAATTGTAATATGAGTCGGTTGAGTTGTAATTGTTCTTTAAAAGGTTTAAGGCTTTATCCGGTATTATCAATTTGGTATTGAGTGATAGTTCAAAGGGTTTTGGACTTAGGGCGGGTCAAATTCTTAGCGTTTGGTTATATGTCAAAGATATCGGAATGCATGAGATAATCATTGAAAGAAATTTCATTGACCATATTTGGTTGAATAGTTATTTGGACCAGGCCTGAAATTATATGTGATGAGATTGGATGATGGACTGATGGGTTTCTCTGTATTGGATCATTGATGATGAGATCTGTTGTGATCTGGCTTGATAACGAGAGTTGGTGGGGTATGTTGTTTGATACTTTGGGCTACACATTCTCACGAAGTATATTGTGTCATGGCTTGAATTGATGATTATACAACGTAGACTACGGGGATGTTTGTACGGTATTTCCTTCTTGGGTTTGAAGTGAAGTTTTGCGGACGCGTTTACTTATTTCATCTTCTTTCTTTCTACCTTTCCGCGAAGATGACTTGTTTGGGCATTTATAGAGTGTGATAAAGACTTGGCTATTTAGTTACGGTTGTGATTCTTTCTCGCTTAACCCACAACGTAGCTATCACTTCGGTGTCTCACGCAGTTGAGAATATGTCAAGAGGTTTTGTACATTGGGTACACCGTTTCTTTTTCACAAGGATTAGTACAAGTTGAAGTAACAAATATGGGGATTTCTACTTCATGATCAAGTTTGGTATATCGGGTTTACTTCTCCATGTGGTCACTACAATAGCCGACTGAATGCGTGAATGATGTGTTTTCCAAAGAGTTGATTGGTTGGTTGATGATGTTGGATAATGAACAGTTGATGAACCATTGCATGTTCCCTAAAATGTATATTCACCGAAACCAATGTTGTCATTACACATTCAAGTCGACATTGTTTACGGTTTTGTCTTGATTTTGTAAAATCCTTGAAAGAACCTATTTCTCGGTTTGAATCATAGACTTGTAAAATCCGTGACAATGGAAACATCCCGGTAATAGTAAAGTGCATTTCGGATCTATCTTACGGTTTATTCTTGGTTTTGTAAAATCCCGCGAAAGAAACTATTTCTGGTTTAAACCATTGAATTGTAAAATCCGTGATGATGGAACCATCTTGGAGAAAGGAAAGCGTATCTCGGGGTCTCGATCTTTGGTGTTACGGGTTCTGCTTTCAAGAAGGATAAAAGGTGTACTTCATAAATTGGATGTGTGTTTGGATATTCGTCATGGCGGTTTGGTTATTACATGGTTTTACGGGGTTATGTGCTTTTGACCATGGTCGGGATGAAACCATTATCAAAGTTCATTTAAATGTCAAAGAAGGCTAGATTTGAGCGATTCGGAAGATGTGACAACGGCGTTAATTCAAGATTATTTATTTGAGGTTGAAGTGAAATATCACGGCGAGTGCACTTAGTATCCGAAGGTATCGGGATGGTTGGATGAAGATTCTTCGAGATCCTTGTTCAAGCTTATTATCAAAAACGAAGACTTGGAAATCTAGTTATTGTTGGGTGACTTTTACCTTTTCTTTTACCACTTGGGGGAATTGGGCTCTTATCACCACAAAATAACTATCAAACAACATGGAGTTACGTTGTAGTGCTCAGTGTCACATTCAATTGTGGATTTTCAAGAGGTGATATACGTCTTATACTCGATGGTTGGTTGGTTGAAGAGTATAGAGTACTTAGAGATTCAAATGGGCATGAAGTCTCGCACCGCTCTTTGTTACATATGTGCAAGTTTAAGTCACGAGTTCGGGATAGTTTACTTGAGGTCAAATTCATCATATTTGGTTTTCCATCACCGTCACAACAAAGAGCCTCTTGAATGATAATGGGGTGATTACATGTTTTGCTAAGAGAGCGAAAAGAGAGAGATTTATGACGTATGAACACAACAGTTCATGCCTCGTACTCTAAAGAAAAGAAATGTATGCGTTTAGGTCGTATCTATCTCAAGAAGAGAAATCTTCTTATAACGTATGAACACAACAGTTCATGCCTCGTACTCTAAAGAAAATAAAAGTGTACGTCAAATGCGCTTTATCTTCTGAAGAAGAGAAATCTTCTTATTATGACCATTCTCATCCACATGCTTCATACTTTTTCCATGCGCTTCAGTCATCAAGTGAACCGGGCTACTATTGATTGTTTTCTTATTCCACTTGCTCAACTATAATGAAGATGGCGACATCATGTGCTAATTTTGCGGGGGAGAAGTGTGAATAGACTACATTTTGATGATTTCACTTGTTTAATCAAGAATGGCATCTCCGTATGCAATTCTTGAGGGGGAGAAGAAGTGTGAAACTACTGCATGATGATTGACATATGAGAATTAATGGTCAAACGGCTCCAAACTCATGTAGGAACCGAGCTTCTTCTTATCCAATCATATTTACATGGAGTTTCTTCATAGAGTCGTTAGTTGACATCTTCACAAGCTGATATGAGTTTATTGACAAAGTGCTTCCGGTTAATGCTTCACGTGCACATCAACATGATGATTCCGAACAACCTTACATTCTTGTTTGATGTGATTGTTTGCTTGGTGTTACCATTTCGTGTGTTCACCGCGGGTCGATTGTCGATTTCCTTGATGAACATCTTTCATTCTTGTTTGATTGGGAGGATCTTAATTAAGGGATTTGCAAGATGTAAGTTAATTGGGATGCCTTTTGGTGATGTTCTTGTGTTTTGGTGAGTTGAAGATGTTAACTATCTATTCCCCAACCGAACAATCTTAAAGAAGGTCGAGTCTTGATCGTTTCTACATTTTCTCACTGCATGTCGGAAGACTAAAGACGAGTTGCATTTAACAATCTAAAGACTTCTTCTTAACTGATTGTTATCAAACAGTTGTCGGTTTAGGGAGAGCACCGATTGGGGAGAGTGAAATGTCCGATTTAATCCCAATTAGACACCGCTCACATTGTACTTGACAAGTTGATTCCCACAAGAGTTCAAGTGTTCTTTCAACAAATTTCTAGTATACGGGCTTACAATGAGTTCTTTGATTACAAGTGTCAAAACCAAGAAGGGGAAGGAGACACGATCAAACGCGAGTAAACTTGATGAACTTAATACTTCTAAGTAATTGAAGATATCCCGGAAGACAAATGTTGTTACCAGAGAAACTCAAGGTTTGACTCATGGCGAGTAAACTTGATGGACTTAATACTTCTAAGTGATTGAAGTTATCCCGGGAAAAATATGTCATGACCACAGAGAAACTCAAGGTTTACTCATCAAGGCGTTTAGTGTTCTTATTCCAACTACGTGGGGGAAGAGATGTAAGAGTTAGTTTCGATGATAAAAGAGGTACACAAGTGTGTGATGATTTCGATGTTATTACAATCATCGGGAGAGAGGATTGTGTACATTGGGGACGCCACCGTTTCACTGAGTGCTTAATCGCTGATTCGAGATCACTTATTCGAGTTGAAATCCATGAGAGATAGTCCTCCATGAGATAATCGGTGATTCGGCCCGCTTCTTCAATGTTATCGGTTATTCTCTCTTGGGCATTGGTGCCGGGTTCTTGAGCTTCATGCACTGTCTTGGGAGAGAAAAGTATACATCGGGGTTATTCTTTGGCTATTGGACTTAACTGCTACTCGATGGTATAAGTTTCTTTGTCTTGGTTATGTGTATTCGGGTTCGTGAGCTCTAGTCTAAGAGACCGACCGCATCAATTCATCTACTTGGGAAGTGTTCTCTTGACACCTTTTGGAATGGTGTGCTTCTTTGTGCACTGCTAAGAGAAGCTTGAAAAAAGCTTTGAATCTGCTTTCACTAAAGGATTTTCGGTTTGGGGAAGCGCAAAGTCTCACTTTCAGATGGTTCAATTTATTTCTTCTATGCAAGAGCCTCGAAAGCTTTGGTGATGAATGTTTAGAGATGATGACTTCTATCTTCTACAACGGGCTGCTGATATCCTTATCTCTATTTCGTATTATCATCTTCCTAAACTATATCATCTACTCTATCTCTGTATATATTTATCAGAAAAGCAAAATACAAAAATATAAAACCTACAAAAAGAAAATAGAAAATTATAAAACCATCAAAAACCCATAAAAATTAGAAAATTGAAAAATACCAAAAATATGTTTTCTCAAGACATGTCTTCTGGTATCGATAACATCTACGGTCTTAGAAATGTCATTCAATAATGGCACGGGACCATAGATGAAGTTCGAGCAGGAGGTGTAAATATTCTTTTCTAAACATGTCACAAATTATGGCTTACAATTATTTCAGACTGTAACCCGGGCTTAAACTTTGGCTTGCAGTTACTTCTGACTGTAACCCGTGCTTAAACCATGGCTTGCTATTATTTATGTTAGCAACCCGTTTTTTCAAAGAAGGAAAGTGCTACGCTTAAACCTATTTTCAAAATATTTCGTGCACTTATCCTAAAAACTAAACAAGGAAAGTATGTCGAAGGATCATTGTTTCTACTCAAATATTTTTCCGTCTAAAATTCTTCGTAAAATATTTGTTTTAATCGAATTGGTGGAAAATGAGTTGCTCGAAAACAATCGGTTTGAATGTTTATAATTGAAAACTCAATCAATGACTTCGCTTTTAACCTTTTCGTAAAAATAAGTCATTGATTGAGGGGGAGAATGTTTTCAAATTTACATCATCTAACGGACTTTCTTAATTATCCTACGTGCTTAATTAAAATATATAATTGCCTATGTTGAAGGACTAGGTTTCTAGGATGTGATTGTTAGGATTAGATGATTATAGTTTGATGAACACATTATTCCCATGCTTTATACGAACTGATTGATATGTTGCATTGACTTTTAAGAAGTCGATTGCTGTTTGGGTGATGTCGACCACCATATATCTGTATGTGTGTTCACTAACTTATGCAGGTATTTTGGTATAAGAATGCTCCCGATCCGGATCCCACATAATATGATGATTGGATGCCGAAAGGAAAGGGTAACTATATCTTGGGTCGACAAATGAAGAAACGGAGCTTAATTTGACCTAAGTTGGCATTAAAATGCAACGTTTGAAGTCTCACTGCATCTGCAGACGGTTTTCTTCCAACCCTTAGCAACAACAATAAAATCTTCTCAACCACTAATCTATCTTTGTGCAGGATACCATTTTTAAACAATTTTTGAGTAAATTGAATTAAATTGTTTTTGAAAATGGAAAAATGTTGTTTTGAAAATATATTGGACTAAATTTTGAAAATCACCGGACTTCATTTTATCAAAACTTAAGTCACTCAATTATCGACTTCGGTCAAGGATTGAGGGGGAGAGTGATTTAAAATAAAATATTTTCAAACGATATTTCTTCACAAAAGTTCCGCTTTGTACAATATAAGTGGTGATCTAAAGATTTAATGTTATGTCATGGTATGATTTTTCTTTAGAATCAAGGTCTTTCAAAATGAAATTTTTTCATTCTTGTTTGATTGTGAAATTATTTTATTTTACTAAAAGATCTCTTAAAACTATCATACCCGACACTAACAATCTTTAATGTCTTAAATTGGTCCTTATCGTCATTTTCAAAAATTAAATCTTGCCACGTCTTTCCCTAAACTCTTTTAAATGATTTAAATCAATTGGGATCACAAATCTCAAAAGGTTTAAAATTTTTGATCGGGTAAGAGATCGTGATTTAAATCTCATATCTGTTTTAATGGAATTGGTTTTAGTCTTTTATAGGCACTCCCCTCCATGTGCCAAACGATTTCAAATATACAATGCACATGTTGAGGAGGAGCATTTATCCAAAAACAAGATGAGTATTTAAACCCGCCACATTTTCTCCTATGTTTTCTAAACTCAATTAATCACTTGGGATCCAAAATCTCAAAGGGTTTGATATTTTGATCGGGGAGAATTTGTGATTTAATAATGAAATTTGATAAAAGGTGATCGTTTTGATTTAATTGCACGCTGCTCTCTCATATGTGCTAAACGCTTTCGAATCTTGAAGCACATATTGAGGGGGAGCATAACTATCGAGGTACAAAAGTTTTTAAAGAGATTTTTAATGTACCTTGATTTAGTTTTCAAATGGTTTTATTAATGGATTTTGTGATCGTGGATGTGCTTTAAAAGAACTCTTTCCTCTATGTGATAAAATGATTTCACTTATCCTATGCATATATTGAGGGGGAGAATTTTACCAAGAAAATCAAATGGCTTTTTCGTATGAAAATTGTGATCAAAGAAAATATTTCAAAGTTCTCTTGCCTCCATGTGCCAAACAATTTCTAAATCATATGCACATGTTGAGGGGGAGGTTTTCTAAATGATCAAAACTATTAAGGTACAAAATGTTTTGATCTCGTATCACAAGTACCTTGATTGTTTTTCCAAATGATTTTTCAATTGGTTTCAAGGAAGAATGAACTGTACCAAAAGACCAACCATTTTACTTTATGTATGGAGTTATAAGGATGGTGAGGTTAGGTATTAGTTCCCACGATCCTCCGTAATCGGAGGGATATACCGAGGACAATCCACTAGATAGTGTAGAGTCCTTAGGTATATTGAAAAAGGAGAAAATGAGAAATGGGAAGAGTGCGGACCGAGATGTAGCTAGTCTTGGAATAAACCCAACAAGGTTCTAGTAATGAAGTCTCGTAAGCAATTGAAGGGGTTGAAGAATGAAAAGAAATGAATGAGAAAGGGTTAAAAGAAATAGCCTCCATCAATTCAACCTTAGGGCGAAACCGGGTTCAATTCATATGCTACCGGTGGTTACTAAGGTAACACTTGGTATTAAAGACAAGACATCATGGACCCTGATGCAACCGCACTAAACTTCCCAAACCACTCAAGTTCCTCTTAAAAGGGCTTGTTTCATTCTCACGGGAACCGACATAATCTATCGACTTTCTCTTAGAGATTGTTGATATTGAAGAAGGAGACCTCTCCCTAGTCTCGACACGAGAACCAAATATGCACTATTGAGTCTAGAGCCAAGAGATCATCCACAATATCTCACTAGGACACTAAATTATTGAAGACTTGCTGTTTCACACAATGTGGAAAGTAAGTATATATTAAGAGTCCCACGATTATCCTTGTGGTATCGCCGAACATCCGAAAGTGATATGTAATAAATATTCACGATGAAGATGGAAATCCTTCTAGAGCCAACATCAAACAAGCTCTTGGTGGGTGACATGTGAAATCTTGCAAAGATCAAGCTTGTGACAACCGGATAGAAACGATGGGGAGATTCTTTTTGAATCAACCTTGGTCCAGAATGGAATTGACGAATGCTTTTGGAAAAACCGTTCGATGTGCAAACCTTCTTTTCTAGCACGTCGAATGTGTATTCATATTTCAAACTCAAAAGTATCTCCGATTGAAAAATGCTTTTAGAAAACCGTTCGATGTGCGAATCTCTTATTTTCTCTAGACGTCGAATGTGTACTCTTTTCAAATACAAAAGTATTTTGTTTGAAAATTGATCTTTTCATAAAACCTTCGTCGTATTGCAAAACTCTTTCTTCTAAGCAATACGCGATTGTTTTTCAAATCATTTTCATCAATCGGTGAATCTCAATTCGTTGGTTCACTCACTCGTGTTGTCTTCTTTGAGACGCCCGGTTTGAGAACAGCCTAGAACAATTGCGAAACCCCGTCAAGGAGATTCTAGGAATCCTACCGATCACAAATACTTGTACCGATCAACGGGAACCGTGGGCGTGTACCTCAATTCAACGAAAGTGATCAAAGACACTTTCGTGTGTTTTATTGCTAGTTGTTGTTTGCGGTACATTTGACGGTTGCAGTTGATCGTAATTGAGGAGTCAATCCAAAGCCGCATACTCACAAAGATCCACACTTAATTGAAGAAATCATGGTGGTGCATATCTACATACCCGCTCGATATTTCTATACTATGCTTCGCTTCTGTTCCGAAATATCATGAGCCGAGAAAGCTTCCGCTACTCGATGGAAAGATGTCTTGATTCAAAAGTGTGAGCATGTCGGTCCGAAGTCACAACTTCACATGTTGGCAACACAATAAAAGGTGATCCAGAGATTTCGTGGTTGATGATCTCAAAGAAAGCTCAAGATCATCAAAGATGTGGATCAAGAAAGGCCTCCACCGAAAGTACAAAATATAAGGACTATGAAGAGTCACCGCTAGCACAAAGATTGCGGATTTGAAGAATTGAAGTCTACGAGCTCAAGAACAAAGTCAAGAATAGAATGCTAGGATTGAAATGTAAAACATGGGGTGACCTCCTTAGGGAGATTGTTAGAATTAGAAAATTCCATAGTGAAGAGTCGGTCACCCCAAATATTATCTAGCATAAGTTAGCTCATAGACTTGTAGTTATTTACGTTATTTTGCGTTTATTAGTTAGTTTGTAGCGTAGTATAGTTTAGTGTAACACCGTGGAGGAAGGACGGTCTTTACCCACTATATACCGATCCACAGCCGATAGGAGGTCGTTATGTTTGTAGATAAATACCCTTCCATGGATGGAAGGGTGGTGCTTCAATCTAATATTCCATACTTTTGTGTAAACCTCTAGCAAGAACACCCTCTCTCTCTACTAACTCTCTAACTATGGCAAACATGTATTTTGATCATCCAAGACCACCCGAATCATCAACACAATAAAAATAACGATCCTACATGTTAAAATCCTAATTGGTCTGAAGCTATGAACAATGAAATTGAAGCTCTAAATAGAAACAATACCTGGACTGAATGTGAGTTACCTGTTGGTAGACATGCTATTAGATATAAATAGATATGGAAAATCAAGTATAAGTCTACAGGAGAAATTGATAGATATAAAGCCAGATTAGTTGCTAAAGGTTTTAATCAAAGAGAAGGTTTTGATTATGATGAAACCTTTAGTCCTGTTGTGAAAATGGTAACTGTTCGATGTCTGATAAGCATTGTTGTTTGCAAAAATTGGCCTTTATATCAGTTAGATGTTAATAATGCTTTTTTATATGGTGATCTTGATGAAGATGTCTATATGCAATTACCTAAAGGCTTCAATGGTGGTGATGATACTAAAGTATGTGTTTAATAAATCTTTATATGGACTTAAACAAGCTCCTAGGCAATGGAATGCTAAAGTTTACTAATGCTTTAGTTGAACATGGTTTTGAACAAAGTAAACCTGGATTATTCTTTGTATGTTAAACAAAAGGTTACGTATTTGTTGCTCGCTTGTGTATGTTGATGATATTGTTATCATCGGTAATGATGAAGAAGAAATCAATAACTTTAAAAGTTTTGAGTTCTAAATTTATGATCAAAGATTTGGGAGAGTTCAAATATTTTCTTGGAATTGAAGTATTGAAAAATGATTATGGTGTTTGTATGACCCAAAGAAAATATTGTTTGGAATTGTTATATGAGTATGGTCTCGCTAGCACTAAGCTCTCTGTGATACACCCTTGCACGAAAATTTGCTTTGAGTTGTGTTGAAGCTAGTAAAGATAAAGTGTTGAGCAATATAAATAACTATCAAAAATTGGTTGGTAAATTGATTTACTTAACTAATACCGCACACGATATTAGTTATGTTGTTCATCGCTTAAGTCAACACATGCATAAACCTTTACAATCTCATCTTAAGGTCGCTCTAAGGGTTTTAAAATATCCGAAAAAGTCTCTGGTTTAGGTCTGCAGCTTAATAAAGAGTCTCGATCTCAAGCTAAAAGCTTATGCAGATTCGATTGGGCTAAATGTCCTCTAACTAGGAAATCAGAATCGTTTTGTGTATTCTTGGGTAATTCTCTTATTTCTTGGAAAAGTAAAAACAAGCTACTTTGTCTAGAAGTTCTGTCGAGTATAGAAGCATGGCTTCAACTACATGTGAAGTGATTTGGTTGAGTAACATGTTACACAGTTTTGGTCTTAAAGAGTTGTTACCTATTAACATATTCTGTGATAATAGTGCTGCAATTCAGATTGCAGCTAATCCTGTGTTTCATGAAAAAACTAAATACTTTGAGTTGGATGTACATTTGGTTAGAGAGAAGGTTTCTGCTGGAGTGATTAAAACTGTTAAGATTCATACAGATATGCAAGTAGCAGATATTTTTACTAAATGTCTTGGGTAAAGACAACATTCTTTGTTTTGCAAAAGTCTTGGTATGTTTGATGCATTTTGGTGTATTGACAATTGTGAAAAGAATAGCAGTCTGGAAAAAGATGGAAGCAGTTTACATGATGCAGACTTATCAACTTGTGGAGGGGTGTTAAATAATGTGAAGGACCAAGAGTGTCAAGTTTCAAAGTCTAAATGAAGTTTGTGCTGAAAGTGGAGAAAATAGAAGTTCAAGGGCTAAAGTGAAACATGGCGTAGTATTTAATGTTTTATCCTGCTTAGGGTTTGATATCTTTTCATTCAGCTTTAGTCTCTTTCTCTCAATCTTTCACATGTTGTTTGCCTTTCTCTTGTGATATCGATCTTGATATCACCGGTATTTGGTTGTTTTTTGTATCAAGATCAATCTTGTTTGATCTTGTTAAGTCTGAGTGTTGAGTGAACTTTGTGGTGAGATCACTGGTGTCTACCTAGTAGAGATCAGTTATTGTTTCTTTGTATTTGTATTGGTAAGCACCCAGTTGGGGACTTATCTTCTTGATATTCATATAATAAAATACACCGTGGGGTGGTTGGCTGGGTGTAATAGTTGATTGTTGTGTGCTCTTGATCATTTTTACAAAACTAGAGCAAGAAACGTAAGTAACTTACACACGACTAGTCTACTCGTTTAATTATTTGGTGACCGATAACAACTTGACTCTTTTAGATGGGTCAATCACCATTCAATTCTTCTTGACGACCTACCATTTCTACTAGATTTAGACGTAATAATCAAGGAAAGCAAAAACCAATGGTATGGAAATTAATTCAAATTAAAGGTACCATAAAGTCATAAACCCTTACTACTCTTGAATCTATTAATTATTCACGTTTCATATACTTCAATTTGATCTTAGTTCTTTAACTTATGGTTTGTTATTATATGCAGCAATTCAAAATGTGTTACGAAAACATGTTACGTTTTTTTATCGTAACAATGATGGTGTTGTTTACCCTTGGGAAACTTTTGTAGATTTACTCGATTTGATTTACTTTTAAATGTCATTTTTCTAATTCAACAATGGGTTTGAGTTCATATAATAAAAGAGGTTTTTGTTGCTGTATTTTAAGGTTTCTATAAACTTTAACAAAAGGATTTAAAGTCAACCAACCACCCTTTACCTTACTTTTATTATAAACTCAAGAAGAATCGTTCTTAAAAAGTGCGATCCAAACATATAATGAAAAACATATTGTCCGTAACACTGATGCAATCTAAAGAATACAATACTCACACAACACTTTCGTAATCAAACGGTTACAAGATGTAAACAACTGAATACAAAGAACACAATATAACTGTTAGAAGATGAGTGAAACTCAGAGATGTGAGATGGAGTAAAAAATGAAGTTATGAAAACCCTAAGCCTCGTAAGAAATTATATAGCCTAATATTTCGCTTTAGTCCCTGTAGAAACACAGACATGCTAAACCAGGAACAAAGTTATTTGTTAGTGTAAAAGTATTACATAACAAGTCCTCAAGGTTAAGAAGCTTGAAAAATATGAAATATTACTTTTAACACCCTTCCCAAGCTTTCAAACCAAACAGATTAACCACAATGAGCTTAGAACTCAGAACATTATGCTGATTACTTCCTAATCCCTTAGTAAGAATATCACCAATTTGATCATCAGAATCAACTTTGACAGTTTTTATCATTCCAGATGCAACCATTTCTCTAACTAAATGAACATCAATGTCAAAATGTTTCGTTTTTTTCATGCATAACAGGATTAGCTGCTATTTGTATAGCAGTATTGTTATCACAATATAAAGATACAGGAATAACATTTTGCACATCAAATCTTTTAAAATTTTACAATCCACATTACCTCACAAGTTATTGAAGCCATAGACCTGTATTCAGCTTTAGCAAAAGATCTAGATAAAGTAGACTGTTTTTGCTTTTCCGAGATACCGACAACAAAACACATAAACACAATATCTAGAAATAGACCTTCTGTTCTTCTAACACTTAGCCCAGTCTGAGTCCGCATCAGCCTCAAGATACCTATTCACAGACTTGGCATAAACAGCACCAGCTCAGCAACATGTGCAGACTTAAGAGATGCTTCAAAATGAGATTGAAGAGTAGAATGCATATGTTGCCTTAAGCAGTAAACATCAAAAGAGATAACAGGCCTTGTAATGCACAAATATATCAATTTTCCAACCAGTTTCTCATTATTAGTAATGTTTTTCAAAATTTATAATCATCACTCTTTATGTACCAAAACTGCATTTTCTGGTAATGGAGTAGTAACAGATTTGCAGGCTAAAAGCGCAAATTCATGAAGAAGTTCAATACAATATTTTCTAAGAGAAATACATAAACCATTCTTACCTTTTAAAACCTCAATTCAAAATTAAAATAATAATAACTCTCCAAGATCTTTAATTTAAACTTTTGGTTCAAATAACTTTCAAACTTTGATATTTCATTCACATTATTCCTTGCTATGAAAATATCACCAACACGAAAATAAAATATCTTTGTTTTTAAGAAATAAAGAATTATCATTTTTGCTTTGCATAAAACCTGCTTCATCAAGAGCTTATGTGAGCTTTTGATTCCATCACCTTAAAGCTTTTTTTTAACCTATATAAATATTTAACCAACTTACAAACCTTTTTCTTTTTTTCTTTTTTTTTTTTTTTTTTTTTTTTTTTTTTTTTTGAACCGAGATAACATATCACACCTCACAAATGGAGGTAATTTGAACACAACAAGTTACATCAAACATAATGGGCAAAATCGAAACCGACTTGCCAAACAAAATACACAAGGTAACAAGTTAAGCCAAAACAAGACATACATATAATAGCCGTGATGGACTACAAAGAACACCATACAAGGTGGGGGAATCACCAGGGTGAGCTTTTGGTAGACACAACCATATAAAGATGTAGCTTGACAAAAGTACATAAAGTACATAAAACATACATAGAAGATAAAACTAAGCATCCTTAAAGGAGCCAGAGCTAAACCAAACATATCTAAAGTCGAAACCCAAGGCAGCAGCAAGCCATCGATGACGGACCACAACAGATCTGAGCAGAAGAGACCGGATGGTAACGGATCGAGAGAAGGTAATGATAGCAGGTGGCGGCAGCGACTACGGCAGCGGCAAAAATGGGAGATGACAGATCTATGAGTAAGGCTTTTATTTTGGGAAAAGAAAAGTACAAGAAAATATAAGAGAAGGAGGTCCGGACGGGGTTAAAACCGATCATCGGAGAAAATGAGATTTGTTTTGGAGGGTTGGGCGATTTGTTTTAGAAAGAGGTTTTAGAGAGGTTGGAGAAAATGAGATTTTTTTTTTTTTTTTTAACCTTTTTCTCATTTTGACTATAACCTTTAACCTTTAGCAACCAACCTAGTATAATGCTTTAAAGGTTATTAACCCTTAAATATATAAGCTAATCATACTAAATTGTCTTTCTTTAAGAATGGCGATTCTGCTGCGAATAACTAAAAATAACTCTTTAGGCATTAATGTTGACATTTTTGTCTTTCTTTAAGATATGACCATATTATGACCATTTTACCCTTTCTCGAATTTTTTCAAATATTTTTTTCGAAATTTTTTTTCGAAAATTCCAAAATATTTGTTTTGAATTTTCTTTCAAATACTTTTTTTCAAATTTTTTTTCCTGGATTTTTTTCTAAATTCTTTTTTTTGAAATTTTTTTCTAAAATAATTTTTTAGAATTTTTTTTGACATGCGACTTTTTATTTTATTTTTTAAATTAAAAAAATTTCAATTTTTTTTCAATTTCTTTTTTTTATTGAAATATTTTTCAAGGGTAAAATGATCATAATACTTAAAGAAAGACAAAAAATGTCAACATTAATGTCTAAAAGAGTTATTTTTTTAGTTCGCTACGCAGAACTGCCATTCTTAACAAGTATAATGCTTTAATAGGTTATTAACCCTATATTTAAACCATATTTAAATCTATCATCAAACACATAGTTATTTAGTTTATGAGGTACTTTAGACACTCTACTAGACCTCCTAGTAGGAGCACTAGCAGAACTCTCCTCCCATGTCCCATTACTGCTATCAAAAGTAGGAACCTTAGTATTTTAGTTTCTTTGAACATTGCCCTCGGAGAAATTACCTTCACCTATTGATGACACAATATGAACATCATTAGGTATCTTTTCCTTTGTGGTATCACCTAAATGATCATTCACAATTACGTGCCCTGCATAATCAAATGGCCCATTCCCATTATCATCGGGTCTTCAAAAAATTTCTTTGCCAAATTCAATGTTATCAATGAAATTTTTATGATTTATATCTTTATTAGATTGAGTTTCAAAACTGTTTTCAATATAAGAAATTCTTTTATCGGTCTCATTTAGTAAGAAACAAATAGTTTCATAAAACTTGAGATCTCTTGAATAAACAAAATTTATGTTTTCTAAACTTAACAATTTATAAGCCTTTTTTACAGTTGAATAACCATATAGGACACATTTCTCATATCTTGAATTAAATTTATTTTATTTAAAATACTGGCAAAATAGAGGCAACCAAAACTTCTTAAATAAGAAAGGGATGGTTTTCTACCATATAGCACATTGAAAGAAGATTTACTAGATGTGACAGAGAGGAAGCCTGTTAATCAAGTATGTGGCAGTTAATATACATTCTGACCAATAACAAAGAGGAATTATTCCTTGAAATAATATAATTTTGTCAACATTAAGAAGATGTTTATGTTTTATCTCGGCAATGCATTAGTGGTTTGATGAATAATGCCTTTATCAATTAAAAACTTTCCTATTATTCTATTTTTAACAAAATCAGTACTATTGTTAGACATGATAACTTTCACAATTTAAAAAATGGTTTGATATAAGATTTACAAAATCAACAAATAATTCATATACCTCATCCTTTGTTTTAACCATATAGACCCAAATAGCTCTTGAAAAATCATCAACAATAGTTAAAAAATATTTGTAACCTTCTCTTGTAGTAACCTTGTAAGGATCTCATAAATCCAGATGAACCAAATCTCCTAAATTTTTTGTTTTATGAACATTTGAAGGAAATAGTTCTCTTTTGTTTAGCAAAATGAAAATTTTCACAAGGTTCTACATGATTTGGTTTATTAATTTCCAAAGTATCTTTCAAAAATTTAGAACAGGGTCACAAGGATGACCAAGCCTATTGTGCCAAACACCCTTAGAAACATGACAATCCATAACACAACAATTACTTTTAAATTCATGCAACTTACAATCAACATCAAACATATACAAACCACCATACTCACTACCAGTATTAATAATATTTCAAATCCTGAATAACACAATCATATTCATTAAAGTCGACATGCAGTTTACTATCATTAATCAACTTATTAATAGATAACAAACTGACAGTGTACTCATGTATAACTAGCACATCAAATAAAACAACATTACTAGTAAATAACTTGTTTTCCAAAACAAAAGCCATACTTATAGGCAACAAAAGAAAAAAGTGAATTACCAAAAGCAGACTTATAAAATGGCTTGGGACCACTAGCATTTATTTTATATTTCTCGTTTTTGATAATGACTTGTGATGGACATTGAATAGAGGAAAACCTAACCAGAATACCCATATTTAATTACTTTTCACATTCCCCATAAATATTTATTCATCATTTCATTCCAAGATTCCTATCTTACTTCAACCATAAAAACTTTAAACTCCTACCATAGAGTCTTCCCCAACACATCTTCCCAACACATCTTGTGTGTATTTTTGCGTTTGCAGATGTTGAAAATTTTACGAAGCATGACCACTCTAAAAGTTCGTATAGCACTAGCTTGCCCATCCCGATCATCAAATAAACAACATTACTTAGTAAATAAATTGTAACGATAATATTGAAAACATTTTAAAAATAAGGTTTATACTAAATAGGCAAGTGTTCGTTTAATAAAGAAAACCCTACTAACACATATCCTAAAAACATAAAGAAACTAAATAACTCGTTTAAAACTTGAGATATCCCACCAAATGGTGACTGGTATCGGATGCCCTGCATCATACGTTCTTAAATAATTGGAAGTAAGTTAGTAAGGACTAAAAGTTAAGATAGCAGTTCCAAACACCCACTTAACCCCACATTAGTCCATTTTAAAGATTCACCCACCTTTCATTGTTTAAGGTTTGTTCCTTCTAAGTTTGAAGAGACGTTCATCAATACACACGTACAAGTTCGCATTGACGGCAAACGAATCAGATAAATTTATCAAAGGCAACCGTGAACCCAAGGACTACGGGGGATAGTGATAACTCCCAACTCTTACCTTTTGCATTATCATTTGTCTAGTTAAATTATCTGACAAAAATATTGCAATGGTAACGCTTTATTTAGGATTTGAGCCTTTGCTGAATTGAAGGTCTTGTATTACATTGCTAAGGATAAAAACAAATTACTGAAAAAGGATATAGTTAGAGTTATGTATGATGGAAGCTTGTTTGAAAAAAGGGCATCAGAAAAGACTAATTCGTCCAAGAAAAAAAATAATTAAATTGAACATTTTTTTATATGATGGACATAAAATAGGTCTCTTTTGTTTTCTATAGTGTAAATAAAGAAGCACATGGTGAAAGTGTTTGAGTTGGGTGTACATGTATTTGTTAATCTTCAATTCTCATATAGCTGAATGTGTTAAATAATAAAGGCCCTATAAGCTCGACTCGTTGATTTAGGCTCGTTTAGTATTTAGGTTAGGTTAGTCAATTTTTATTTAATGTATAATCTGTGTAATTCATTGCATCTGATAAATAAAACTGTTTGTTTTTCCTCTGATTTCCACATAATTAACTTCACAATTTAGTTGGACTACAGTAAACTAGCGTTTTTTTTATATAGGGTTCTCCCTTTCCTATTCTAAATCTTTTCTCTATAACTTATAATGCATGTGTATGCATTTCTTAAACTTAAAATGCTTAAATGTTGAGTAATATTGATTACCTGCAATACCATTTACAAAACAAGTTCAAATGGTTAGTTTTACTTGTAATTAACTCATTGAAAATTTTGAAAAAAATTTTCAAAATGACAAGTTTTTTTTTTCGAAATAAAAAAAAAAAAAAAAACAAAACAAAAAAAAACTAGATTAAAATGGTAAGTAACATTCACCACTAAATTAGGTGTTCAAATATTGTTTGATCGTCAAGCTTTTTCATTTTTCGTTTATTTAACCTATAGATATTTTTTCTCGCAATAACTACAAATTAAACTCGTAAGTGTTGCATCAAAAGTCACATTAAAATAGAAGTTCGCATGTATAATTATTTGTCGTTATAAATTTTTCGCTTAGGTGTTCCGTCACTCGCTGTTTTTAAAACTGCAAGTATTAAATTAAGTGTTCTAGTTAGTAAATTACTAGTTTACAAGATCAAATGTAATTTAAAAATAATAATAATATACAAGTAATTGTTTTGGTTTTAAAATTTAATGTACATGAAACATGTTCTTTAAAGAAACTGAAATTAATAACAACAACAATAAAGTCGTTCTTAACAGAAACTTAAGTCATTTATCTATTAAATTTTCAAACTTACAAAAAATTTGTGAAACCAAAAATTTTACACGTAAATTTATAAATCTGAATTTAAGATTAGCTCATTTTTCAAAGCTTGAAACCAACTGTATATTAAATTTTACACGTAAATAATATTGGACAACAAAAATATAAGATTATTTTGTATTCAAAAAGAAAAAAATAATAGTTCTGTTTTAAATTTTAAGTCACTTAAATCTTTATGAAATACGGCCCAGTCCATATACTCTCCTCAACCTACACGGCTTAATATACGCCATCCGTAACCTTCTCATTTCCATCGTCATACCAGAAACGCATAATGAAAAACCATCATAGCGTGTTGTTGCTTGTCTACTTATTGATACCTGTAATTTGTTTCATGAGTATCATCTATCTGCGTAAACATGATTCTGAAAAAGGTTATAATCAAGGTACTTTATATATTCACGAGCACTACTTTTTAATGTTATATTCGTGTTCCTAGCTAAATGATGTTTTACATTGGTTCTAATAGTTAATGCAGCAATTCATGAGAGTGATGATGACCAGAATGTGTTACGTAAACATGTTGCGTTTTTTGATCGTAACAATGATGGTGTTATTTATCCCTGGGAAACGTTTCAAGGTTTGTTGTATGATTTATTTTATGAGTTTCGTTTATTTGTTTAAGCCCATTTTTTCCGGCTTATTTCAAAACTTATAAACCTATAGAAGCCTGAATTTTAAAATAAGGCGAAAGGAATAATCTTTGATCAAATAGAAGTTGAAACTAGACAAACTTGTAAGCATGAAAATCAGCTTTAACAAACATGTACCCCCTGAAAATTGGAGGTTTTACCCGGTTTGAGTCTGTGTGGTGGCGGATTCAAATCCATGGATTAGTCGGCCAAAAGGTTAAAAACCCTAAGCATGCATGTACCCTATATAGAGTTATAAACTATTGAGCTACTATACAATTTACTTCACTGAAAATTTGTGCTTAATTCATTATTTTATATTTTGCTAGTATTGAAAGAGGTTTATTTTTTGGTGTATTCTAGGTTTTAGAGCAATTGGAAGTGGTATCGCGTTATCTTCGGTTGCTGCGGTCTTTATCAATGTCGGTCTTAGCAGAAAAACTCGTCCGGTATGTAACTGTTTAGAAGAAAAGTAGTGTAACAATTTAAGTTTTACCAATTTGGTGTACCATAATATTGGTGAAAAGAAGCTAGTTTGGACTGCTGACATGATCAATTACTGTACATAACAAGTCACTTCTATCAAATGGTAAAAGAGTTGATCACATATAATGACCAAAAACATAAAAGTTCTCTACATTTTATAATTATTTTATTTATGTATTTTAAATGATTTGCATGGGTAAAGACAAAAGACAAACATTCTTCATGCATAGTCCAATTGTTTAATGACATCAGATTGGTTTCACATTATATCTAATAAAACAGTTATGTGCTTGGGATTGCTTACTGTATCTGTTTCTAAGCAATTTGGGGTAAGCAAACCTTAAAAAGCAGATAAACAACTAATTAGCAAATTTTCCAAACTCCTCCTAGCTAGTAAAGCCGTTATAGTGAATGAGGGGTGATCAAACAACTCTTTCAAGTTTATTCTATAGAATCAAACATGATATGTTTCTTCAGCAACTATATACCGAAAGCTATTTTATACTAACTCACAAAAGTGGGTTAAGATCTCTTAAAGTTGTGTTAATGCAGCTTCTTAACTTTTATCGGTTTGGCATAATAAGTTGACTTCCTTTGTACCATTTTCGCATGGCTGTCTTGCGGTGTGAAGATTCATACTTGATGTGAGACTAGGATTAGTAGTATAAGAATTAAGGAACTACATGCTAACAATGGTTTTTTGTTTGGTTGAAACAGGGAAAGAAGTTTCCTGATCTTCTATTTCCCATTGAAATTAAAAACATAAACATGGCCAAACATGGTAGTGATTCAGGCAGCTACGATACTAACGGAAGGTACCTTGTTTCTTCCTTTATTTTTAACTCATTATTGCTCTATATGACTTAAACTACGATAACATAATGTTATATCGATAAGACCCCGGCCCACTCCAATGTAAATATTCGCTCACGGGGTTCATGATTTATAAGGTTTGATGCTTCCAAGTTTGAGGAAATATTCATCAATTATGCACGAACGAATTCAGATGCATTGACATCTTGTGAAGTGGATGACTTTCTTAAAGGGAATCGGGAAGCCAAGGACTATGGAGGATGGTGAGAACGCCGGTCATAATCTAACTTTTTCCATTATCCTTATGTGTATTTAACAGCCGGCCATAATCTAACTTTTTCCATTATCCTTATCTGTATTTAACAACATATATTTATATAAATTGTTTACTACATAATTTGCAGGATCGGCAGCCTAGCTGAATGGAAGATCCTGTATTATCTTGCTAAGGACAAAAACGGGTTTTTGCAAAGGGACACCATTAAAGGTGTTTACGATGGAAGCTTGTTTGAAAAAATGGCAGAAGAAAAGACTTATTCACCTAAGTAAAAAACACTTCTTTTCTACTATGATGGGCATAAATCTATGTTGCAAACAAATAGATCATGGAATTAAACTATCGCAATTTCTCAGGCTTTTTTTATCATGCAGAAGTAAAAGCAGACAGTTAAAGTGTTTGTGTTAACAAGTGTACATGCATTTTTCGGGTCAATTATCCGCGAGTCTACTTTATGTGTGATACCTCTAATGGTTATGAAGGACCTTATTACCTTAATTTTTCTTTGAACAAACCTTATTACCTTAATGAACTTCACAATTTAGTTGGGTTATAGAAAAGATCCCGCAAAATTGTTATAGGGTTCTACTTTAATAAATCAAGGTGCCTGTTAGTGATGACAAAAGTATGATGAAGTTTTAAGCAAACTTTCCCTTTCTTATTTTGGTTTAAAATATTTTTTCGAATGTTTAGAAAATCAGCATATTGCATGAAATTGTCTTTTGGGTTAATTAAATAGTTGAGTTCGTGCTAGTCGACTTTATGGCTCATTTCTATAGGATCAATGTCCTTTTCTTCATCTACATGTTTTCAAGATGACTCACTTCACTTGGTGTCCTTTGTGATTATAACATATTATATAAAAGAAATTATATCATCTTACTCATCATTTTATTTATTTTCTTACATCTTATGTGTCAGTCATTTATAAACTTATTAAAGGACCGACTTTCACACACTATTAAATAACCAGTATTGGATAAGTAGGAAGATACGTAAAATGATATACTTTTTTTTTCCCGCAAAGAGACATATACTTTCACCAAAGATATGATTATTCAATGTTTGATACATGCCAAATAGGGATGGCAACGGGGCAGGTTTGGGGCGGGGCGGCCATTCTTATCTTTAAACCCGATTACTAAAGTTCTCCCGAAACCCATCTAATCGGGGCGTCCCGTTGGGGCGTGATGCTCTCCAAACCTGTCCCGTATTAATCGGGGTGTTTTCTTTGGATGCAATTCTCGACCAAAGTAGCACCATTTCACATTTATTACGTATTATTTTTAGACCGTTAGCAATAACTTGAAGAAATTAAGAACCTATTAATTATCAATTACAAATAAACCTTATTAAGTTTTCAACGATAGTATTATACATAAATAATGATAAATTACACTACCAAAAAAAAAACTTAAAAATATGACACTAAACGAGTTTTTATAATTACAATTTTGCAATCTTACAAAGATAAAGAAACTAACAATATTTTATTACGTAAATACTAACAAAATACTATATATGAAGAATACTATATATGTAGATGTATAGATATATTTTTATATGTGTATATATTATTCTGGCGGGGCAAGGATTCCTCGCTCCCCCCCAACCCGATTAAAATCCCTGTTGGTTTAAGCCTCAAACCTGCCCCGTAACCCGATAAGTATGCTTCGCCTCGACCCAATTAGTTCGGGTTTTAGATTTCCTCGTCAAATTCGGGTTTTTTTTCCATCCCTAATGCCAAACAATATTTTCGACTTTGAGCACATCCTCATTAATTAAAAGCCCACATCCTCATTAGTTAAAAGCCCACACCCCTCGTTCAAATAAAAAAAAACTCACACCCAAAGTTTTTAGTCCTCTATAGTATTTTCTTTAAATGAATCCAACACTTTTAGTTTGTTAAGTGACCCAAATGTCTGTACTCTTTAGTTTTATTCTAGGATCAAACACATTTTTAATATTGAAACAACCAAATCATTGACAAAAATACTATGAAAACTAAATGTATTCTAGCCAAAAATATATAGAAATGTTGTTAGGATAAAGCCCTTTGCTCACTCTAACAAACTTGGCCCAATTCACAAGGGTTTATTATTCGTCATGAAGAACCAACGCAACATTTCGTAAAAACATCTATTAATCTCAGTTTCAGTCGCAAGAATCAAGCAAAGCATAAATAAATGGCTGTAGAATCCAATTCTAAAAGTATTATACACGTTACCACTTATATATTATGTTTCATTTTTGTTTTGTTTATAGTTCAGTTTTATTTTAAGTGTTATATTAAAATGAATGCAGGAATGGAGATTGATGAAGAAAATGTGTTACGTAAACATGTCGCGTTTTTGATCGTAATAATGATGGTGTGATCTACCCTTGGGAAACATTTCAAGGTTTGGTTATTTTTATATGTTTTGCAAAACTTAGATATCAGATACAAACAATAACTTTGAAAAGAGGTTTTGATGTGTTTTAGGTTTTCGAGCAATCGGATGTGGTTATTTGCTATCTTCGTTTGCTGCGTTTTTCATTAATCTCGGTCTTAGTGGCAAAACTCGACCGGTATGGTTTTGGCTTTTTGATACATGCATATATTCCTTCTAACTTGCAAAAAATCATTTTTATACAAAATGTGTTTATGTACTAAAAACCTATGATTTGAATGCATCATATGATTTTTTGGAAGTCGTGACATATACTATATTTCCGCGGATTGTTTGACCTGACCTTTGTCAGCGATACCGCATAATGTGTGAGAATGCTTCCAAATCAAATTATTGTCGGTTCAATTTCCGTCTAGTACGTGTGAGATAGATTTGGTGTATATAATGTGAGATAGTTAGCTGCCTTGGAATAAAAAAGAGAGAGATACGGGTGTGTCTCGGTTGGATGAGCCAAGCATGTTTTGGCTACGGTGATTGCCTAATAGGCCGCCAACCAAAGCTCGGCATGAATTGCCACCCTTTCATCAGTGGTCAAGACAGAAATAATAGAAATACACTTGATCAGATTTAAGCATCCAAAGTGATTTCTCTAACAAAAACTTCCATTTCTTATTGTTATACACATCGTCGTGAAATTTCATTATATCATTGTAAATTGTAACGTGTATTAGGTGACAAAATATCAAATATATATGATATGATAGTTGTTCAATGTGACCATATTATCATGTTACTGAAACCAACAACTACATCCTTAATTTAGAAGCTTTAGTAGTGATAAATGACTGTTTATGTTTGGTTGAAGCAGGGAAAGAAGTGTCCCAATCTGCTTTTCCCCATTTATGTAGAGAACATTCATATGGCAAAGCATGGTAGTGATTCTGGCGTCTACGACAATCATGGAAGGTATTTGATTAGACCGACATTTATCCCATATATAACATTGCTTTATAACTACGCTTAGATAAATCTTGATCTCCAATTAGATTTTGTTATGGTAATTACACAATGGATTTTGTATGTTTTCCAATCATTGCCAAAATACAACCGATATATACCCGTTAGTCTCTTTTTAACGGTGTTAGATGAGCATAGGGGATGTTTGGGATTGATCATTATAAACTGCTAGCATGTACTACCTGCTTATTTTTCGTGCTTATTGGCTCTAAAATGAATAGATAAGCAGCTTAATCCAAACACTCGAAATAAGTAGATAAACACTTGAAATAAACAAATACCAAACACCCACTTAATTAGACCCCTAATTCAGTTGAAACATGCTCATGTTTCATGTACAAGGTTTGTTCCTTCCAAGTTTGAGGAGATATTTGTCAAGCATGCACGGACAAATTCAGATGCATTGACAGCAAAGGAATTGGATGAATTTGTTAAAGGAAACCGCGAACCCAAGGACTATGGAGGATGGTGAGAACACCCAACTTTTACGTTTTCCATTATCATCCATCTATTTTGATTACTTAAGAAAAAATGTTATATGGATTGAATAATAACATATTCTGTAGGATCGGAGGCCTATCTGAATGGAAGATCTTGTATTACCTTGCCAAAGACAAAAAGGGGCTATTGAAGAAGGACAAAGTTAGAGCTGTTTACGATGGAAGCTTGTTTGAAAAAATGGCAGCGGAAAAGACTAATTCGTCCAAGAAAAAACAGATGTAAAATGTGCACTCTTTTTCTTTTAAGGTGATTGGTGTTGATATATGCTGAAAATAGACGATGAAATTACACTATACCAAGCTTTTCATTTTCTATTTTCATATTTACAGTGCAAAATAAAGAAGCGGATGCTGAAAGTGTTACTGTGATGATGAACGACGTTCTCAGATTAATGATTAGTGGGGTTACAACAAACTATCATGTATGGTGAGACATTGAACTAGCTTTAACTTGCTTGTTTTAGTTTCGGATTTGTTTGCATTGAGACCATTTGGAAACTTAACATTTGTCGTTTATAGTCAAGTCCTGGCTCGTATAGTTTTGTTCGTGTTGGCCAATTTAAACATCGAAGTGTTCATTACCATATAATCTTCTTTAGCTAGATGTTTTTAAGATGTACTTAGTTGTATTGATTCTATATTTAGTTATAATTTTTGCTAAACATAACTTTTCGGCATATGGTTAAAAGGATGCCTGTAAAAAGTTAGGCTAAGGAAATCAATGGATTATAACTGCATTCTTTTCTACCAAAGAATTCTCGTAACCGAATTTCCTAAATTCACTAACGAACCGCCACGTGTCCCGTACAGAAACCTGTAACAACCAGAACCAACTATATATAACCAACTACCATTTTACCATTTCTAGTTTTCTTGGTTCACCACATTTCACAACACAAAGTTGAAAGAAAAAAGAAACACATTCAACCAAAAATGGCATTAGAATGGGTGATACTTGGGTACGCTGCAGCCGCAGAAGCAATCATGGTCCTTCTCCTGACCCTGCCCGGCCTAGGCCCACTACGTATCGGTTTAGTATCCGTCATACGTAACCTCCTCAAACCATTTCTAACTGTGGTACCATTTTCATTGTTTTTGTTTATGGACATATATTGGAAATATGAAAACCAACAACACATATGTGAAACACCGGAAACATGCACTCCAACCGAGCAGTTAAGGTTGCAAAAGTCGGTTATGAAAAGCCAACGTAACTTGTTGTTGGTTGTGTCTGCTTTGGTGTTTTATTGGTTGTTGTTTACGGTTACTCGTATGATTTTGAAGATTGAGATGTTGAATGCGAGGATTGAGAAGTTGAAGAATAACTGAGTATTGATTGATAATGTTATGGATGTTTGTTTGGTTTGTGTCGAAAATGTGAAGATCTTTGTTTCAAAGGATAATGTAGATTTGAGAAACTCATTTGTGTATTTTGTTTCCAGATTGTGTCGCAAAATTATTATTTGATTATTGTGTTTACAAAGCATTTGAAATTAGCTTATAGAAACTCATTGTGCTCATCATTTTAAGCATGATCCGATCCGAAAAACTCCTTTTTTAAGGATTACATGTCTTTTACATGTTTTGTTCTTCTGTTCCTAATTATTCTCGATTGTTAGGGTTAGGGATGCTTAATATTGCATGTTGAAAATCCTTGTTTAATGCATTAAAGGTGTATATGAAGTCGAACGTAGGTACATAAATATATCTAGTTGCGGATTTAAATCCTAGCAATTTATAGTTTCCGTCTTAGGGATGACAAAAAAAACTCGTTCGATTAGGACTCAATCCCCAAGTTGATTTTAGATTGGGCAAATCGCATAAAAAGTTACTCATCTTATGTCCAATTTCAATTAAAGGTACTATTTTTTTTTTCTCAATTTAAGGTCCCAACTTTTTTTGGCCCGAGTTTTTTTTTCTAACTCCGTTAACTATTTCGTTAGTAAATTACATTTTGGTCCTTGAGTTTGTATAGACATTTCATGTTTGGTCTATTTTCGTCCGCTTTCATACGCTTGCAAACGCGCTCGTTTTACACGCTTTCATCCGTTTTGCACGCCGCCTGTTTGCACGTGGCGCTGCTTTTTGCACGTTTCGTCTGTTTTACACGCCGTCCGTTTTGCGTTTCATACTTTTGCACGCTTCCACCACAACCAATCACCACCGCCACTAACTACCACCACCCAACACCACCAATCACCACAAAAAAAAAAAAAAAATTTTGATTTTTATTCAAAATTTTCAATATTTTCGAATAAAATATTTAAAAAAATTTGAAAATTTTTGAAATAAATTTTTTCAAAATTTTTTCTCAATATTTCTTTCCAAATTTTTTCAAAAAATATTTGAAAAGTTATTTTGAAAAAATTTGGAAAAAATATTTCAAAAGTTTTTGAAAAAATTTGGGAAAAAATATTTGAAAAATTTTTTTGAAAAAATTTGGAAAAAATATTGCAAATTTTTTTGAAAAAAATATTTAAAATTTTTTTTGAAAAAATTTGGGAAAAAATATTTGAAAAAGTTTTTGAAAAAATTTGGAAAAAATATTTCGAAAAATGGATGAATGTGTAAAATGGACGAAACGTGTAAAACAGACGCAAAATGTGCAAAATTTGAAACATGCAAAAAGCAGTTAACGGACCAAACATGAAATGCATATACAAACTCAAGGACCAAACATGTAATTTACTAACGAAATAGTTAACGAAATTTAGAAAACCCTAAATCGGCCCAAAAAAAGTCGGGTACCTTAAATTGAAAAAAAAAAAAAAAAAAAAAAGAGTCTTTTAATCGAAATTGGACAAAATGAAAGTCTTTTTATGCGATTCTTTCAATAGATTTTGGGCACATAGGTGTAAAAAGACCTTTACTTCGAGTATTTTTACTTGTCTATTGCCATTTAAACCGGTGAGCCGAAGTCATGATTTTGGCATAGGTTAAAAAATCGATTATTAGGAGACCTAAATTTACCTCAGATGAAAATTAGCTTGGGGTAATAATTAAACATGGTTTCGACCTTTTAGTAACAATTTGGGCCCAGTGTACTGGACTTGCTTGGCCCAGAATCTGGATACTGGTCATTTGTCTATTTACATTTTTTTGGAAAAACATCTAAAAATGTATTACGAACAGTATACCATCTGTTGGGTGACTTGACCCGAATTATGAACCGACTCGCCTAAATCAATTAAAAAATGGTCATGTTCGGGTTCACAACTTGACATGATCAACACCTCAGAAATAAAATTAAAATGATATAAATTGTAATGAAAACCGCCAACTTATTTTGTAGTCGTATTACATACTAACATGTTTACGATCCGTTTGACCTTTAACATGTTTGGCCGATTTAGATAACCTTAGTTTAACTCATGTTTGGGTTATACAATTAAACTACACTTTTAAATTTTATTGGAATACTTCACATTTTAGACAGTTATAATTTTAGTATAAACTGATTTAGCTGCTAGTACCGTCAAGTGTTCTAATAAAAAACAGGAGTGTGAATCACTTCCTTTTACATATTGTGTTTGGGACTATCAAACACAATTTATGAATTAGTTTTTGCATCGTTTAAGTTGGATGATGCCAACCGAGACCACAAAATCAAGGGCTGAGCTAGAATTTAAATTCTTTGAGTTCTTACAAACTAAAAGATAAAGGGGTGATGCTTACACCACATCTTTTGATGCATGCACTACAATTTATGTATTACAATATTTTACAGTACAAACTATAATGCTTAAATTGTGATGCATACATCAAAACAGGTGATGTAGGTATCAATTCCTTAAAAGATATGGCACATCTGTATGGGTAGAGAGAGTAGAGACTACGATCAACTACTACTTATTTCATTTAGACTAAAATAGACGGTTGGTCCATAAACTTGTCACTGCGCTTCGCGATGGGACAAACCTGAACCTTTTCATCGTCGGGGGTCCCTATTTCAAGTTTCACACTCGTAACTGGTCATTTGACCATATTTCCGTTAGTCAAGCACGTCAGTTGTTGTTTGATTTGTCTTTAGCCCAAGGTCACAATTGTCATTTCCTTATTTCAATTAAAAATTTATTACTTGTTGCCACATGTAATGTAACCCTCTTCCCGCCCCATAAACACATAGTTTGTATTATTTTTCGTCCCAGAACTTTCGTTACAAGAATTATCAGAATTCACAAACCCTAATTGCATGCCATAAAACCCCTGTTTATCAATCATAAAACATGGACTTTACTCTATGAAAAGTAAGAAGACATCCAGGTTATCCAGTTGATGATACCGTCCTATACGACTCTGCTAAGAAGAAATACTAAGACTCTTTTTTTTTTTTTATTATAGTCATTGGAATTTGTAATCGGGGTATTTATTGTTTGCCAATTAAGTTTATAGAATGCCCTAAACATATATTGACATGTTTTCAGGTGGTAGATCTAATATGTTTAGCATGAGGGTTCATCACAATGGTGTCTTTAAATACTGGCCTGGTAGAATATACGTTGGAGGTATGGAAACTTTAGTTGATTTGGTTGATGTTGATAGTGTGTCAGTTGAAGAGTTGGATGTTCTTATGTATGAATTGGGTTATGAGCTTGGTTCAAAAAATTACCATTACTTTGTTAAGCTTGATAGTAATTTAGATGATGGTTTGTATAGCTTAAGTGAGAGTGCTAATTTAGAAATATTGAAAGATCTTGTTGATGACCATAAGATGATAGAGGTTTATGTTGAAAATGGTAAGACAACATTGAATGTTGATCAAATGTCACCAAAGTCAATTAGGACAATTATTGCTGATGTGGATGCAACAAAGAAAAAGGCACCTCTTGCTATTGTTTCATATTGCTCAAACAAATTGTTCTTAGAAAACATTGTTAATAAATCCGTAGTAGAGGATATATGTCGTTACACATCAACCTTTGGAAGTCAATACTTTGGTACAATCTAGTCGGATGCCGTAAATGTAACCCTTGTTTTCATCTGTGAGGTCTGTCGATCAAGATGTTTTAGGTGATGTCAACCAAGATATAGATAAACATGTTGAGCATATCCAAATAGATAGTCCCAAGAGGTATGTCAAAATGATCAAGAGTTAAGTCATCATGAGGAGGAAATATGTAATCCGTGGATCATATCCAAAAGGTAAATCATGCAGTTAGTGAAATCGTTGAAGCTTTAAGTGATGACAATGTGAGTGAGACAGACAGTTATATGAGTGATGATGATGATATTGAGAACAATTGTGATGGAAACACAGTTGTCAATGAGGCTAATACTTTTGAGGAGCCCGATTTTGATGTTAACTGCTCAAAGTGATCGAGACTACAGAGTTACCATCTATAGGTACCTCCACCGGATACCGATGATTTTTTAAGAAAAGTGAGTTGGATCTGTTAGATGATAATGATTTTGCAATTGGTTCGAGAATGAGGATGAGTATGTTATTAGGAAGAAAAAATGAGGGCATACAAGAAACAAAAGTTAAGTGAGGCAAAGACAAACAGAGGACTAAAATATATTTTTCTTTGGTCAAACTTTGTAATCGCAAAAGAAGTGAAAGATAGGATCTACCGCTTTCAATAAAGACTAGGAGGAAATTGCAACTCACTAAGAATGACAAACAGAGAATTAGGGTTAGGTGTCTTGAAAAATACATGTTTGTGGAATAACAAGAAGGTGTTAGGTGGAAAAGCCCCAAAGAGGAAAACTGGTCCGATAACTAGAGGCCTTGGAAGGATGTATATTTGCGATCACGCAAGGAGCAAGCAACAGATTGCCCATGGTTGTTGTATGTAGCCAAAATACAACTAAAGATGTATGGATTGTTCGAACTTTCGGGATGAACACAAATGTTTGCAATCAAGAGATTAAAGCTTGTGACTACAAGTTTCTTTCAAGCAAATAGTTGACCAAGTTCAAGTCAATCCAGATATTCCAATCAAGGTCGTTCAAGATCATTTCAAGAAACAGTTTGAAGTTCATGTGTCTATGCAAAAGGCATTAGGGCAAAAACAAGGCGGAAAATGAGATTAGGGGTGATCATAAGCAAGAATACACCCTTTTAAGAGACTATGTTGAAGAGTTGCGAGAAAACAAACCCATATACAACAGTTAGAATAAGTGTACAAACCGCAATGATGCAACAAGTCCAACCGAGTTTTCAAGAGAATGTATGTATGCTTAGGTGCTTTGAAGGAAGGATATAAAGCTTGTCAAAGAGAGTTGTTGGGGTTAGATGGTGCTTTTATGAGGGTCCTTTTCTGGCCGACTTCTTACAGAATCAGTATAGACAAAGAACAATGGAATATACCCTTTAGCCTCACGTGATTGCGTGTGTTTAAAGCAAAGACTCATGGATTTGGTTTCTTGAATGTCTAAGAGATGATCTTGACTTGCAACCAAACTCAAACTACACTTTTATCGTGATGTGAAAAGGTGATGTTACCATTTAGTTGATTAGATTCACTTGTATTTTCGATAAATGCAAGTTTTATTAGTAATGAATTGATGTTTATTTGTGTAGGGTATCATTCCAAAGATTAAGAAGATTCTAGTGTTGAACAGATATTGTTTGAAGCACATTCATGATAATATGAAATTGCAATGGAATGCTAAAGCATACAAGGAACATTTGTGGAGATGTGCAAAGAGCAACAACCGTCCAACAATTTGAGGCGCCATGCGGCATTCAAGAGGTTTAGCGAACCCGCCCATGCTTGGCTAAGTAAGATACCACCAACCCATTGGTCAAGGTCGCATTTTTCGTGTACCTAACCAAATCTATGTCTACATGTACATCTTTTGTTCTACGACATTGTTCTACATTGTTGTTTATATAAATCAAACATGTTGTATAAATGTGTAGGGAGGGCTCATTAGGATATGTTACTTAATAACATGTGTGAGGTGTTCAATGGGAAACTATTGGGAGGTAGTCACCAACCCATCATTACTGCTTTGGAATACATTAGAGAATATTGTATGAAAAGAATAGTGAACGTTGTGAATGTGATTCATAAGTGTGCCGGACCATTAACACCAAAGGCAACACTCATGTTAGATGCAATCAAGAAAGAAGCTTATAAGTACACCGCTTTATGGGTTGAAGGAGAAAAGTATGAGGTCGGTGGATGGGGAGATAAGTGTTTTGTGAATGTTGAAGCTAGGGCTTGTACATGTAGAAGATGGGAGCTTCTGGTATGCCATGTAAACATGTAGTTGCTACCCACGGTGTATGAGGTTCAATGGAATGCAAGTAGGATCCGTTGAATCATGGGTTCATCCATGTTACTTGCTTAAGACTTGGAAGAAACTTATAAACACCACATCCAGCCAATAAATGGTTATCATCATTGGAATAAGTCACAAGTGCCTACAACCATTCTTCCACCTAAATATCATAAACCATTAGGTAGGCCACGAAAGAAAAGAACCAGGGCTTTTACTGAAAATGATAATAGTGACAAAACCAGTAACTTGTCACAGTCTAGTAAGAGTGTGGTTTGTGGTATTTGTGAAAATTTTGGACATAACTAGAAAACATGTCTTGGGCAAGGAGGTGTAACAGGAAGTCAAGGCAAGACACAATGATCTTAAAAACATGTTCATCCCAACCAAAAGTTACAAAGAAGAAGGCAAAGGTTACACGTCACAACTTTGAAGGAAATGAAAACCTCGATGTCAAACCGATGCTCAATCGAAGGTGATTTTCAACCAAGTGTGGTCCAGCCTCAACTGAAGTCAAGTTGATCTCGCTTCGGTGGGTCTCCAAAACAATTTTGGACTAAGACCAAGATTATTGCAAAGAAAGCTTTCTTCACCACAAAAAATGTCATAAGCATATGAAAGCCAATGTTTTCCATCGAATATGTATTCCCTAAACATTATTTGTTGTGTTTAAACAATGTATGTTTCGAACTTTGTAGACTACAAAATTTTATGCATTTGAAATATATCCATTTGCATTATGTATGAAATCATGTCATGTTAGTCTATGGGTTAAATTGTATTTTTTGTATTCATTTGCCACTTTACCGTGTATTTCTACGTATTGTTACTAGTTCATACGATAGTAATCTGCATGACTTTTGCAAAGTCAATTCTCGTTCACCCATCCTTGAGACTTGATACGTCGTGTTTTGAGTTGGATATTGTTATTCTATTATCACAAACAATAATGAAGGATCAAAAATGGATGAACAACACCATATCAAGTTTATGTTGATACTCAGAAATGGTGTCGGTTCACCCATCCTTGAGACTTCATACGTCTATGAATCTTGGATTTGTTGAACTTGGATCTGTGTTTTGAGTTGGATACTTTTATTCTATTATCACAAACAGGAATGAAGGATCAAAAATGGATGAACAACACCATATCAAGTTTATGTTGATACTCGAAGTTTATGTTGATAAATGGTGTCGGTTCACCCATCCTTGGTGTCTTGGATTTGTTCATCCATCTTTGGAGACTTCATATGGTGTCCGTCATCCATCTTTGAGACTTCATATGTCTATAATTCTTGGACTGTTTTTCTTGGATACGTGTTTGAGTTGGAAGCATTGTTGTATTATCACAAGCAGAATGAAGAATCAAAAATGGATGAACAACACCATATCAAGTTTCGGTGATACTCGAAAGTGGTGTATGTTCATCCATCTCTCGATCATTCATCCATCTTTGATACTTTGTATCGTGTTATAACTTTGATCATTCTACTAGTATTTGTGTGCAAGTGATATATAAATTTTTGGGCAAAGGACCTATTAGTAAAAGCGACAAGATAAGGACCAAGGCATAAAAGAAATATATTACCACCGCATAAGGACCAAACATTATAAACCAAAAGACTATTCTTAGTCAACTACACTAAAACTTCTTAAACACAACTATCAACATTGGAGACCATCTACCACCGATTCAAAACACAAAACCAAGACCTATCTAAACCCTATAGAAGAACCATAGAAAAACCAAGAAGATGACCATCAAGACAAGACACAAAAGTTCTTGAGACGGCAAATTTTCCTTTTCAACAAGGAGATCGACAAAGTCGCGGTGAAGCGACCTCGACCTCGTTGCCCGGTCACGGCGTTGACCGCCCATAGTTTCAAAATGAGGCGGCTTCGCATTCTTGTAATGCCGCCTCATTCACATAGATTGTCCTCTGATGTAGATGATAACATCCCACTCTCGCTGCATGGGTGGATCGTACCACCCAATGAGCGAACATGTTGTAGGCTATAATTGATAATCAAAATGTTAGCATTTGTTTGCGGCATAAACATCAACTAAACCCACTTGTATAAAATCACAATTATAATAAAACAGATATATTACTATAATCAACACATTTTAGGTAAACCACTACATGCTAACTTTAAAATGAAATAAATTAAGTGTCTGACTTGTCTTGGGCAAGCATAGAACCTCCTGCTGGGTTCGTGTTGTTCCAAAGAGTTCGAAGGATGCCCTTCCATTGCATGAACACGGCACCATTTTTCGATTTTACCGTCGGTGAAGAAGATAAGATTTTAGTGGACAGGAAAGATAAAGGATGAGTGGTGATAAACTTTCCTTTTTATTAGCAAGGTTTCTTGTAGCGCCACTCGAGAAACAAGTGGGGCTATTACGGTAATATTAATTAATGGACGGATGGTAAAATGACAAACGTGCCTTGGGTAAAAGACAAATCAACGCTAATCGAGCGTCGCGACTAATCTGGAATATGGTCAAAGGATTCAGCCATTTGTGAAACTTGAAATAGGGACTCGGACGATGAAAAGCGATTTGTCATATCGATGTCCGAGTAGCGAGTTTAAGGGCCAAGCAAACATATTTTAGTCTTTCATTTATATATTGCACGTGCTTCATTTCTTTTATTTTATATTTTATTCCCAAAAAACTCCACTCTATCTTTTCATGTCACATCCTACAAATGTTTTTTAAAGTATTGCTACTAATTTATGAGTATAATTTGTATATGGGGACCCTTTGTATATCACATGTTTTTATAATATAGCTCAGATGCAAGTGGATGTCAATTATCCATGTTTACTATTATATTACGTATTTACGTATACCAAACGGCAAACGAGTTGACAAAAGTAATTTCTTATACTTAAAGGAGATATATTTAAAAATTCTAATTTTAACAAAAATTTATACTCAAATTTTATTCTAATTTCAACAATTTATGTTTCAAATTTGGGAAATTTGGGGTGGTTAATAATTTGGGTTGGCGTTTGGGAGAGTACGAACAGGCCAAAACCGAATATGATCGGATCGCACGAGAAATTTTTGAGCTGTAATATAATAAAGTTAAAAGTGAATGGAAATAAAGAATCATTAAAACGATAAATAAATGAGCATATTAAATTGAGCAAGATGCGTTTAAGATTTATTTAAGAAAAATCGATATTTTTTAAATTAACATTCTATCGAAAATCCATGGATTAAGACACCGTTGGAACCCCTTGGTTTCGATCCTGGGAGTAGTATTTAATTGATATTTGGTTTGGTTTATGGTTTGACAAAATATAACCAAGGAAAACCGAAAAATCAAATATTTATTTACATAAACAATTATTATATCTATACATATTATTTTATATCTTATCATCCTAACTAAGAATCTTGATATTCAACTGGGTTCGGATGTTTTAAGATGGAATATTCAAACTAATAATATTTCGAAGACTCTTGTTGAAAGAGAAAAAAAATGTTCCCTTTCATTTACTATTTCATTTACTTTGTTAAATTGTGAAACCTTTGGTTTCTTAACCATTTATTTTGTTGATTTACATGAGCACTTTGTGACTTTGTGAGACCTTTTGATTTATTAATTTTATTTGAATTTTTAGGTTTTTATTTATGATTTCTAGATTATATTTTTAAGATTACTTGAATTTGGTTATCTTGGTTTTAACCGAAACCAAACCGAATTCTAATTTGGTATATGGTTGCGTTTTATCAGTTCTGTAACTGACATGGTTAGTTTGGTTTGGTTTTGGTTTTGACCTTAAAAGTTTTTAAACTGATAAACTCGAATCATACAACCCATAAACCTAAAAACTCAAACCGATGAACACCCCTAATATGTAATAACATGTATGTATGTATGTATGTATGTATGTATGTATGTATGTATGTATGTATGTATGTATGTATGTATGTATTGGACTAAGGGCCGCTTTGTTTCGGTAATGAAATGAGAGATCGAATTAATTTTGAAAACAAATGTTTGTTTCGAGTTTTGGGTTATCAAACAATAACCGATACCTTAAATAAAGGTTTTGACAAAACCCACCAATTTCTCTTATAGCATGCATAATGGTAACACCCCCACCCCCAAGTTATTGTTTAACATTCGGCACGGTGTTAACCATTGTGGTACGGTGTTATTCCTGTTAAAGGTTGGGTGTTAACACACCAACGCTCCTTATTTGCTTTTTTTTCCTTTTTTTTCAGTTCTGCCCCTAAATGAGGGGTTGTTTTTGTAAATTGTTGGTGAGTTAAAGTTTAACTTGGGAATGTTATGATTGTGGGTGTTTTTTTTGTGAGTTAAGGTGAAATGTTAAAGCTGATCGATGTGGCGCAAACGTGGCACGGTGTTAAACCATAACTCAAGTTATGGTTGGGAGTGCTCTTAGCTATCCGAAATCATTTGTTATCTTTTACTTTAGTACACACTTGGTGCCATTTTGATTTCCTATCCACAAATTAGTGTATGTCCATCTTTTATTATTTCATTATCTTTTTATTTTTAAATAATTTGTTATTTTTATGTAATATTTAGTTTATAAATTAAATTTATTTATATATAATAATATATTTTCTCTAAATCCAAACTCAAATCCAAATCCTAAACCCATTTACAAACCAAACGGACCCTAAAACATAGATATTACTATTATAACCTCACGTGTGGGTAAGGTAACAACAAAATTAACGACCGCTTAAAAAGACTATGGATGTAGTTTTTCTCAAAGTTTAGGACCGTGAGTACAATTTGAAACTCTTAGGATCGGTAAATGTAATTTTGTACAAACCGTAGGGACAAGGCGATCAGTCTATAAGTGACTAGGTTCAAAACCTTTTCTTTACGTAAATACAATGGATTAACAAAACAAAACATGTAACACAAAATTTAAAGAACAAGTTCATTTCAAAAAATTTGGGGTTTTTGACAAAAAGTTACACTTCAAAGCAAAAGTTCATAGGTTCCCGTAAACTCCCAGAAAAACCTCAGAGTCAGCCTTTTCAATTTTAAAATCTAATTGTAAACACCCATACCATAAACACTCACTCGGAGCCCCATTTGCTTATGCTACTCTTGCAAACGCCGAATACTCTACACACCCGGACAAGGGCAATAATCATCTTTATATTTATTTCAGTTTCTATCATTGTAATTTATAACTTGACAACTTTAGACCTTGTTAATATATTGTTTTTTTTTAGCAAGATATTGCAATATGTTTAATGATAATGACTTTTTCAGTTATATGTAAATACCACACCTGTTTAAAATTTAAATTTTTATTTATAAAATTTTACTACTAAAGACGCGCATGGCAGTTCCTATGAATTATTTATTTAAGTGAAAGTGTTAGAAATTTATCTGATTATAAATAAGCAGTTTGGAGTGTTTGGCTAATCAATAGTTCATATGCATATTTAAGATGGAATATGGAATACGTTTTTACCGCGAGATCTAGGGAGGCGTTTGGTTTCTTGATAGGCATGGTTTGATTGAAGAGAGAAATGCCAATTTTATGGGTGTCATTAACAATCTCACAATCAATACCTACCAAGCAAACACTTTTTGAGGTAATGATAGTCATTCCTCATTCCCATACTTAAAAAACAAAGACTTTGGGGGCGTTTGGTGGCCATCCATGTAAAAAGACCCACTCCTTATTTATCTCGTTCTCTAATACTCCTATTTTCTGCTTTTCGAATATTTGCCTCTCTAAAATTCTTTTATAATCTCTTAAAATGGAAAGGGATTTTATGGGTTTAAATTCTAAGGAAGAAGCCAAGGTCGCAGGTACAGTTTCAACCAGTTCTCATGCTTTTTTTTTTGGAGGTGTATCTATTAGTCTTATATTCATGTTGTAAGGGCCTATTTGTTTAGTTTTTATATTAAGTTCTGTTAAACTAAAGTGTTTATTCGAATATACGCTGTCTGATGTAAACGAATAAATATTGTTTGTTTTGTATCTTTGAATAAAGTCATTCGAATTAATAAAATTATCATATACCTTTTATTTGAAATAAGTGATGATTAGTGGTTAAAGGTGGAAGGAGAATCAGTAAAAGTAGGATATAAGTGATGACTTAATATAGACTCTCATTCTGCCGCTTTTTCTGAAGGTCATCCATTTAAATTAAGACCAAACAAACACTCAATTAGTGACTTAATTAAATTACCTATTTTACATTTTACAATTAAGACTATTAGCTCATTATCAAACATCACCTAAGTATGATATAGGGATTATGTTGCCTTATTCAATCCTGGATAGTTTGTAAAAATTTAAATATGGTTCTTTAGCTTTTTTTTCTTTCTAATTACTTCTTTAAATTTTGACAAGTATGTTGATTATGAAGTTTGAATTTCTATGTAACTTGAAAGATATATAAATTTACTAAAAAAAATATCAACTGATTTTATTTTCAAACTTCATATCATAAAAGTTTTATTCGGATCATGATCAGGGCGTAGCTAAGTTAACGGAGGCCCTGTGCAAAAGTTTGAGGAATAACTAAACACGACGATAATTGATATATCGTAGCAACTATTGATAGAAGAAACGTAGTATTATAACGATCTAACTTTACTTTTTATTTGAAATCGTGGTCACTCTCCGATTGAAGTATAGTTTAACTAATATTCAAAACATAAATAACAATCTTTGTTGCAAGTGAACTTTGAGGCCTCAAGTATATAAGGAATTATAAATTTTGAGGCCCCTAAAACTTTGAGGCCCTATACGGTTGCACACATTGCACACCCTCGTAATACGGCTATGATCATGATGCTTTAGTTTCACAACAATTACAATACTCAATCTCGTCCAAGAAATATATAGTAGTTAAAATATAAGAAAAATCAAATGGTTTGATCTTGTATTGTTGTGTGTTATGATATAACTTTGTATGAGTTGCAGGTGGTCACGAAAGCCTCAACAATCACCACTCTACAGAAAATCAGGTTTGTTTTGACCCTTATAAGCATTTGCAAGTATAACTATAGATTTAACTGAACGATATGTTAACAGTTTTACCCTTTTCTTTGGATTTACCATATGGTGGTCTGCTTCAGTTAACCATATTTTACAAGGGTATGGTGAATGTCTACAATGATATAAACCCCGAGAAGGTTTGATCACTAAAAATATGCTCGTAGTAGTTGTATTTGGTTTGTTAATTCTTTAAAATAACAGCTTAAATCTTGTTGTCCATCCAGGCTCAGGCTTTAATGTTATTAGCCGGAAATGGGAGTTTGGCTCAGGCACAAGCTCAAGCGCCTATCGCTACACCACGAACCCCGACAGATGGGGTCCAAATGACCCCAACTTCTGTTGGTCCATCAACTGGTTCAAGCTCAGCAACTGCTACTCCCGCACCAAATGCTATGAGCTCATTTCGACTGAGGCAATTAACTGTTCCTCAGGTGCATGGAGCATCTTTGGCTCGGTTTCTTGAGAAGCGTAGAGAAAGGTATATTATCTAATTCTGGTTTTAAAGTTTGTGTTTGACCTCAAAAGTCAATATATGAGTAAATCGAATGACAATATGGTACCAGGGCACGGGCTGCGGCTCCATATAGTAAAACTTCATTGGACTCCAGCAGCAAACCTGAATCGAGCAATGGACCAAGTAAAGATGATAAAAAGTGATTTTATGTTTCAGGAAATTACGGTTTGTAAGATCTACAGGTTCATCAATCTAAGCTCAACTATATTAGGGATTCATAGTTTTGTTAAGGTTTTAAGAGCAGGTTTTTTTATATGGCACAGTAGTTTATATTTGTGTGAAAACATATATCTGAAATTGTAGAGGTGCACATACTTCTGTAGTTGTACTATATAAGTAGACTTCAAAGCTTAATTTGACCCGGATTGTATATAAAAAAAGTAGAGGAAAAATTATACAGGTTAAATGAGCATCTGGGCGGACTCCTTCCATAAGACCACCAAGACAATGACTTTACGTTATAATGCTTCATATTTCATTTTACGACAAATAATTGGATAGCGTAGAAAAGTTTGTGAGAAAATCTCACTATGTCTCAACACTGTATTCACGAATTTGACACAAAGAAAGCTAAAACGATAACTCGCATATAAACTTACAAGAAAAAATTACACGTTTGGTCCCCTGGTTTTTCAGATTTCATGTTTATTCGCAAGTCGTTTTAATTACACCATGAGATCACTATTTTTAAACCTCGCACTCATTTAATCCCTATTTTTGGATGGGCGTTAGTTTCTCCGTTAAGTGTTTGCACCGTTAGTCCCTCCGTTAATAATTTTGCACCGTTAGTCCTATTTTTCAAATACTATAATAGTTTTCACCGCCAGTCCTCCGTTAATAATAGCCGCTCGTTTTACGTTTTTCATTTTATCCGCTGTTTGTTTTTTATCCGCTTCCAATTTTTTATGTTTTCGTCCGCTTATCCGTTTTGTTTGTTTTATATGCCGTCCGCTTTTACGTTTATGTCCCGCTTTTTCGGTTTTACCGCTTTTTACGTTTTTGTCGTTATCCATTTTTCGTTCATTTTATCCGCCGTTATTTTACGTTTTGTCCATTTCATTCGTTTTTATCCGTTTTGAACGTTTTATATGTTTAAATCGGCTTTTACATTTCATCGCTTTAATGGCGAAAACATTATCAAAAACTATTATTAACGAATGTAAATGTAAAAAATGACGAAACATATAAAAATATAAAAAGTTCGAAACGGATAAAAACGAATGAAAACGAACAAAACGTAAAATAATGGGCGAAAACAGAAAAAACAAACGAAATGGACAAAACGTAAAAAGCGGTCAAAACGGATAAAACGAACAAAATGTAAAACGAAAAAACATATAAAACAAACGAAACGGATAAAACGGATAAACGGACGAAAAACTTAAAACTGGAAAACGGATTAAAACGAACGTAAACGGATAAAAACGACAAAACGTAAAAAAGGCGAAAACTATTATTAATCGGAGGACTAACTCAGAAACTATTATTTGAAAAGATAGGACTAACGGTGCAAAATTATTAACGGGGACTAACGCCCAAACACTTAACGGAGAAACTAACGGCCCATCCAAAATAGGGACTAAATGAGTGTGAGTTTCAAAAAATAGTGATCTCCAGAATTAAAACGACTTACGACTAAATACGAACCGAAAGAAACCATGCAGACTAAACGTGTAATTTTAAAACTTACAACTAAATCTAATTTGCCAATTCAAAAAGGCAATTAGCTTTCAAATTAGGGTGTAACTGAGGAGTGTAGAGTTGAACTTGAAACTCGACTAGTTTTAAAAACTTGAGCCTGAGACTCTATTCTAGCTTGATGGAGTGTTAATTTCAAGTTCGAGGTCGGTTAAATACTTGATTCAGCATGACTCGACTCGACTCGATTAGAAACTTTCTAAGAAAATGAAGCGTAGTAATTGTATATTCAGCTACAATTTGTTTTATGTTCTTGAAGGTGCCTTCTCTTACATAAAGAAAACTCTAACTCCAAATTAAATTATGACAAAATTATATGATAGATGACACACCCAACTATTAATTTATTTCCCATGTGATTCATTACTTTCATTATACTATTTCATAATGCATAAAAGTCCATTTATCTTTTTTATTGCACATCTTACCAAACTTTATCAAAGTAATGCGTTTTACTCATTTTTATATCACGTTTTAGTTTTATTTGAGGAACAAATGCAAGTGGATAGAGGTTGGAAGACCAAGTCACTTATCCATTTTTTTTTCTTTTACTTTTGTATCTTCTTTTTGTTTTTCTCTAAAAATTACTAAATGTATAAATGACATAAATGCTATAATTAGGAAGAAAACTTTTCCCGATGCATGTTATTCATGAAATAAACTGCAAACCCGTCACACCCGTTTTAAAATACCTACGGGTATATCTTTCAAACTAACCAAAAACCTTTTTTCTTTTTAAGTTATTAACAGATATATTGAATAGTCACCTAAACCTATTAAAAAACACAACAAACTAATCATCAATTTTAAGTTGCAAGGCTTAAAAAGAATATGATTCATCAAAAGTATTATATATATCTATATACTTAATATCTCAATTTTCAAGCCAAATTCGTCAATACTTAATCTTTCGATTTCAATGCACGGGTAACTAGTCTTAGGCAAAGAATCCACTAGTCACAAATGCGCATTCTTTTTCTCGCTTTCCTTTTTTTTTTTTTAATGTTATTAGTAATACTCAGATATAATTATTGGGTAGTTGACTAAGTGTATGCATATATCGATGTCGTAACTTATGTACCTTCTAATTAAATTTGATTTTCAAAACTTTTCAAAAATATGTGTGCAAATCTTATGTTTCACAAACCCACGGGTTTACCCGCTGGTAATGGGTATCCGCGGCACGGATGTAAGCAAAATTGTACTCAAAACGGGTAAAGATGACGGCAAAAGGTACCCGTGCTATTATGTCATCCATAAAATAAACCATAAAGTTATGCATGTTGGCCAAGAAATCATCGCCTAAACTTTAAACTAAACACAAACATGGTTTCGCTTTTTGGTAAAGTTTTCTATGGGCTTGTTTGGCCTAGACACTTTGGATAATGGATTACCGGTCATTTTCTCATCTGCATCTTTTGGAAAATATCCAAAAATTATTACAAACTGTTAGGAATTGGAAATTCCATTATGAAGAGTCCACACCCCAAATATTATCTAGCATAGGTTAGCTCGTAGACTTGTCGTTAGTTACGTTATTTAGCAGTTTATTAGTTAGTTTGTAGCGTAGTTTAGTTTAGAGTAACACCGTGGAGGAAGGACGGGTCTTTACCCATTGTATGCCTGATCCACAGTCCGTCAGGAGGATGTATAAGTTGTAAGTATAAATACCCCTTCCATCCATGGAAGGGGTGGTGCTTTTCAATCTAACATTCCATAATTTACAAAGCAACTCTCTAGCAAGAACACCCATCTCTCTACTTTCTCTCTCTAAAATGGCTATCATGTATTTCCATCATCCAAGACCACCCGAATCATCAAACACAATAATATTATTGATCCTACAATTGGTATCAGAGCCAAGGTTGTTGTGTTTTGATGATTTTGTGTGGTTTTGATACATGTTGTAAACCGGTTGTGTACTTTTGTGGTCGGAATATTTTCTCCGCTTATTCTTGTTTTATGGGTAAAGTGTTTTATAAGTTTTGGTATTATTTGGTCATAAATATATCCGGTGATATATGTCTTGTGACTTTTGCAATCAGATGTGCCATTTTCTTCCAAGTCAGATTATTTATTTGGTTTTGTGACTTTTTGGTACCAACCGTGTTAAAAACTGGTCTTAAACGGTAAATTATGTGGTCAAACTGTGGTCAAAACGGGTAAATGAAGCAGTTCTTATGCTACTTTTTCTGGGTCTTTATGAAGATGGTCGGAAAAGTAGTCGGAATAACTCGTCGAAAAATGTCAAAAATTCTTACTAGCGACTTGTCACTCAGTCCAGATTCATTGAATCATCATAGCGACTTGTATTTACAAGTCGCAGCGACTTGTCATGATGTTAGCAACCTGGACTCATGTAACGAGTTGTAGTTTTGACTTTTGAGTCAAAAAGTCTTAGCAACTTGTTTGTTAACAAGTTAGCGACTTGTGATCCCAAAATGAAGCGAGTTGGTTTTATAAATTGATAGCGACTTATGTTTATAAGTCTGCAATTTGTTAGCGACTTGACACAAAAATCAATAGCGACTTGACACTACTCAGCTAGTGACTTGACTCAATGATTTTGGCTAGCGACTTGCAACAGAAAGGAAGAAATAGAGTTTGACCGTGACCACAAAAAGACTTAACCACGACCAGATTCATACTACAACATCATCAAGAACAATCTTAACTGCTTACATCATTCATCACCATCGTTCATCATCAACAATTTCAAATAACTCTCGACACAAGCAGCCTATTAAATGAAAAAGCCATTTTGATCTCAGTGTTGTCGTGTGGTGTTTCATTTGGTATACAACCAATTAAGCTAATTCACACGACTAATCACCATCATCGATCCAACCTCTAGCAAACAACTCAAAACATCTGGAAATATTCGAATCATTATAAAGGATGATAAACATCAAGTATTTAAACCCTCTCATGAGATTCGGATGTTGGACTATTATCAAAGTTAAGTCACTGGTGTGAAATGAATCGATCTCAGTCTCACTTCTGTTTGTGTGTGGTTCTCAAAACACTTTGACCATACAAGATCTATTCACAAAAGAAGATTACATCGCAGATCGTGAAATAAGACTCAAACCGAAAATTAAATGTTAAATCTTTAAAAGTTCAAATGAGTAATCTTTGAAGATCTTTGTTGAACTTGTTTTCATAGATCAATTTTTGTAGAAAATAACTTCATGGTAATGTTCAAGAGTAAAGAAAGATCAAAACCATTCGGGTTTCATCTTCTCTTGTTTCGTGTGTAAAGAAAAACTTGAACAAACCACCAATATTACCTACCGGGAATATGTCCTTGTAGCCATGTCCTCGGAATCTAACCATCCATGTGGCTTCTCATATTCGACTTTGTGCCATCCCTATGGCATCATATTTCCGTGTCAACATGTGGTATACTATGAGACCAAACCTAGGATCTTATGGATTACAACCCTCTTAAGGCATTTGATATGGTTCAGTTTATACTCGTTTTTGGAGGATTGGTAATCTGTTTGTGTGAAGATTTGTTGAAATTAATTTGGTGGTAATTGTTTGTGTGAGGTTTGGTACGAGAGATTTGGGGGTGGTGGATACAAGTGATTAAGGTTAGGAGATAAGTGTGTGAGATGGTGGCTGAATATATTATGGATTAGGGTTCAAAGGAGTGGTGATGTAACTTGAAGTAGGATTAGGGTTACGAGTAATTAGGAGTACAAGTGAGTATGTTGCACTTATATACCCATTTTTAGGTGTTGTCTTGATGGACCATTCATACCGTTAACGGATATTGGGCTAGTCGGCTCAGATGGGCCGCAACACTCATCGGGTCATACGATATTTGGTGACAAGTAACTCTAGTATTAATATGGTGTGTGTAGTATAAAATTTTGAGATAAATCTTTGATTTATTTTAAGGAGAGTGTTTAAGATCGACAAGTTTTGATATTTGGTGTGATGATGAGACTTGACGGGTATGCAGTTGATACTTTAGTTTATAAATATTCACTAAGAATATTTTATCACCGCTTGAATTAATGATTGGAAAAATGTTGACTACGAGGTTGTTTGACGGTATTTTATTTGAATTTGAAGTGAGGTTTTCCGGGATCGATTGCTTATTTCGTCTTCTTTTTTTCTACACTTTCGCGAAGATGACTTGTTTGGGCATTTATTGAGTGTGATAAAGACTTGGCTATTTAGTTACGGTTGTGATTCTTTCTAGCTTAACCCACAACGTAACTATCATTTCGGTGTCTCACACAATTGAGGATATGTCAAGAGGTTTTGTACATTGGGTACACCGTTTCTTTTTCACGAGGATTAGTACAAGTTTAAGTAGCAAATCTGAGGAATTTTACTTCATGATCAAGTTTGGTATATCGGGTTTACTTCTCCATGTTGTCACTACAATAGCCGACAGAACGTGTGAATGATGTGTTTACCAGAGTATTTATTGGATGGTTGATGATGTTGGATAATGAACCGTTGATGAACCGCTGCTTGTTCCCCTAAAACATATATTCACTGAAACCAAATTTGTCATAACACATTCAAGCTGACATTGTTTACGGTTTTGTCTTGATTTTGTTAAATCCCGTGAAAGAACCTATTTCTCGGTTTAAATCATAGACTTGTAAAATCCCGTAACAAAGGAAACATCCTGGTAATTGTAAAGTGCATTTCGGCTCGATCTCACGGTTTATTCTTGGTTTGGTAAAACTCGCGAAGAAACTATTTCTCGGTTTAAACCATAGAGTTGTAAAATCCGCTTTGATGGAACCATCCCGGAGAAAGGAAAGTGTATTTCGGGATCTTATCGATGTCGGTGCTATGGTTTCGCTCAAGAAGGGATAAAGGGTGTGCTTCATAAATTGATGCGGTTGGAAATTCGTCATGGTAGTTTGGTTATTACATGGTTTTACGGGTTATGTGCTTTTACCATGGTCGGATGAAACCATTATCAAAGTTCACTTAAAACGCCAAAGGAGGCTAGATTTGAGTTCTTATCCGTAAGATGTGACAACGGGTTAATTCACTATTATTTATTTGAGGTTGAAGTGAAATATCACGGCGAGTGTACTTAGTATCCGAAGGTATCGAGGATGGATGAAGATTCTTCAAGATCCTTGTTCGAGCTTATTATAAAAACGAAGACTTGGAAATCTAGTTATTGTTGGGTGACTTTTACCTTTTCTTTTACCACTGGGGAATTGGGCTCTTATCACCTCAAAATAACTATCACTTTAAGGAGTTACGCTTGTAGTGCTCAAAGGTCACATTCAATTGTAGATTTTCAAGAGGTAAAGTACGCTCATTACTTGATGGTTGGTTGGATGAAGAGTATAGAGTACATAGAGAGTACTTAGAGATGCTAATGGAAATCGGCACCGCTCTTTGTTACATATGTGCAAGTATAAGTCACGAGTTCGGGTTAGTTTACTTTAGGGTCAAATTCATGATATTGGGTTATCTCCATCAGCTGTCACTACAAAGAGCCTAATGAATGATAATGGTGATATTTACATGTTTTGCCAAGAGATGGTGAAAAGAGAGAGATTATGACGTCTGCTCACATCGATTCAGCCTCAGACTCAAAAAAAAAAAGAAATGTGTATGTTTCAAGATTATCTTCCAAGAAGAGAAATCTTCTTATGACGTATGAACACAACAGCTCATGCCTCGTACTCTAAAGAAAAAAAAGTGTACGCGTTTCAAAGGCGCTTTATCTTCAAGAAGAGAAATCTTCTTATGACGTATGAACACAACAATTCATGCCTCGCTCATCAAAGAAAAGAAAAGTGTACGCGTCGATGCGCTTTATCTTCGAAGAAGAGAAATCTTCTTATTTATGACCATTCTCATCAACATGCTTCATACTTTTTCCATGCGCTTTCAATTATCAATTGAACCTGGCATCGTTGATTGTTTTCTTATTCCACTTGCTCAACTATAATGACGATGGCGACATCCCGTACTAATTTTATGAGGAGAAGTGTGAATAGAATACATTTAGATGATAATCACTTGTTTAATCAAGAATGGCATCTCTCGATGCAATTCTTGAGGGGAGAAGAAGTGTGAAACTATCGCATGTTTATTGCTATTAGAGAATAATGGTCAACGGCTCCAAACTCATGTTAGAACCGAGCTTCTTCTCATCGTGTCATCTCTACATGGAGTTTCTTATAAGAGCCGTTGGTTGACATCTTCACATGGGCTGATATGATTAAATGACAAAGTGCGCCTAGTTCATTGGGTCGATTTCTTTGATGAACATCTTTCTGTTCTTGTTTGATTGGGAGGGATTTTAGTTAAGGAGATTTGCTACATGTAAGGTAATTGGAATGCATTTGGTGAGATGAAGATGTTAACTATCTAATCCCCAACTCGACAATCTTGAAGAAGGTCGAGTCTACAATTGTTTCTACATTTTCGCCACATGTTAGAAGACTAAAGACGAGTTGCATTTAATGATCTAAATACTTCTTCTTAATTCAATCATTCATCATAAAGATTGTCGGTTTTGGAGAGAGCACTAATTGAGGGAGAGTGAAATTCCATATTTAATCCCCAATTAGACTTGCTCACACTGCTCATCAGCAAGTTGATTCCCACAGACACATTTGTGCTATTGGTATACTTCTCAAAATATTTCGAGTATATGAGCTTACAATGAGTTGTTGATTCTGAAGTATCAAAACCAGCAATGGGGAAGGAGACAAGCATCTAAATGCGAGTAAACTTGATGAACTAAATACTTCTAAGTGATTGAAGATATCCCGGGAAGACGAATGTCATTACCGCAGAGACACTCAAGGTTTGACACATGGCGTTTAGTGTTCTTATTCCAACTATGTGGGGGAAAAGATGGAAGAGTTAGTTTCGATGATAAAAGAGGTATTATGTGTGATGATTGAGATGTTATCGCAATCATCGTGGGAGAGAGAATTGTGTACATTGGGGACGCCACCGCTTCACTGAGGGCTTAATCGCTGATTCGTAGATATAATCACTTATACCGGAGTTGACATCCGCAGAGATTGTCATCCGCAGAGATTGTCATCCGCAGAGATATTCAGTGATTCGGCCTACTTCTTCAATGTTATCGGTTATTCTCTCTTTGGGCATTCGGGTACTTCGGGTTCTTGAGCTTCATACAGTTTCTTCAGGGGAAGAGAAAAGTATACATCGGGCTTATTGTTTGGCTATTGGACTTAATCTGCTACTTCGATTGTATAAGTTTCTTTGTCTTTGGGTATATGTGTATTCGGGTTCGTGAGCTCTAGTCTAAGAGACTGACTGCATCAATTCATCTACTTGGGAGAAGTGGTCTCTTGACAACTTTTTGGTATGGAGTGCTTCAGACTTCAGTGGAATGAAATTTGAGAAGAGTTATTTATGTGTGGGATGATACGTTGATGTTCTTCTTCTTGATGATATAACCCCGAACTAAGTATCTCGACTATCGCTCTAAAAAGGAGCAATGGATTTATGATAATGGTGTGCTTCTTCAGACACCGCTAAGGCAAGCTTGAAGTAGAGCTCATAATCCGCTCATCTAATGGATTTTCGGTTTGGGTGGAAGTCGCCAAAGTCTCTTTATCAAAGGCTCGTGTTCTATCTTCTATTTTGGAGCCCTAAGCTTTGGTGGTGGAAGTTTAAGAGATGACTAATTCTATCTTCTACGACGTACGCTTGATATCCTTATCTCAGATTTTATCATCATCTTCTTAAACTATATCATCTATTCTATCTTTGTATATATTTTTCGTAAAAGCAAAATACAAAAATATAAAATCTACAAAAACAAAATAGAAAATTATAAAACCAACAAAACCCATAAAATCGTAAAATTTAAAAATACCAAAATAATATTTTCTCATGACATGTCTTCCGTATCGATAACATCTGCGGTCTTAGAAATGTTATTCAATAATGGCACGGACCATAGATGAAGTTCGAGCAGAGGTGTAAATATTCTTTTCAAAACATGTCACAACCTATGGCTTGCGCTATTTCGATCGTGACCGCGCTTAAATCATGGTTTGCTATTATTTGAGATAGCAACCTGCTCTTCAAGGAAGGAAAGTGTTGCGCTAAACAAATTTTCAAATATTTCGCACTTATCCTAAAACAAAATGAGGAAAGTATGTCAAGGATCATTGTTTCCTACACAAATATTTTTCCTTCTATAAATTCTTCTTAAAAATATTTGTTGTTTTAACAAAATGGTGGAAAATGAGTTGCTTGTAAATCAATCGGCCGTAGTTTTCGTAATTGAAAACTCAATCAATGACTTCAGCTTTTAAACTTTTCGTAAAAATAGAGTCATTGATCGAGGGGAGAATGTTTTCAAATTAATATCATCTAACGGACTTTCTTAATTATCCTATATGCTTAATTAAAAATCATGTTAACCTACGTTGAAGGACTAGGTGCCCAAGATATGATTGTTAGGATTAGATTATTAGAGTTTGATAAACACATAAATCCCATACCTTATATGAACTGATTGTTATGTTGGATTGACTTTTATTAGTCGATTGCTATTTGGGTGATGTCGACCACCATATATCTATTTGTGTCTACTAACGTATTCAGGTATATTGGTAAATAAGAATGCTCCCGATCCGGATCCCACAAATGAAGATAATACTATATCTTGGGTTGACAAATGAAGAAACGGAGCTTAATTGGACTTCTATGGAGAGTTGGCATGGAAAAATGCAACGAAGAGGTCTCATCGTGCATCAAGAAATGGTTTTCTTCATCAACAAATGAAGAAACGAGCTTAATTTGACCTCGCTGGCATTAAAATGCAACGAAGAAGTCTCACCGCATCGCAGACGGTTTTTCTTCCAAGCCCTACAAAGAACATAAGCTTCTCAACCACCTAACGATCTTTGTGCAGATACCATTTTTAAACAATTTAAAAAAATTGATAAAATTGTTTTGAAAATGGAAAATATTGTTTTGAAAATAAATTGGACTAAAATTTGAAAATCACCTGACTTCATTTTTATCAAAATCTAAGTCACTCAATCAACGACTACGGTCATCGATTGAGGGGGAGAGTGATTTAAAATAAATTATTTTCAAACAATATCTCTTCATAAAAGTCTGGTTTGAACAAAAAAAAAGTGGTGATCTAAAGATTTAATGTTATGTCATGGTATGGTTCTCTTTAAAACTCAAAGATCTTACAAAATGAAATGTTTTCTGTTCTTGTTTGATTGTGAATTCGTTTTATTTTACTTAAAGATCATTTAAAAACTATCATACCTGACACTAACAATCTTTAATGTCTAGAGTTGGTCCATCTCTGTCAATTTCAAAAATTAAATCTTGCCACGTCTTTCCCCTAAAATTTTCTAAATAATTTAATCAATCGGGATCACAAATCTCAATTGGTTTGAAATTTTTGATCGGGGAGAGATCGTGATTTAAATCTCTTGTCTGCTTTTAATGGAATTGGTTTTAGTCCTTTAAAGGCACTCCGCCTCCATGTGTCAAACGATTTCAAATATACAATGCACATGTTGAGGGGAGCATTTATCCAAAACCGTAAGAGCTTTTAAATCGTGCACATTTTCTCCCATATTTTCTAAACCTTGTTAATCACTTGGGATCCAAAATCTCAAAGGGTTTGATATTTTGATCGGGGAGAATTTGTGATTTAATAATGAAATTTGATAATGGATGATCGATTTGATTCAAAAGTGCTAGTTCTCTAATATGTGCTAAACTCTTCGCTTATCGATGCACATATTGAGGGGAGCGAATGGTTTTTAATGGCTTGTGTGATCGTAAAAGTACTTCAAATGAACTCTTTCCTCTATGTGATAAAATGATTTCAAATATACTATGCACATATTGAGGGGGAGAATTTACCAAGAAAATCAAATGGCTTTTTCTATGAAAATTGAAATCAAAGAAAATATTTCAAAATTCTCTTGTCTCCATGTGCTAAACTATTTCTAAATCATATGCACATGTTGAGGGGGAGGTTTTCTAAATGATCAAAACTATTAAGGTATAAAAGGCTTTAATCTCGTATCACAAGTACCTTGATTAATTTTCCAAATGATTTTTCAATTGGTTTCATGGAAGAATGAACAATACCAAAAGACCGACCATTTTACTTTATGCATGGAGTTATAAGGATGGTGAGGTTAGGTATTAGTTCCCACGATCCACCGTAATCCGGAGGGATCTACCAGGACAATCCACTAGATAGTGTAGAGTCCTTAGGTATATTGAAAAAAGGAGAAAATGAGAAATGGGAAAAGTGCCGACTAAGACGAGCTAGTAATCGAATAAACCCAACAAGGTTCTAGTTATGAAGTCTCGTAAGCAATCAAGGGGTTGAAGAATGAAAAGAAATGAATGTGAAAAGGGTGAAAAGAAATAGCCTCCAATAATTCAACCTTAGGGTAGAAACCGGGTTCAATACATATGCTACCGGTGTTTACTAAGGTAACACTGGTATTGAAGACAAGACGTCATGGACCCAAAGGACGATTGCACTACAACTTCCTAAGCTACTCAAGTTCCTCTTAAAAGGGCTTGTTTCATTCTCACGGGAACCGCCATAATCTATCGACTTTCTCTTAGAGATTGTTGATATTGAAGAAGGAGACCCTCTCCTAGTCTCCCAGATAGGAATCAAATGTGCACAATTGAGTCTAGAGCCAAGAGATCATCCACAATATCTCATTAGGACACTAAATTAATGAAGACTTGTTGTTTCATACAATGTGGAAAGTAAGAATATATTAAGAGTCCCACGATTATCCTTGTGGTATTGCTGTAACATCCGAGTGATATGAAAATATTCACGATAAAGATGGAAATCCTTCTAGAGCCAACATCATACAAGCTCTTGGTGGGTGACATGTGAGATTTTTCTAAAGATCAAGCTTGTGACAACCGGATAGAACGATAGGCTTTCTACCGTGAATCAACCTTGGTCCAGAAATGAATTGACGAATGCTTTTGGAAAAACCGCTCGATGTGCAAATCTTCTTTTCTAGCACATCGAATGTGTATTCATGTTTTCAAACACAAAAGGTATCTCCGATTGAAAAATACTTTGAAAACCGCTCGATGCGCGAATCTCTTCTTTTATCTAGCACATCGAATGTGTACTCATTTCAAATATAAAATTATTTATGATTGAAAATTGATCTTTCTCATAAAACCTTCTTCAGATTGCAAAACTCCTTCTTCTAAGCAATACGCGATTGTTTTTCAAATCATTTTTCATCAATCGCTGAATCTCAATTGCTGGTTCACTCACTCCGTGTTGTATTCTTTGAGACGTTCCGTTTGAGAACAACTAGAACAATTGCGAAACCCCGTCAAGGAGATTCTTAGGAATCCCACCGATCACGCAAGATTTGTAATCGATCAACGGGAACCGTGGGCGTGTACCTCAATTCAACGAAGTGATCAAAGACACTTTCGTGTTTTATTGCTAATCGTTGTTTGCGGTGTACATTTGACGGGTTGTACCGATCGAATCGAGGAGTCAATCCAAAGCCGATACTCACAAAGATCCACACTTAATGAAGAAATCATGACTTGTGCATATCTACAAAACTTGGCTCAGATATTTCTATACTATGCTTCGCTATCACGCAAATATCTTGAACCAAGAAAGCTTCCGCTACTCGATGGAAAGATGTCATGATCCAAAAGTGTGAGCACGCCGGTCCGAAAGTCACAACTTCACATGATGGCAACACAATAAAGGGTGATCCAGATTTATCGGGTCGATGATCTCAATGAAAGCTCAAAGATCATCAATGATGTGGATTAGTTCAAAGACCTCCACTTTAAGCACAAAGTAATCGGACTATGAAAATTCAGTGCTAAAGCACAAAGATGTAGAAGTTGAAGAATTCAAGTCTACGAGCTCAAGACTGAAGATAAAATAGAATGCTATGATTCAGAATGTAAAACATGGGGTGACCTCCCTTATGGGGAGATTGTTAGGAATTGGAAATTCCATTATGAAGAGTCGGTCACCCCAAATATTATCTAGCATAGGTTAGCTCGTAGACTTGTCGTTAGTTACGTTATTTAGCGCTTATTAGTTAGTTTGTAGCGTAGTTTAGTTTAGAGTAACACCGTGGAGGAAGGACGGTCTTTACCCACCGTATGCTCGATCCACAATCCGTCGGAGGACGATAAGTTGTAGATAAATACCTTCCATCCATGGAAGGGTGGTGCTTTTCAATCTAACATTCCATAATTTACAAAGCAACTCTCTAGCAAAAACACCCATCTTTCTACATTCTCTCTCTAAAATGGCTATCATGTATTTCCATCATTCAAGACCACCGAATCATCAAACACAATAATATTATCGATCCTACACAAACTATAGATTATACCATATGTGTAAAGTTTAAATTAAAAGAAAAGTTTCATAAAAACGTAAAAGCTACCAAAATATATACATAAAAGTTCTTAATAAATTAAAAAAAAATCACAAGATAAAAGATATCGTGGATAAAAAGTTGTGAAGTAAGTTTTTCTAAAAGTATATAAAATTTAGTAAATCCGACTTTGTGAATTATAAATTGCTTTTACATCCAATTTTTTAGTATCTATATTAAATTTTTATCGTGCATCAAAATATAACAATTTAAAAATTTTGTGCATCAAAATATCATAATGTTTATGAACATATATCTTAACAAATAAAAGAAAACTAGAAAAGTAAATGAATCGTGTGTTCAACTATTGATTGACATGAATCATGTGTTCAACTATTGATTGACATGACTCGTACTTGATTCATAAATGAATGGGAAAATTCTCTAAATGCCCTAGTTGCCCAACTTTATTACCTCAAATGTCTCATTTTTTTCACTTCTCAAAATGCCCCATAGGCAACTCTATCAAATATTTGGACCCACGTTGTACTTACAAAGTACACATCTAACACTTTGTCTGTTGGGCAACTTTGACCTAATATATTGGGCAATTGACAATTTTTGTCTTTTAGTGAAAAAGCAAATTTTATATTTTTAAATTTTTAAATACAAATAAGTTGGGCAACTTGGCCCCACACATATGTACTTTTGGGCAACTATCTATAAAAACCAATTTTTAAATACAAATAAGTTGGGCAACTTGGCCCCACACATATGTACTTTTGGGCAACTCTCTATAAATACCACTCTATACCATACAAATACACCTTTAATAAACCAAATTACATATCCCAAAAAATTATTTATTATCCTAATACACCTAAATACAAAACACAAAATACCCAAATCATCCCACACACACACCATCGCTTACCCCACACACACCTTCCCTCTCAAAGGAGAAAATCATCCGCAACTTGAAATGGATATCCTTCCTCTCAAACTCAATAATCCAAGGCCCTAATCCTACTCCCTCAATAGTTCTTCTTCCATACGACGATATTCGTACATTCAAATCAATCCGACGATATTCGTACAATCAATCAGACTTTAACATCTCAAGAATCCAACCACGAACATGTTTGATGCAAAGCTAACGGTCGATCTAGATTAGAACATATTGCTACTATTAAAGGTGCATTGAATGTGAATAGAACCAAATTGTTTAGAAACCTGTCTTTGGCCCTTGGTTAGATTTTCCTAAGTATTCCCCGACAACCACTTATACCATTATTTATATCAAAATGCGTTCGATGTCAAAAGTTAGCGATCGTTGTCCACCTTTAACTTTTGTACTAGGTGATAATGTTTTGATTTTGGCCGTGAACAATTTAGTCTTCTAACCGGGTTTCGTTTAGGACCGAGATAAAAGTGAAAGCGACCACGCCATGTTGTTAAGGGTTTAACATATAGTCCTTTTTGATCGGTTGTTTCCGATAAAAAACTAAGAACAAAAAGTTAAAGGTGATGACCTTTTGGCGCTGGTAAAGTCGTGGAAGGTTGGAATTGTTATCCGATGAAGATCTTTGAGGTTGCTTTGTTGGTGATTGCAACATTTGTATTTATTGGTCGGGAAGGAAGGTTTAATGTTCCTAACCATTTGCTAAGGAATGTTGAGGATTTTTTGTATGGAATGAGTATCCATGGGGCGAATACATGTGGGCTCATCTCAGATAAAAGAACGGTGAATGTTGTTCCTAGGAATCTTGAGGCAGAATCAAAGAAGCTTGTTCCAAAAGATCCAAAAAAAGAACAAACATACACTCTGTATGGATTTACATGGGTGTTGAAGGTTAGATTTTACTTGTAACATACATTATTTGTGCTTGTATATATTCTGATGGTTAATCTAAATAATGTGCTGGCATTGTTTCTTAGGCATTGGCTTGGTTCCCTAGGCATTGTTCTGTAGTCAGTTTAAGTGTTTGTGTAGATTTAAGGATGTTATGGTTGATGGTTTCGCACTAGATAAATACATAGAAACGATTTGTAAACGGTTGGTTGAAACCACTTACAATGTCTCTTCATCCACTGCTAGTTCAGAAGAACCCACTGCTGCAACAACACGTTATGTAATTGTATCCCCTATTACTACATATACAAAACCAACGCTATCCTAACCATCGCAACCATAATCACAACCACTATAATCACGATCACTAACTCTTAATTCGATGTATTTGTTTTTTCGATTTGGATTATGGAGACATTCCCAAACAGCCCCCAGCTCGGACCAAAGACCAAGAGAAGATCCCACGTTGTCTAGCTTGGTCAAAAGTAAAAACTTTGAAAAAAATATTACACAATTTTATTTGATCCGTAAGTAAAACCCAAAATTAGTTAACCGTTGTATGTTTTATTGCATTTAGCATACCGACTTATCTCCTTTGTTATTTAGGCTTTCGCACCACTACGTAATATTGTACCAACAAATGCCGAGTGAGTTGTCCGTGGTACATTCGCAGATGGAGTACATCCGCCAACTAGATTCCCAACTTGTTGAAAGAAGAGAAGAGTTAGTGACCAACCGATGGTGGAAGAAGAGAAGCTATGCTATGGTGTGGATGTATGCGGTGGAATTCAAGCCGATTTAAATGTCCCTTTCGCGACGCCGATGAAGTTGTTATGAAGGTCAAACATCTAGTGTCAATGACAAAGTTGTTGAAGAAGAGATTGTTGTTGGGTTTGGTGAAATGTTGAATATGAATGAGCACGAGAAGGTTGAAGATGTTGTAGCCGGTAATGTTGAGGTTGCAGATGGGATCAAATGTGACAAAGCGGAATCGCCACGCACCTTAGATAAAGATCACTTTCGTGCCGAGCTTAAATCCTTAAGTCCGTGGTTGGTAGTATGTAAGAACGTGTAGGAGTAGTTGGTGTATCACATCTCTTATGTGAGTTACAGTACATAAAAGAGAATTGTGGTAATTGAGGAAGCTTTAGGAATAAAGTCACAAGATGATGTTGGTGAGATTAAGGTAAAAGTCATTATTTGAATTTTTGTTACTTCATTCCACCAAAATGGTCTCTTTGAGTGCCTAAGTAAGTTCACTTTTTACGTGTGGATAGTGTTGATGCCAACAAACCGCTGGCTACTTACGATGAACACACCCCAATCAGACCAACGAGGATCCGGCGACAAGCGTGTCGTTGTATACCGATTCGAGGAGTTTACCGCCTATGACCCAAGTTATGAAAGTCGCTTTATCGTGAGGTCCCGACGATGCTCATCATTCCAACAATATAATGCAGATGGATAACAAATTTGATTGTGCCGCTTTACCAAATTTGAATGATGAGTTCTCGACATTGCTTATGATGGGTTTGATTCAACTCCCTGACGACGCATATATATATATATATATTGTTTCCCCTTCTTTACTTTTTCTATTTCAATATTAAACCCACATACCCTTTATCTAGGAATCGATGGATGAATGGTGCGGAAAAAGAAAATGACAAAGTCGAAGGGTAAAGAAATTGTTGTGTGGCACCACCTCTTTGGTGGGAATGGTTTATGCGCTTTACTCTTAAATTGTTAGAACCGTACGCAGCAGGGGCTTTACCGTAGACAACGTTTATGATCTCATTACGCAAGTCGCCGCATAAGTAGACACATTGGATATGGAGGTTGAGGAAACGGCTATGGAAGGGCCGATACACAACCCGTTGAAGTGATATGCCTTGATTATGAGGATGGGCGTGATGTTGTCAAGGTACATTTAATTATCTTATCATTTGTTAACAACAAATGATGCATAATAGTAGTACAATCCTGCAGCGTACATGGCAAAATAACTTGAGCAAAGACATTATTAGCAACAAACAAGTCCCTCGCCATTTGATTACTATATACATTAATACATTTGCATAGATAGCACATAAACACACATTAAAAAAAAATTTGACACCTAAAAAACAAATATGATACTAAAAACATAAATGACCATCATGATAATCTATATTTTAGTTCCAGAGCTCTCTCCCTTGCTTTTCTTATTTGTTTTGAGTCGTTGAAACAAGATTTCAAGACTACTAATCCTATTTTCCAAATTATATATATTTTCAAATAATGTAGGATTATTCACATGTTGCTCCACTCGCTTTTATCATCTTCCCCGCTTTGTTGCACCACCTCCCTTTGTCGCATCACCTCACTTTGAAACTCTTCCTCTACCTCATTTTGTCGCACTATCCGACCTTGCCGCACCACCCCGCCTCAGCCTCCTCCTCATTCTCTAGATCTTCCTCATCTTCATCTTCTTCCTCCTCTTCCCCATCAAGTCCATAAATCTCATCCCAGTAGAAGTCTTGGCGACGCAGCCAAGTAAGGATATTTGTCCTCATCCACACACTCACTTGCCTATATGAACCATATTCTGACATTGGTTCTTCCCCAAAAGCATCTAACACTGCGTCAAAAAGCAAATCGTTGTTTAAGACAAACTCATACTCTTCTTCATCATTTTGAAAGTTTCCATTTGGTGCTGCCATTGTTCTTGAGCGAGAATAAGAGAGAATAAAGTGAGAGTTGTGATAATAAGAGAGCATAAACTAGGAAAATTTTATGTAGTAGGATATGTAGCAGTAACAAGAATCTTATCTTTTACATTGTGCTGTACTTGAGTTATAATAAAATACTATCTTTTACACTGTGTAAAGAATCTTATCTTATCTTTACAATGTGCTAGAGTTGATATAATTATTAAAATATAGATTTTTCTTTTTCACTTATTTGTATTTAATACATTAATACATTAATACATCACTTTTACAAACTAGGAAACATGCAAACTATTTTCTTTTCACTTATGGTTGACTTGATCGTTTGAGTGTCTTACGACAATTCATTTGCTTCCGAACATTAGTTTTACGGCTACTAGGACCAACATTCATGATTTGGTCCCAACCTTTGTGGTTGCTTAGAGTTACCACCGCCAGTTGGTTCTATAACTTGTTTTTTTTTCAATACCGTATATCTCTCTTCTTATGTCTTCTTGTGAAGATCGTTGTAACTCTTAGACGAGGTCGAATATTATATTTAGGAACACATAATAACGAAAGCGGAATATTCAATAAGAATTAACGTTATAATGAACAAGGTTTTCATTATCATAAACTAACTAAACAATAATAAATATCAAAGACTTGATCTAACACTAACTAACTAAACCTCTAAACCCTAGACGCTTTCCTACGCCTAGGTTCCCACACACACACCTTTAAACGCTCTACATCTTGTACGTCCTCTAAAACTAATGGCCCTATGTCTCTTTATATACTAGAGACATCTAGGGTTTACAAGAGGAATCATAATATAATTAGAAACAATACAATTAGGAATCTTTTAAGCATATCTTCTAGAATCTTCCAAATTCTCCATCTTTGTAGTTTCCTTCTTGTCACTTTTAGTCCTTCATGTTTCATTCTTCTTGTTTTGTATCATCAAATCTATAATAGACCCAACAATCTTCCCTATTTGATGATGACAAACAAACACGATTCTTGTACGAACTTCCTAGACGAATAGCGAAGTTGAGATCATTAAATCTCACCATGAATGAAACAATCTTCCCTTGACTTAAACATGTCACCAAACATCTCTTCCCTTTTGTTATTATCTAAATAGGGAACGATGCAAATAATGATCTTGACCACCACGAACCAATATCATACTTCCAATCTAAGACTTCCAATGCTTCAAATCGCCCACCATTACGCATCATAAGAAAAATGGATCCAAAAAAAGAGAAAACTTCAACTAGCGTGAGTAATAATGATCAACAATAGTAAAATCAAACACTTCCCTTGAGTGATG